>VWZD01005121.1:388654-424195 GCA_013396695.1 Sakesphorus luctuosus | reverse complement strand
GGGCCCGCCCTGAGGAGGGGTCGGCCGAGCGCCAGGCCCGACCCCACTCCTGCAGTGCAGGCCCCGCTCCTGGAGGGGCTCCGCAGTTCGCGTGGGGATGGGAAGTTGGTGGAAATGAAATTCCGCGGGCAGGACGTTTTGTTCGCTGTTTTAAGCTGCGTGCTCAGAGCGGCACCCAGGCGGTGGGGGCTGGATGTTCCGCGCAGCTCTGTGTAAAAGTATCCGCAAGGAAGAGCGGAGCAGCGAGGACGGCGATCCCTGTGGGATGTGGCTGTGAATTCCCCATGGCCAGGCTGGCTGGATGTGCCTCCTGCCGTGCCGTTGTGGAGGCGTCGGGAGCCAGATGTAAAGCCTCAGTGTGGGTGCCAGCATTAATCTGACACTAAACGGGGGCTTATTCTGGTTCACAGGGAAAGTGCCACGCTGCTTGTTGCCCACGTGCCTCCTGGACACCCGGACGGGTGTGTTAAGTCCTGGATCCCATTTGAAATGAGTGAATTTCAGTCAGGGTAAGGTGGGTGTGTGATCTGTGCGAGCTAATCCCAAACCTATCAGCCAGCCAAGTCAGAAACTAAGCCAGCTCTCGAGTGGAAGCACAGGGAAATAAGGAAGATAATGCAGTGGAGCTCTGAGTGCAGCTGTGAAATTAAAGCCTTGGGGCTTTGCAGTCCTCTATGCTCTTTTCCATGACAAACCAAATGGAATCCAAGCCTGATCCACGGACTGGGAAGCTCTTTATCCCAGTGTTTTCCGCCTTTCCCCTGAGCTGCTACTCGCTGAGCCGGCATATCACTGAGGCTGCCAGCATTCCGTGGCTGGAGTGCAAGGAGAAAGAATCACTGTGTGGATGGCCACAGGCCCGTGCTGAACTCAGTTACTTCAGAGAATGAATATTTGGGCTGTTAAAACATCAGTCATTTGCTTATGTGTTAGTCTTCAGTCCTTACCCGAGCTGGCAGAGGGCATGCATTTTCTCTCTGGAGCTGCCCTGGAAGAGACAGTGATTCTCCTTTTTTTCCAAGTGCTACACTGGAAATGTTACAGATGGTTGTAGTACTCATATGGATTTTCTTGGAATGCTCTTCCCCCCCACCCCGAATATTTTTAAAGTTACAATCTGAAGATTTTGCACATTTTGTCTTAACATTTCTGTCCCAGTTTTGCAGCTGGTCTGCACACACAGAGTAATTCCAACACACTTGAGGGAGACATCTACTGATTAAATGCAGATCACCTGCTTAGGATTTGGAAAATGAGGCCAGGATTTCCAGAACACATCAGGCTGAGGACACACAGTGTGGAGCACACACATGCTCGATTCTGACTTGGAAAATACCAGATGGAAAACTGGCAGCTGTAAAGTGGATCAAACAAGGTAATACAAAATTCCAGTGGACCTGAGGAGACCCTTTGTCCCTCATACCAGGGAAATGTCAAGTAACAAGTTGTGCTGGATTTTATTTCAAAACTTGTCTTTATTCTGAATATATTACCAAAAGTTAATCCATAAGTTCCTCTTGTTTATCTCCTGAATATCATGCAGCACCCAGGCTAATTCCTAAAATAGATCTTTGACCAAGATCTTATTTTCTGTCCTGTGGAATAAATGCAGAAGGTCTGGTGGTTTGTTCAGTGACTTGTGTTTCAAACATCATTATTTATTAACATTTTCCATTTCCTTCATAGCTTTTGGATTCCAGTTACACCAGGCCTGGGAGTTACAGGGCCTAAGGCTGCTTTTTCCTTTGTGGCATGGGAAGAAATACAACATAGGCAATTATCCTACAGATCATCTATTTTTTAAGAGTAGCAATGCTCAGTTCTTGCAATTTTGGAAAAAGCCTCAGGAGATTCCAAAGGGTGTGAGGGGTTACCATGGAAGGAAGGGCAAGATCTTCAGCTGCAGATTAGAAGCTGTGGCCACCACAGCATTATGAGGTTACTGGACTGTCTTATACCAGACTAACTCAAAAGCTCTTGTGATTTCTGTTGGCAGCTCACAGCCCAAGGCACCCAATAAATGGCAAAAAGAGATTAGCAAGGGCATAGATGAAGAACCCCATACCTCTTCCTTGGGTCGGAGCACTCAGACGGGTTAGCAAGGAACACCCCTGCTGACTTCATTTCCACACGGCAAAGATCCCTTGACTGGTCCTGCCAGGCACAGGCCTGGTTTGTGCCAGTGACCCAGCTCAAACCATAGCTTGGCTGGAGAGGGTAGTTCAGGATCTGAGCCAAGGTAGAGGGAAACAGTCACATTTTTACTTAATCCAGTATTATGAGCTTGATGGTGAAAACAAACACAGCTAGTTACACCAAAGTACCCAATGCTCACTTTTCAGGTCAACACCTGAGTGAACAACTCTTGTGTGACTCCCAGAATGGTCCTGATTACAAAAAAATGATACATCACTTTATGTGCAGTCTGGAATACCTTCTCTTCTGCAAGCAGGAAAAACAGTCATGTGATGAATAGGTAAATGCTGTTTTATTATTTAAAAATACATAATATGTGTGCCACAACAATCTATATTCCTATCAAATCTGCTGCTTTCTTTGCCTGTGGAAGGACAGCTGAGGAAGTGTATTCATGTTATATTTGAGTATGTCCTCATCTGTGTTAATTCTGGAAGTGGCATGGAACAGGATGGTGAGACCTGCTCAAACTGGGAGTTTGGCAGGGCTGACCAGGGAGTCCCTACAGCAACTTGACCAGATTCTTTATAAGCAGCTGGTTCCACCAAGGACACCCTTTCTATCCAAAACAACATACTCGTGTTCTGTGGCTCTCCCTTCCCCCTGCTATGCTGACACTGAACTATCCAGACTCCCTCACAATCTCCACAGAAATCCCCATGTACTATTTTTCTGGACTTTGCCTCCTGCTCCCTGGGTTTGTCTTGATGGTGGGAGATTTCAGTCCACCTGGTCCAAGTAGAGAGATGATCTGTGCTCTATTTCTGTTGTTCCCAGTCAAGCTTTAAAGCTCTACAGCCTCTCCCTTATCCTTCAACGCCTTGTCATCAGCATGACTAAGGCAGGTTGTTCACCAATAAAGAAATGACCTTTGCTAGGAATAGCTGTCATAAATCTCCGTTTTCCTGTCCCTCTGTACATGAGCCTGCAGAAATGTCACTGAGGAAATCAACTAATTGGATTATGTCAAATTTGCAAGAACATTCCTCTTCCTGAGGCAGTGGGCTGCGTACATGAGGTTACCCACACCTGCCACATTTTAAAAGTCCTTGGATTTCTAGATCCCATCAAACCTTTGATCCCATGTTAATGAAAGTAGGGGAGAATTTGCACTGACCTCAGTAGTGTGGGTAAAGTGCCATCCTGGTCCCAACGTGTCCCTGCCTGATGCCTGGCACCAGAACGTTCAGTTCAGCAACAAGTAATGCAAGGTGCTATGGTAGCACACTTGTCTGCTCTTTTTCTTTGTTTCTTCACATTGCAACAGTAATTAAAAGATATATACATACACACATAACAAATTATAACTATAGCAAAAAAAATTTTTAATCCTCCTTTCTTTTGTTTCTTGTTTGTTGCTGGAAAAGTTCCACTTGGATGTCTTTTCACATGATGTGGGGACACCCAACAGTCGTTCTGTATTGGAGGGAATAATGTTTTGAACATTCCATCTGCTAAATATCAGTGACAATTGAAAGGGAGGGAGGTGGAATCCCCCATTTTATTTGTGCAGTGAAAGCTTGACTTGGAGACTGGCAGCTGAGAAAAGGTGATTCCCACACTGCAGAATCAGCCCGGTTCCTATCATAGCCTGGAAAGAAAGGATATCATTTCAGCAATGCCCCCAGCTGTGTTAAGGCACTATGCATAAAACCATCACCATTTGTTCTTGCCTTACCAGCAAAAGAAGCAGATTTTAGGATGTGCTCTGCTGAGCTTGTGTTTTGTTAACAGTCACAGGCCAAGGCAGGCACCCCAGCCTGGTTCTTGCCTATGGAACAACTCACCAGTGTGGCCTTCCCGGCGCAGGCCAGATCCCAGCCCAAAGCACAGAGCTGGGGACAGGCATCCACCCTGTTCAACCTCCCAGTCCAGAGAGAGCTCTGCTGCCAAGGGGAATCTGCAGACACAGGGGCTGGGGTAACCAACCAGTGCCTCTTTTCTATGGATTGTTTGTTCTCCCATTCTCTTGATGTGGCTGGAGCCCACACTTGGATGTGGTGAGACCCTGCTTGTGCTTCAGCCAGACAGTGAGTGCCACCCCTCCTGGCTCTGTGCCAGAAAGGGTACCCAAAACGTCTGTTCCCTGAGTGGCAGCCTCGTGTCACAGCCCCTTTGCTCTTCTGTAATCAGCTGTGTTACCCACCCCAGAGGCACCAGGTACTCCCTGCCCTGCCCCTCTTAACCCCACTGCCCAAAGTCTTGTAGGCAAACAGGATGGTTCAAAAAGAGCAGATGAAAAACATCCTCACCTGTCTTTTCTTTATCTCCCCTGTCTTGTCTGGCTGACATTCTTCTCAAACCACTCAGCAGTAAGGGGCATGTTGTATTTATCTGCAGACAAGGTCAAGGAGAGGAGCTGCATTCCTGAAATGCACAAGTCTCAATGCAGTTCAGCCTGTGGAGGCGAGACCAAAGATGGGGTATTGATGGTGGGGACCCCACACTACAGACAGCATTTCCCTGCTCTGGATCAGAACACTGGATTAGTGCTGCTTTCTCCAAGTTTGTTAAGAACTCTCCTGTTGGCTTGCAATGGTATGAATGAGTTTTGTCATAACCCTTTGACACCCATGTATACCTCGTAGTGTCCCTAGTTTCCCTCTTCTCAAAAAAAAAAAAAAAAAGAAAAGCAGCAGCCTGCACTTTGTCCATAAATAACAACTTTCAATCTTTTATCATGCTCAGTGCCTCCTGTACCCTTTCCAGTTCCTCAATGCCCTTCCTGTGTGGTCTCCCTAGCCTTTTTGCAGAGTATAATTATGCTTGTATAGGACATCGTGCAGCACTAATGAGGGCAAATAATGCCTTTCTCCCTGTCCTTTGAAAATAAAGAGCACATAATGTGGCCAGCAGGACAGGGCAGCAATTGCCCCCCAGTACTGGGCATTGGTGAGGCCACACCTTGAGTCCTGTGTTCAGTTTGGGCCCCTCAGGACAAGAAATACATTGAGGTGCTGGAGCATGTCCAGAGAAAGGCAGAAGAGCTGGTGAAGGGTCTGGAGCACAAGTCTGATGGGGATCAGCTGAGGCAGCTGTGGGGGTTCAGCCTGGAGAAAAGAAGGCTCGGGATAGGGGAGGGTGTCTAGAAGTATCGTGTAGATGTGGCCCTTGGGAACATGATTTAGTAGTGGGCTCGGCAGTGCTGGGTTACCATTGGGCTTTATGACCCTAAATGTCTTTTCCAGCCTAAATAATTCTATGATTCCATTATTTATTACCAAATAATCCATCTTTTTAATTTAATTCAAGATGCCCTTCATAAACAGTGACCTTGATTTTCTGGAACTGTTCACTTTTTCTCATTGAGATTTTTTTCTTTTTATTTCTGCAGGTCTTTACAACTTTATAAATGATTTTTTTAATATGTAATTTTTTCATAAGCTAATTGCTGCTACAGAGACTACCACCCATGCTCTGTAGAGACAGCTGAAAGTGAAAGGGCCAAACTTTAGACAGCTAGATAAACCCAGGGAGCAACCTATGGATAGGACTGGGAACAAGCATCTCAGGCATGTATGGCAGCACAAGTGAAAACAAGACACTTTCTCCACAGACAAGAGATTAAGAAAAGAAAGACCCTTTTCTAAGAGCTATGGAAGAAAATAAGAGATGGAGCACGTTCAGAGGAAGACATGCTTCCTAGCTCCCATGCCTATTGTACACATCCCTGCCTATGTCAAATCTCTGTAGATGCTTCATGGTGGCATCTAAAAAACCTGAAGACAGAATGATGGGAAGGTCAGAGTGAAGGTTGTACAGCCCATACATTTTTTTTCTACTGTGCTCCTGTTTATCAGAAAATCAGTAGCTGGACATGCAATCAGAATAATGAGCTGGAAAAATGTAAAGCCTTTTATCTGTATTTCTGTAACTGCCAGAGAAACCATAAAATGGAACACAGCTGTCTCCAAAGATTATGCAGGAAACTCCTCTTTGCCCAAATATAATATATGTCACCTTTAAAGAGAACGCCTAGTTAACTTTGGATCTACACCATCAGTCATCCATGCAGTTCATCAGTAACAGGGATATGCTTCCTTGGAATACAGGCATTAGCAATGCACAGGCCATCATAGATCAAATCTGAGGCCTTCTTGGAAGCCAGTCGAGAAGCAATTACCTTGCAGATGTGATAAGACCATCTATTACGCAAACCCATGTTCCTACCAGACTAAGGGGAAATTTGCAGCTCACAGCTTGTACAACCAGAATCCCAAACATCACACACTGGGACATGAGTGCTTGATGAAATGTACCTCAAAGCACAGAGTGGAAATGTATATGTGTGGTGTGGCCTTCATCCTGCAGAAGATGTACAGTCCCCACAGTCACAGCTAATGAAAGCACCCACTCGTTTATGCAAGACGTGCAAGTGGACAAGTGTTTGCAGTAATGGTGTTGGGAAGGCATGAGATGTGTGGAGAGACTCAGTTTTGAAAGGACAAGCAATTAATTGTGTTGTAAAACTGACTGCAAAGTTTTCTGCTCCTACTTTTAATATCTCAGCAGCCACCCAGTTTAGACAAATACCTCTAGTTAATCTAGAAATTAAACTACATAATCACAGCCAAATTAGATAATTCCAGACTCAGAAACTGTTCTTCAATATGCCCAGATTAACCCATAGGGATTTAAATGGTGTTGCAAGTTATTTTTAACTGAGTTATCACTAATCTTCCTATAGGCTTTCTAGACTGTATATATTAAAGTCACACTGTCAGAGAACATGGGAACAGTCAGCTTCCCCAAAGAAAAGAGCTGACTACAAATGGGATGTAGACTCTTTTGCCAGATCATGGTGGTGGTTGGGCTCCTCCAGTTTGCCCCACTTCACAATCTCATTTCTGCCAAGTTTCTCTGCACAAGCTGTGGATGAGACGCAGCCTTGTGGGCCATGTACCCTGTGGCAGACTCCTCAGCTGGCTGAAGGAGAAGGTGGCTCAGTGTGCATATTTTTCACCCACAGTCTTGGAATCTTACTGACTCTTCACACATGCCTAGAAGGATCGACTGCTATCCTAGCCCTCTAGAGGGACAGTTGGGAAAAAAATAAAGGAAATCTCTAGTTTGGGCTACTTCCTAACTGCAGTTTGGTGACACACTAGTACCTTGAATCACTAGTTCTGAAATTAAAGATCTAGGGTTATAGATGGGTTTCTCTCCAGTAGAGTCCCAAAACTCCAGCAAATGTGCTCCCAGTCCAGGGCAAAGGCTAGAAACCTTTCCATTTCTGCACTATGAGATGCAACCTAATCAATCACGAAGATACCTTCCTTTCATCCCTAACCAGAGCTGCAGAGCTCAGCAAAAGGACCTGCACAACAACAGCACAAGGCTGGTAAAGGCATCTCAGCATCTCTTCCTAGCAAAAATTCCTGTATCAGCCAAGCTAGCAAAATCTGTTTTGGGAAACAACGGATATGTCAAACATTCTGGCAAAGCCCAGGAGAAATGACAGTTCAATGATGTTGAAAAGAAAATTATCAGAGAGAGATTAGTTTGTCTGACAGTATGTCTTTATGCTCTCCACTGAAGAAGAACAAGAGTCCTTTCATGCATATTGAATTTACTTCTGGTGAGAGTCAACCTCTGTCAGTAGGGCTGTAAGTGTTGCTGGTTTAGAAAATGGGTGTTCGCTGCAACCTGGCACCTGCTCCTTGCACACCTCAGAGCCCAAAGCTTTCCAGCCACTTACTCTGCTGTAAGCAATGATTGTTTTACCCCAAAACATCATGGGTTTGGGTATAGCATTCAGAAAATTTGCTGCACTATCTATTTAAACATTTGCCCAGGTAGGCAGGTGGTACAACCAGACAGGGGTCTGCAGGCCGTGGAAACCCCAGACTGTGGCTCTGGAGATAAAAGAGGTAAGGGAGCAAATGGTGTCTGTTAACAGGAGTGGCAGCCTCAACTCGTTTCTCACGTGACTTTGCAGGTGAAATACCCTGCACTGCCGGTTGTCTGGTGCTTTCTCTCTCTAGAGGACACAACAAAACTTGACCACTGTTCTGCCACAGCCATCCCTCAGGTGCTGTGGTGTTGTAGAAGCAATATTCCCTGAACAGACACAGAATTACACCACAACTGCTCTCCTGAGAGTCTCTGCAGATGTGTATCACACACTCACCATCCATTCTCCTCCCAAGTCTAAGACATCCATGAGCTAAAAGCTTGGATACAAAGTAATGCCTGGAAAAGCTGCATAGGTAGTAAAACTGCTCAACCTACAGTTATGTGTTCCTATTGTTTATTTAAAGCATTGCACAAACTACTTATTTTCCCTAGCATGAATCTTAGTACAGCTGAACTGAGTTTAGCAAATCTTCCCACCCAAAAGAAGAACCTGAAACTGTCAAAAAAGTAGACATGAAAAGTTTGGTTAAAATATAAGAAACCAAACAAAGAGGGCCTGGCATCTGGCAACAGCAATAACTGTAGATGCCCTTCAGCTTGCTTGACAATGTTGACCTCATGGCTCACCACAAAATTGTGATGCCTTCCTCAGTCCATGGCAGCATCACCTCAGTGAGACTAAAATAAAACCACTGAAAGGTTTTATATAATACCATGGCTACAAGATCTCTAATGTAGTTTTCTTACTGGAGCAAGAGCCAAGTACAGCTTAAATTCATTAGCTAATGGCCTGTGACAATGAAGGACAAAGACAATTATTATGCACATTTCCCAGCTGATTGTTTCTGTGTGAAGAAAATGCAACAAATTATTGTTCTCCTGTATTAATGCACCATAAAGGATTACTATCATATCCATTTCAAAAAATCCCTATCCCTTTCAAAATGCAGACAAATGCCGGATAAATTTGATTTTTATAGATGGAAGCTTGGCGGAAAAGTCAAGATTTTATTAGGGCCATGGACAATCACATTACATTTTATATGATATGAGGACTTCACTACTGAATCAGGAAATTGATCTCAAGACATTTTTTTTTACTGAAGACTTACAATTGCCTCAATGTCTCATGTATCTCAAACACTTTTCCTGGGCTATAATAGTCAGAGGCATTCTTAATTGCTGTTTGTATTTATAAACCATCAGACAAGAAATACAATATAAAATCATAGAACCATGGAATCATTAAGGTTGGATAAGACCTTCAAGATCATGAAGTCCAACCTTTGACCAATCACCACCTTGTCAACTGGACCATGGCATGAAGTGCCATGTGCAGTTTTTGGTTATTGTATTTAATAAGGCACTTTGCTTTACTGAACCTCATACCATTGGCCTCGGCCCATTGGTCCAGCCTGTCCAGATCCCTCTGCAGAGCCTTCCCACCCTCCAGCAGATCAACACTCCCACCCCACTTGTCTGTGAACTGACTGAGGGGGCCCTCCGTGAGATCATTGATAAGGATATTAAACAGGACTGGGCCCAAAACTGATCCCTCAGGAACCCAACTAGTAACTGGGTGCCAACTGGATGCAGCCACATCTGCCACCACTCTCTGAGCCCTGCCATCAGCCAGTTCTTAACCCAGTGAAGAGTGCACCTGTGCAAGCCATGGGCTGCGGCTTCTCCAGGAATATGCCATGGGAGATGGTTCAAAGGCTTTGCTGAAGTCCAGGTAGAGCACATCCACAGTCTTTCCCTCATCCACTAGGCAGGTCACCTGGTCATAAAAAAAGGGAGATTAGGTCAGTCAAGCAGGACCTGCTTTCCTAAACCCCTGCTGGCTGGGCCTGATTCCCTGGTTGTCCTGTATGTGCTGCATGATCATACCCAAGATAATCTGTTCCATAACTTCCCCGGGCACTGAGGTCAAGCTGAGGTCAGCCCTTCTTGTGGATGGGCGTCACATGGGTCAACCTCCAGTCATCTGGGACCTCCCTGGTTGGCCAGAACTGATTAGGCAGGACCCAGACAGATCCCCCACAGTTTCAGGGCCCCACTCTGTACTCGTGTACATGTGTGAGTGGCTGGCAGCTCTGAAAAAGGGCTGCTGTCCTGCCCCATGTCAGAAAGAGGAGGGCTGATCCCAACTGCCAGATCCATCCTGCCACTGTCACCCAGCAGCAGCCATGCCGCCTTCTTATTTTCAGTGACAATCCAAGTTTTTCTGAAGCTGTGGCTGCTTCATCAGCCCCTGCCCCTTTCCTGAAAGATGCTGGATAACTATTTCCATAGACACTTCTGTCCGCATTCAAGTAAATGACCCACAACTTCTGTAACAGCAAGTGAGCTTTGCAAAGGAGCACAGAATGCCTGGCTTTAGGCACAGTGTTTTCTAAAATCCCATATTCTGGTGAGCATTCACCCATTGTTCTCAGGGAACACATGGCACTACTCGGAAGCCCACTTGGAGCAACAACCCATCCTCCTTGCCCTCTGTACTCACTCCCAGTGCGTCACTGAAGGTGTCCCAGTTCCTCTGGAGTTAATGGGTCATTCACACAAGGCTTGACAAAAACCCAGACTTTCTCATACACTAGTGACAAGTGTGGGCAGAAAGCCTCCTTCAGTGAGGGCTTTGTAATCCAGCCTGAAATGAGAAAAAGCTGAGGGTCATTCTGGTGTCCCAGCATGGCCCAGGACCTGCCATTACAGCTTGTCCAAGAGCTCTGATGTGTGCACTGCAAGGTTTTACTATGTTTTTCCCCTCTACAGTTCCACAAACCCACCTTTGTATGTTTTCCCTTTGCAGCTGACACTTGTAATATAAGTCAGTAAGACTGTAAGAGAATGTGCAACATTAATGATATACATGGAGCGTTACAGATTGTGAAATTCAATGTCATTTTTAGAAGTCATAAAACATTATCTGATTTCCAGTAGCCCCCCAAGAGACTCAGGAATATGTTTATACACTAAAATGTCAAAATCATAAAGTGCCTGCTTTTGTACTATTTACTTTGCGTGGTGGTAAAGTAGTTATTACATGGCATTTCATAAATACAGTGACTCAGAAATAATTAGTGTGATGAATAACAAGCTTTCCACTATAATAGAGCACCTTATACTTTAAATCCCAGATGTTCATAAGCACTTGCACAGCCCGGCTTAAATACTACAAATAAAAGTGAACTCTGGGGGGGAAGGCAGTGCTGCTGTTGCAGTTTGTTTTCTTCTCCTTTCAGGGGAGGTGCACTGATAGTCAGGACAGCAGGGCTGAGGCAACGAGCAGTCTTTCCCAAAGGGCAGGGACAAAAGAGGCAGCACATCTCACTGTTAGGAGACAAGGGAGAGGTTCCAAGAGAATATCACGTTAGCAAAATTAAAATTAACACAAACACTGAACGAAATCCTTCTTTGAAGGAAGGAGATGATTTTAAATTACTTGTAATTAAGGGAGAAACAACACTGCACACAGCTCTGCTCTAGCCAAGAAGTCTTCCAGATTTTCACTGCTCAGCTTGTAATACTCCTACTTACTATTTTTTTTAAACACACAGTGGATTTTATTGCCTTTTTTAGATATTAATATGCACCCAATTATAAATTGTGAGTTGCAGCACTGGATAATTTCCCTTCAAGAATGCTAAGCAGATTCTGTGCTGTATCAGCCCATGTGACAGCACAGCAACTACCAACCCCTCTGACTTTTTTTTAGCAGCAATTCCTAAACAGATGCTCAGCAGGAAAACTGGAGCAAACCCCATCTTAGGACCTCCTTGTGATGCTGTTTTTTAACTTGCAGGATAATCTGCTTAAAAATAAAAGGCAAATTTAGGATTAAACTCAAATTCTCAGGAGAAGATTCAGATGAATAACAGGCAATAAGAGTTATCATTTATTACTTACCTTGGAGGTGCTTGTTTCAGTTTCTCTGCTGTTGTGCTGGCACCACGTGCAAAGCTTTTCTTGAGGCCTGTCAGAGGCGAGAGGGCAAATTCTAAGTGCAAGGGTAGAAAAAGAAAAGGAATATAGAGAAGGCAGTGTGAACTTGGATTCCCTGCAGATGCAATGCACAGCAGCACTGTCCCTGTGGGGCAGTAGCCATAGACAGATGTGTTAGGGTACCCAGTTGCTAGAGGGTTTAAGTGCCTTCTTCCCTTTTTTTAATTTTTCCTGTAATAAAATACTTGCAATACAACTACCCTCCCCCTGAGTAAAGGTATAATTATTGATAATCATTGATGTTTATCCATGTAAGTTGATGACACTAGCTGGGCCAAAACAAACCTCGCCACAGCTGGCTGTGTCCCTGCCAAGCCCAAGCAGCAAGTGCTATTCATGAATTTGAACATGAGTATGGAAACAGCAACTATGGATGAGGATGCACATTAAGTATCACTGTTGATATCACCTCTTTTCTGTTAAAAAGTCCCTTCACCATGTGGCAAAATACTTCTCTACACTGAAATGGAAAAAATGCTGAGACTAGGTGGTACTTTTTATTTTTTTTACCATAATCGCAGGACTCTGATTGGGGGGTGTCAGATTTTGGGTTTGGCTGAGGTAATCCAATGCATAAGAACCCTACACAGTAATAGGAGCTCAGACATCAAACACCGAGCTGAGGCCAGAGCTGTGATATCTAATTGCCTTTGCCTAGAAACTGCACTCAGCATTTGTAATCCTTAATAGGGAGTTTCAAAACAGCC
Source organism: Sakesphorus luctuosus (assembly GCA_013396695.1). Lineage (NCBI taxonomy): Eukaryota > Metazoa > Chordata > Aves > Passeriformes > Thamnophilidae > Sakesphorus > Sakesphorus luctuosus. Next base: position 411,431 of record VWZD01005121.1, on the reverse strand, counting down.
TCCAATATTTGTGCAATGTACAGCTGGGGTTGTGTGCTGCAATGTCAGGAGAGCTTAGGACACTCCAGGAATATTGCTGCTCTGCTGCTTTGTGGTTTTCAGCAGGATGTTGGAGTGTTCTTTCCACACTGGCCTAGTCAGCTCCAGAGATCTTCCTCTCAACACCTACACATCACCTTTCCATTAACAGCCATTAAAAAAGAACTTCCCAAAGTGTCTGCAGCTTATCATGGTCTACATTTGAAGATAAATTCACAGTAAGGAAAAAAAAATTCCACTCAGGGATAAAATATCCAGATTAATTCCTGGACCTTGTTTTGTTTTCTCCTGTTTTATCCTTCATCATTCACCAGAGGTCCAAACTGGTGCAAATTAACTTCTGGATGTGTGACAACGTGATCCATCTAAGAAACCTAATTCAGAAGCAATGATTTTTCTTACTTTTTTTTTCTTTTACTTCTCAGGACCCAAGAATGTTCATGGGAGCTTGCTAAGGAACCATTTTGATTTGTCTGTTTGTGTAAAAATAATCCATGTTTCCTTGACATGTTGAGAATACAACATGCCAGAAATAACTTGCATACTTTTGGAGGTCTTTCTGCTTGTGAAAGTCCAGCATGCTACTGGCTTTATCAAGAGTCCTAAAACATGCTTGGGGAACTTGAAAAAGGCCTTTCCAATGACTAATGCAATCCATTTGTAAGGATAGCTCATTAAATTAGCAGAAATGCTAAGTCTTACAAGAAGCAATTGCTCTCTTATGCAAAACACAAAATGTGCTCATCCGGAAAAGGAAATTTCACATCTCCCAGCTAATAGTGAAATAACAGACCATCACAAACTCCTTCCAGACTCTTTTTATTTGGACACACTCCACATCCTTTTCCAAGCCAGCATTTTCCTGGCCAGCATAAGCCTCTGGGAGATCCTATCCCATCACATCTCTGCAGTTCCAGCCCCATCCAGGCCCAGATAGTTAAGCAGAAGAAAGCTGAGTGTAACAGCATTACCTTCACAATATATATGTTGAAGAAGACTATTCTGGAGTGGTGGTCTGAAGGACTGCCATGTCCAGAGGGCTGAAAGTGTTTTATGCAGCTATTTTTTGTTTGTAGCTTCTCTAGATCCCAGTGTTGTAACTTTTAAGGTTATGAACAGGGAGTGGTTTCTTAAGGCTTAGAGGTTTCCCTTGCTATGAGCTCTTAAAAGAGTTTACTTACTGCTGCAGAAAAAGGCTAGGGAAGTTGGGAATATAGCAACATTTTTAATAGGAAATTTGTCTTGTAGGCAACCTGCTCTAATGTGGTTAATCTCCAAGTGAATACCAGAAAATCCAATATATTGAAGAAACACATCAAAGTCTTGGAATCACTTGTACTTACACATGTCCTTCTCAGCAAAGGAATGACAGCACTCATTAAAAGCATTTGTTGATGGACTGAGTGTAAACAATAGCACCCAAAAGATAAAAAACCATCCCAAATCCCACAGGGGATGCTTTCTGCTCCACACCCTTTCTGAAAGCACATTTGCAGCACTGGCTCCCTGAATTGCAGCTGAGGAGCTTGTGTTGCTGGAGTCATTAAGAAGGATTTATATTTTTTTTTGCCAGTACACAAGGTCTGCGTTTGGTTGACAATAGCAAGTGATTTGTGTTGCTAAGAGGAACTTCTTTCAGGCTCCTTCATTTACTACACACAAACAGGACACTGTCAAAGCAGGGTACCTACTTCTCAAACAGTCCTGCTTCTGATCTCCAAAGGAGAAACATTCATCATAGAGGCAGTAATAGATAAAACCACATCCTCAGATGGCTTCCTCTACCTGAAAGTGTTTTCCTTATTCTCACAGCTCCACCTATGAAATTATGTCAGAAACCCTCAACCACTGCTTTTCCAGAGATTGATTTAATTTCCAATCCTCAGTTGCCCAGAACTGTAACCAAACCCCCAGCTAGGGCAGCACCAAGGCCTCATCCTCGCAGGGCTGAGAGCTGTCCAAGGGACAGCCATCATTCTCCAGGAGAAGCCCCTGCACTGAGGGCTTTCACACACCACCACCAGAGACCTCATGCCATGGGCAGGCACAGGGCTGACACCCAGAGCCCAGATGTGAGGCTTGCCCCAGGGTCTTCCTAGAGAAGGACAGGGTCACAGAGCCCCATGGAAATCCTTCGCTTCTAAAAATCCCAGAGCTAGCAGAGAGCATCAGGGAATGACCTTGTCACACACATGGCCTGTTCCCAAACTCCTCTCCTGGGCAGCTGCTGCTGACCTCTGTCAGGAATGAGACACTGGCCTGGATGGACTTGGCCAGAGGCACCAGTCCCTGGGTTTCCAGGCTTTCACAGCAGGATACAGGGCAGCTTCTGGCTGCTCTGACTCGCTGCTCAAGCCCATCTGAGAGGCTGTAGAGCCCATGAAATGCCTCAGGGCCAGCTAAATCCCATTGCATGGGAAAACAGCAAGAGAGAGCCATGGTGAGTGTTGAAAATGCTCCATGTAGAAGCAGCTCTAGTGCTTCAGATCTCGAGACTAAGTGCTGCTCCCGGCACCCAGACTCACTCTCTGGCTACACACAACATCTCCTGAGCTCTATATAAACTCACTGAAGCCCTCCAAAGATGCAAGGGCTGTACTAATCCTCTCCCATTAATCTGCAGCAGCTTCTGTGGCTCTCCCATCTCCACTGCATGGAAAGCTGAGTATCACAGTATCTGCACAGCAGTTAATTCACAGCCAGCTCCTGCCTCCACGATTCCAAACCCACGGCTGGGAGTTGCACAGGTCCCAGGTGCTCAGCCCCATGCCTGACCCCTCTCCATGCAGCAGAAGCCTTTGCTGGTATTGCTGCCCAGAGACATTTCTGTGAGCACAGAGGCAAAGATGGTATTTGCAGTTACACCTTCTTATGTCTTTGTGCTGTGTGAGAAATGAGGACTCCCCACTCATCCAGATTTTGTCTGAAAAGATCTTGACTTTGATTACATTCTGAGACACATCTGATTTTAGCAGTGCAGACTGGATCCTGGAAAAACCATGCAGAGAAGGTGTTTGGGTTAAGAATGCTCTTGTGATTAAAAAAAATTTGAAAGTCCTCAAGTGTTTGTTTAAAGAAAATAATTTTCATTAAAATGCTGGCACAATTTCAAACAATTTGATTTTAATTTTGAAGTGTGGAAAATGCCCTCAGATAATTTCTGTAGCATTCCAGAACCCAAAAGTGATTGTAGAAAGCAAGTCACTCAAGAAATCAACTGCAGAGCTAAAATTCATTTCCTGTTTTCTAAGAAAACAGAAAAGGGCCCAAGGCTCTTAAGTCTTTCTGAGAAAAACCTTCTCACAAGCAGTTTTTAACCAGGCAAGCATGGTTTGCCTTTTTTTCCCCCCAAACAAAACAGAGTTTGCCCTTTCAGAAAGCTTCTAAGACCCACACAGGTCATACTAATACCCAGTAGTTGTGCTCTTGAGTTTCATCAAAGCAGAAGTCTAATCATTTTATCTGTTGATCTTGACTTTTGGATTTAGGTGAGACTTCTGCACCAGCACTGAATTTCTGTGTCATCACCATCCCTGATTTCCTGGCTTAAATGAATCCTTGAGAGATGTTCAAAAACAGAAGGTTTTGCTGGTTTAGGGTCAAAGTCTGACAGTTTTCACTGAAATCCACCTATGGGCCCATAGTGTCTCAAATTCAGGTCTAGGTTTACTGGAGCTTCAGTTCAGTGATGGCTTGAACATGTACAGCTCTTTCTTCAAAGAAACCAAGCAGAATTGGGTCTTTAGCTCACTCAGAGGTCTTCACAGCCCCCAGCCAGGCATGTCTCAGTAGGCTCCTTTGCTGAGGTTTTGCAGCAGCACCACTTACAACAGGACATGCCTCCATCCAGCAAGAGATGCTGCAGCTTGCTACGATCACAGCTGTTGCCTCATTTTGGTTTCAAGGAGGCAGATTCCATTAAACATTCTGCTAGGAAAGCTTGTTTCCATTTAAAAAGGGAAAAAAATAAAAAAAGAAAGAAAAGACAAATATGCCTCTGAGCAGGCTTTTGAATGCTCTCCTTTGTTAACTAATACAGTTAACAAGCCTGAATATGACAACGAGCTTCCCATCAATAGCCTGACTCAAAGGGAAAACACAAGGAAAGAACAGCAGCTTGTGGTACATCAGCTCAGATAATAATGTGAGTGTACCCGACAGCACGAGCTGCTGCCCGTCTGGTTCATGGAGAGGAAGGAAGTATTCAGTAGGCAAGTACTGAGACTGTTGCTCTCTGGTATCCATTCCCTCGTGATTGCTTGGTGTTAGGTGACCTTTATGTTTCCAGAGCATTGGGACACAATGCGTTTCACTGCTCCTTTTTCCCTAAAGCCTGTGGTGACCTCAGACAAAATCCAGCCCCCTGCCAGCACTGTCTGCATCCCAGCACTTCTGAGCTCCATCACCACACAAAATGCCAGACTCTGCTCAGTGCTGGTGGCAGCCACCTGGACATGGCACATGGGAACCAGCCACCAACTCTCCTGGACAGGGCTGAGCACAGCATGAGAGCAGCCAGTGGGGACCAGGCACAAACTACACCCTGGAAACTCTCACAGTAACACAGCACCGTTTCAGTCAGTCACCAGTTCCACCATGTCCAGCCCTCCTCCTGCCAAGGACATGGCCAAGACACCAGACATCCAGTATGTGCTCAGGGAGTTACTCCATTATGGATAGGTAAGTTTTTGCAGACATAAAACAATCCCATTTGTGGGTCTGGACTCAGGCACTCCCCAGGTTTGCCTGAGGTACAGCAGGTGGGTGCCACAGACACCCCATTGCACCACATCAGCTTTTCCCTGCTGAGGTCCATCTGACTCAAGGCCACAGCTCAATCTCTGCATTATTGCTCTGGATTCGAGGACTAAAACATGGAACTTAGTTCAGTATAAACCCCAATGAAAATAATTTAGCCTCAGCATTTTGTCAAGGCTAAACAACCTCCAAGAAAGCAAACTTGGATAGAACTTTTCTATCTCAAAGAGCCCTACAAACCTCACAGTAACAACCAATTTTTTATTTTATCTTTCCACTTCTTTTTTTTACTAGCAATTGCATGCCTTGGTTGCTTGATGCTTATTCTGGGACACAAAACAGTGCTCTTTATCTTGTAGAAGAGAGTTTTTGACAAATTAGGCCATTTTCAGTGTTGATAAGAGGCACATAAAAATTTATATCCACAAAATGCCTATTTAGAAAATGCAGTCAACAATTTTTATTTTTTAAATGCACTATCATTCTCTAGATTCAGTATCTATCCCATTTTTTTCAGTTCCCCACAGTAGCTTTTGCTGGGTTTATCATAATCTTCACATTATTAACCTACACTCACTCCTCATCAGCATATTTATTTGGAGGCAGCTAAGAAATTACAGTTAAGTGAGTTCACTGTTGAATCACTGGATATAATACATTCAATGTGTTAATCCTGATGTATGTGGTTTGGGGAGAGGGTTAGAGAGAGGACTGTTCTGTTGGTTTTGATAGTTTTTTTCCCTGCTCTGCCTAGCACATGTGGTAAAGCAACAGCAATAAATCAGAACAAAGGAAATGAAGTACTAATGCTTTAGGGAACATGTGTTTTAGAAGAAAAACTTGGCTCGCCACTAAAGCAGTATTGCCTTATAACGGATGTTTAAAATTCAGACGTAGAAAGAGACGGACAAAGTTATATAAATACGAGTGACTTACAGGTCTGAGCAGCTTTCAAAGAGTACTGCAAGCCAGTCCATCTTCCCACTCCTTCCTGGACCTGGCCAGGCAGACCCCATGCTCCAGACCAGCAAGAGCACAGCAGTGGTGTCGGCACAGCTCATCCCTAGGCAGTGCTGCAACACATTAGCTGCAGAAAAAGGATTAAAGAATTAAAACCAACCCAGGCAACTGACCTATTGTTTTCCAGGATCTCTCCAGCTGCTGTTGACAGACCTATTGCAAACCAATGTCAGCTAGGAACATGCTACTGGAGGAGTCATTTGCTGTCCCTGGGATCTGTACAACCCTCACACTGCAGTGTTATGGCAGCAGTTTCACACTCTGCTGAGACTGTTCCCAGCCTTGAACAGGCAGAAACTGCTCAACAAAAGGAATAACTACTTTGAAGCAGATTTTCCAAGATATTTAGGAGCCCAGACATGAAGAGAGGTGCCTGGTGAGACTTTCCAAGGCCTCAAGTGGATCAGGCTCTTCAGATCCAATCCCTGAAATGGGAATCTTCCTGCTCTCTCCCTCCTACCTCCCAAAGAGCCTAATGGATTGGGTTTGCAAGGCAAGGCTCTGGTAGGGTGCAGGGGCTTCTCTGAGAAGCTGCCAGAAGCTTTCCCCATGTCCAGCAGAGCCAATGCCATGCAGCCCCAAGACAAACCCACCAATGGTCAAGGCTTGAGCCCATCAGGGATGGTAGTAACACCTCTGGGATAACATATTTAAGAAGGAAATAAAAAGAAATTATTGAGCAGAAGTCATTGCAGGCAGAGTGGAGTGAGAATATGTGAGAGGAACACCAAGGTCAGTGGAGGACAGAGAGGAAATGCTCCAGGCACTGGAGCTGAGATTCCTCTGCAGACTGTGGTACAGACCCTGGTGAGGCAGCTGTGCCTCCGCAGCCCATGGAGGTCCACGAGGCAGCAGAGTTCCACCTGCAGCCCATGGAGGACACCCACGTTGGAGCAGGGGATGCCTGAAAGAAAAGTGTGACCCTGTGGGAAGCTGTGCTAGAGCAGAGTCCTGGGAGGGACCCACAGACCATTGGAGAGAGGAGCCCACACTGGAACGGGTTTCCTGGTAGGACTTCAGACCCCATGGGGGACCCACACTGAAGCAGCCTGTTCCTGAAGGACTGACTCTGCAGAAAGGGACCCACAGTGGAGCAGTTTGTGAGCAACTGTAGCCTGTGGGAAGGACTCACACTGGAGAATTTTGTGGAGGACTGTCTCCCACGGGAGGGACCCACACTGGAGCAGGAGTAGGACTTCTCTCCCCGAGGAGAGGAAGCAGCAGCAGAAACATCATGTAATGAGCTGACCATGACCCCTATTCCCCATCTCCCTGTGCTGCTGTGGCAGGGAGGAGATAGAAAATTGGGAATCAAGTTAAGCCTGGGGAGGAGGGAGGGTGGGGGAGAAGGTGTTTTTAAGATTTTACTTCTCATTATCTGATTTTAATTAGTAATAAATTCAAGTAATTTCCCAAAATCAAGTCTGTTTCTCCTGTGATGGTAATTGGTGAGTGATCTCTCCCTGTCCTTATCTCAACTCATGGACTTTGTATTATGTTTCCTCACCCCTGACCAGTTGAGGAGAGTGATAAAGCAGCTCTGGTGGGTACCTGGCATCCAGCCAGGGTCAAACCACTGCACTTTTGAAAGGTCACTAATTGCCTCTGCATGTTTGGGCACCTAAATACCTCTGCAGAGAATTTTACATTTTGTGTCACTTCCCCTCCCCCTGTGGGCTGCCCAGGAGACTCCAAGCCAGGCTGGTGGCCAAGGGTCAGCACTGGACTGATCAGTGCTAAGGGCAGTAAAGCAATCTCAGCTGCTGGCAGGACACAAGAAATCCCAAGAGGATGAAAGGGCTCCTGTTTGTCTGTCCTGTGCCTATTAACTTTTTTGGGTAAATGATCTCTATTTCACTTAATCCAATAGCTTTGCTGCCAGTCTTCTCCCCATGCACTTCAGGCCAAGTAGTCTGACATTAAATGTATCCCACATACACTCTGCTCAGGATGTTGGTCTGCCTTTCCAAATTTTCCTCGTTTTTCAAGCTTTGTCCTTTCCACGATTAAATAAAACCAGATTCCAAGAACTGAGCAGTGACTAAGGTGGAGGCTGTGATATGGAATGGAGAGGGAAGATGCTATAAATGGAATCAGGGCTTGGGGTGATTAATGAGCTTACATCTGTGACGAGCCTGTACTATAAACAGCAGGTAGAGAAGCAAAGCCAGCAGCACAACGTGCTCAGGAGCAAAGAAGGTGGAGCTGTGCTTCCTGCATCAGCAGTGGCCTGGCTGCTCAGTGATTGCTGGTGGGGACAAGCAGAGTTCCTCCTCAGTGACTGGGGTGCACAGCAGGAGACACAGGACTGCTAGGGAAGAGCACGTGTCCTTCTTGAAACCTGGGAGGAGAGAGGGGCCAAAAAATGCGATTACCTTTACTAGCAGCAAAGCCCTGGCTAAAAGTGCAGCTAGAAAGTACCTATGCTTTTATCCTTCTTTCCTGGGACTTTTGTATATTGGTAGATATACCTAGTGCCCACACTGGTTTGCAGCCCCTTGGCACCCAGGGGAGGTGGCACATGCAGGAAGGTGATGGGCTCAGCACAGGGGGAGTGGGTGCTCCTCAGGGCAGGCTGCCCCTCTATTCAGAGTGGCAAGGGGGGAAAGTGACTCCAGTCACAGCCCTTCTCCCCATCTGCCACCTTAGAAAGCCTGCCAGGAAACACCAGGACCCATAACAAAAAGGGAGCCTGCAGACACCTGCACTCTGGAATCAAACCAGCCTCTCATGGCCATGGCTGCCATTGCCAGCAGTCCTCAAACCAAGCTGGAATTTTACCAAATGTGGCCATTCATCACCCAGTTTTGGAAGTGTGCACCAAGAAAATCTATTCATAGCCTGCAGCAATCAGCCCTGGGAGCAGACAGAATGGACACTTGTCTCATGGGAAGCATTTGGGAAAGGCATAGCCATCAGGCACCCACCCTGCAGGCTCCTCTGGGTCACAGCAAACTGCAAACCCAGTGAACTGGGTCACACAGCAAACTCCTTCAATAAGAAACTGGACTGGGGGAGAGAGAGAAGGACTTTGGGAAGATGGAGGGACTAATGATTGGGGAAAACACAGTGCAACGTGGAGCAGCTGTCCTGCAGTATTCAATAGGATCCCAGCATTGCCATTCCCAGGGATACATGTGCAAATGAAGCCTCTGAAATCCTCCTGCTGGTTTGAAAACAGAAAAACCCATGCAAACAAAAAAATTCAATGGTTTTTGGATTCTTTTTTTCATAGTTTTCTGGTTTCTGAGCCTGTGGAGTATATTCAGCTCTCATTTTCAATCTTTCCTCTATCATTACAAAAGAAAAAAAATCCCTATGCTTTTTAATATTGCATTGTAGTGAAAACTTAAATTTCCTCCTTGTTCTCTGTTTCATGATCCATCGCTTTGAGGAAAGCTCAGAGTATTATCAATTTGTGAGAAAATGCAGAATAGGCAAAATTGGAATTTCAGAGGTGGATAATTATGATTAAACTCAATGCAGACTAATTTTTTTTATATATAAACTAGCCAAAACTGAAATATTGTTAAACACAAGATATCAATTTTAAATGGTGAAAAGAAGCTGTATAAACTATTCAGAGTCTTTCTGCAGGGGAGCAGATGCAGTGGGGGTCAGGATCTGGCCCCCACATGCATAGTTTCAAAGATTATCATTCAGCAGAAGCCATTGTGAGGAAGAAAAATGCTAAGCCCAGAGCCTGAGTTATTTCTCTGTCCCTCAGTGCTGTCAAATATAATATTTTATTTGGCTGGTAATAGAAAACATGTGGCAAAGCCTTCATTTTTTTGGAAGGTTTGTCCTGCGGCACAAAAAGGAAAAGAAAAATAACTGAACTTTTATTCTGCCTGTCTCTGCAATGCACATCCCTGCACCCACACAAGCTGCTCTCACCTGAATTTTAAGTTCTGGATACAGATGATAACTCTATTTACTTTGCAGAAATACCAACAAGGTCCCAATCAAAGACTAACATCAGTATCTGCAGGATGGGTGCAAACAGAAAAGTATCCCCACAAAAAGTTTATATTCCGAGCAAAATGGGAAGGTTCAAGATGATCAGTTATTAAAAAAGACATGAAAAGTAGAGTTCAGCATCCTACTGTGGTCAGCAGCAGCAAGGAAAATTGATCAGTGCTCAAGTGTAGGCAAGTAGAGCCCTTGCCTGAGGACAAGGCTGAGAGACTAGAGTACAGGACCATTTTGGGGGAAAAAAAGCTTTGTACTCAAAGTTCCAGCTCCAATTCTGATCTAACATCAGGCCCCAAATATGACCTTTCCCCCGTGAAAAAACCAAACCCAAACACCAAATAAAGAACACAAAAAAGGAACAATTACTCATTTACCCGCTAGAAACCTGTCAGTGAACTCCATCAGCATTTGCAGGGGAGTCAAGACATGAGAGACATTATAATGGACAGAAGGAGCACAGCAAGAGAGTTGTTTGCTGTTTTCCCATCCTATCAGCTGGTCCTGGTGTACCCAACCCCCTCTAAACCTTTCTCAAGGACCTTGTACAAAGTGAAGGGTCCTCTTCCAAGCAGAGCTAGGAGGGCTTTAAGCTCCAGCCAGCTGGGTGAGTGTGAGTTCTCTGCAGCCACAGCAGGGGAGGCTCAGGCTCCCACCGTTCCCTGTAGGAAAGCTGATGCTGTGGCAGAGCCCATAAGGGGTGCACACACATGTTATCTATACTGGCTCAGCCCCATGGATGGTTATTTCCAGCTGACGGGCTGTATCAAGCGCAGTAGGAGGCAGCCTTTCCAGCCTTTCCTGTAGACAAAATGACATAATAAAGATATTTCCAAACATTTCAAAGCAGGTGGAGGGTTATGATGGTTGGGACAGTGATTGCTATTGCCCTACTTCCTTCATGGGGGTAAATCCCTTAGTTATTCCCTAAAGACTCTCCTCAACTGAGCCACCACAGGATCCACAACTCACCTCCTCCTTTTCCCCTCCTGACTGACCAGCAGCCCCAAGCTCCCTTTGTCCATCAGTGAGGGGCAAGCCCTCTGTTTGAGGCACCTGTGCTCTGCAGTCAGCACAGCACATTCTCAGTGGGTTTGCTAATCAGGCCACCAGCAATGCCCCCTGAGCTGGGTGCCTGTGACTCAGCTGTGGGCCCGCTGCCACTCAGCAGCTGGCAGTTGGCACGGCGGCTGTGCGTGACTCAGGCTAGCAGGAGCCTTTGGAGATGCCTTCCCCTGATTTATATCTGCAAGGGATCCTTTGTGTTCAGACCCTATTGTTGGTGTGCCAGCCTCACTGGAAAAATCTGGAGTTAATAAACTCCACTTTCCGATCACAGCAGCTCTTCCCAGGGTGCAGCTTTGCAGAGCTGGCAGTGCTTGCTCCTGCACCACCAGCTAGCACAGTGCTGGTGCCTTTTACCTTAGAAAAACCCTGTGATTGCACACATGCACAACCCCAGGGAAAACCCAGGTTCACAGTGCCTCATAGTCTGCTTCCCTCTTGCTCCTCCTCCTTATCCTTTGGTGTGAAGTTTAGAGCCCTCATCCCACAGCCCTCCCCTAACTGTGAGAAGCCTCTTGGCACCAGCAAGTTGGGCTCCCCCTGAGAAAAGAGGAAATTTCAAAAAAGAAAAAAAAAGAAAAAAAGAAAAAGACAAAAGATGGATGTGACCAGATGTCACAAACCCTTGAATCCAGGGAAATCTGAGAAATGTTACCTCAACTGTAGTAACAGAAACATTACTATCCAAGGCAGCATCTTCCCACAGCCAAGCAGCTCCCTGTGGGAGAGCTGTTCATCCATGCTGGCTCCGGCTGCTGTGAGGGGACATCTGTCTTGGGGCATCTTGTTTTCTACCTGCAAGGTGGAGCAATTCTTTTCTTTGCCTTTCCTGAAAGAAGGCAAAAGGAAAGGTGAGTTTTGATCTCCAGACACATTTTGTAAAGCCCCATTGGTGACACTACGCTGTCTTTCTTGCAGTGCTTTTTCCTACAGCCATTGCAGCAGCTGGGACTTCTCCTGCAACATTCCTGGGCTCACAACAGCACTGTCCTGGTTTGCTCCGGAGTGAGGTGCATTGGAAGTTGGTCAAGGGAGGGCTATTATTTTACACAGCAGTGAGTTCATTTATGGAGCTGTATAAATGACAGGACCATCTCTGCCACCTGGGATACACTCTGCTGAACAGCTGCTGAGCCGCTCTCCAGAACAGTGACATTTGACTGTGGGTAAAGTGACTCACCATGGCACTACAGCCTTTCTGCCATGGCAGAACTGTGGCTTGTTTTGTGGATTATCAGCCAAAAATGGTGGAAGCAACTTCCACTTCTCAGCATCCCCATGGGCCAGGTATGTCTTGGAGCTGGCGACATTCCAAAGGAATGATTCACTCACTTTAAGCCACATTTTTGGCTTGTATAAGCTGGATCCACATCAATGGAGCTACACCAGTTTACATGAGCCCAAGAACGTTGCTCCATATTTTCATGGAGAGGAGCTCAGTTCTGGAAGGGTTTGAGTAGGCTCTTGGTGCTGCAGGCTGGATGCCCCTGCAAACAGTGAGTCCTGCCTGGGAGGAGTGGGATGTGGGGAAATTGGTTTGCTTTGTGTTACTCTGGGGAAGAAATGAGGCAGTACTAATCACAGTGAATTACAACAAGAGAACAAGAGGAAATACCCAGCAAACAATAAAACACTCTAGGACTAAAACTGGGAGCTGGGGCTGGAGGAGAGCTGCAACAGGCTCTAGAGAGCCCCTCCAACCTGGTGCAGGTAGTCAGGAGAGCAGGGTCAGACAGTGTTATTCATCACCTCCATTGGATAGACAGCTTTTCAAACAAAAACCTGAAAAGATTAAAGCACTTCCATTCAGACACTCAGAGGAAAATGGGCAAAGACAGGATGGCCATGTGTGCCTATGACTAACATTTCAATTCTGGTCCTGTGCAGTGCCAGACACTCGAGGTGTTCAGTCCCCACCCTGCTCATACCAGACTAACTAAGGCTAAGGAGGGCTTACAGCCATCCTCTTTCTCCAGCCCTTTGAGGAGATTTGCTCCTGTGCAAATCGTTCTTCCAAAACCTGAGAAACACCTCAGATCCAAGGTACACACATTAAGAATCCTGAAAATCAGTGTGAGAATTAGGCAGAGCCACAGAGCAATGTTACATGTTAAATATTATGGTTGTCTTACATAAGGAGAACACAAGCCACAGAGATTAAAGGCTGCTGCTATTACAATAAAACCAAAACCTGCAAATACCACAGGCACCTTAAGCAAGATTTTGGCAGAATTTAGGCACGTTGGTTGAAAATTGCAATCTGGGAGCTCCATATTCCCATTATGCTGGAGGTGCCTGAACTTGCCCACTGCCTCCTGGTTCAACTCACAGCCTCCCTAGGCAGCTGTTAACCTGCTCCCAGATGTGTTCAGAGCTGCTCCCATCCAAACATCTCCACTCCAGCTCTCATGGAGTACTGCCACGGTCTGGCATGAGGGCTGGCAGGGCTATTCCTACCCCTGTCAGGAACCATCCTGGGAGCTGCAGTGACAGCACACTGAGACACAGCCTGAGGTGAAACACAATGATGAGCACCACAGGTCCTCAAGTAACGCCTGAGAGAGAGCTCTCCCTGGGAACAGCCACATGCTGCCCTATGCAGCTCCCATCCTCTCTGCTACCCACTCTGTGGGGCACGAGGAGGTACACAACAGTCCCCTGCACTCCCCAGCCCTGAGTGCAGACAGCAAGAGCTGCATTTCCCTCCTTTCCACATGCTTTGCAATGTCACAGTGTCCTGGATGACAGTGAACTGTGGCCGTTGCCCAGCCTCCTCCATACCCTGCCAAGATGCCAGGGCAACACAGGCTGGCATTGGCCCTGCCCTTTGTCATTTTTCCAGCATAACCGAGGCTTGAGGCAGAGCTTTGTTTCAGAAATGGCACACCCATTTCTCCTCCTGTCCTGTGAACGGGGTGGTTTCAGACAACACATAGCAAGTGCCTGTGGTAAAGAAGTGCTGAAGCCCAGCTCTCCCCACACTGTCAGCCTCTGCAGTTTTCCCAAACACAATCAACAACCTGGCCGACGGCTTATTTGCCCACTTCCAAATCTTAATCTGACAACTAATGATGCATTAATCTCTGTCAGACCATGATCTTTTGTTTCTGCTTCTCTGCAGGCATCTGTCAGAATCACAAAAGATTAATTATTGCACTAGCCTGTGTACAGAAACTCAGCCACTCTGCAGACACACTTGTTGGATGCTTTGTGACCCCTCCAGCAACTGCTTCACTTGTTCTTCCACTCACCACTCATATTTCTAGCTCTGGATATCTGCTCTCTCTTGCCCAAGCATCAGTCCTCTTTCAGCCTCAGAAGCAGCATTCAACAGAGGATCACCAAAATCCTTCCCTGCAGCATTGTCCCATTTTGGGCACCCTGGTTCCCAATCCATTTAACCATGTTGAGAAAGTGCCTACGCTCTCCTTCAGATACACATTTACATGGTTCACTTCTAACTTTCCATCCACACAGCACTCTAGAGCATGCAGCACTCAGAAGTATGAAACATCCTGTTCAAAATCAAGCCTCCAAAGCCTATGGGATGATGACACAGGAGCAATCCCTGGGAGGCATACAAGCTCCACAGCAGCAGATGAACCAGCTGCATCACTTCTTCGAAAGAGCCCCAACAGACTGAAATATGCTCTTCCTTTATATCTCAAGGGTCTGGGCCCAGCTGTCCTCAGGAACTGACACTGCCAGGAGATGGAGGGACATCAAGGGTTCATCTGCACATGGAAGCTGTAAGAGTTTATGAACACTGGCGAGTGCAGTGTGAAATGCCTCTGGAACCAATACAGTTTGAACCACAGTAAAGCTGTTCCACACACAGAGGCACAGCTGCTTCCAAAGGCAAAAGGAAATAAGCTCTATTTAAAACAAATTTTTTAAATGATAGCTTTTCCTCAAATGCAAACTACTTCCATAAAAAGGGATGTTGGACCTGCATGGTCCTGAGTCTTCTCTGCAGTGGCAGCCAGGAAAGTCCATTCTACCACCGTTTCACTGCTGAGTACTGTCTGAAGAAGTCTCTGTTCTCCCTCCTATTCATGTTTCTGTGCATGATTCAGCAGCTGTCTACAAAAAGCAATTTGAAAGATGGATGAGTCCACTATGACAGAGGGGAGAAACACAAGAGAGCATCTCTCTGATACATGGGGGCCATTTCAGCAGGTGTTTGGATCACGCAGTGCTCTCTCCATTTCTTAAACACATCCCAGGTGCTGCAGTTGCTTCAGTTCTTGTTTTCCTCTCTATAATAAAGGCCTGAGAAGCAGGAATAGACAAAACCAAGCAGAAAACAAAACCAAGTATTTGTATATGGCACAGTAGCTTCATTCTAATAATATTGGAGTGTGTAGGTTTTACAGAAGGAAAATGCTTGGCACAGCCAACACCACATTGTCATGCTGCCACTAATAGAACGGATGGTGAAAGTGTAACCCTACATAAGAGCACCTTTTCCTGCTGGGAGATTTAGCTTACAGCTCCTTCCCAGAGACAAACCTAAAGCAGGAACATTTCTTGCCCCCAAAACTGCAATTTTCTGAGTGTTACACTGCTGCAGATTTAACTGTTTGATTTTTATGTTTGGAAATTTTCTCCTGTAAAGAAAGTCCAGAAGTTTCTACAAATCTCAGCATTGCAGTGGATCCCTGTCCAGTGGCCTTCAAACGTGGCTCCAGCCAGAGCTTTCTGGCCTGCGGTGCTGCTCATGAACCTCTGAGAATGTGTCTGAGTCTTCTTAGAGCTTCACTTCTCATATATTTATGAATTTTAATGGCTTCAAGTGGTTCCATCTGCCAGCTGACACTGCAGAAAGGACAGAGCCAGACCAACCCACACTCCTCCCTCCCCACCAGCAAGTCTATTTGTGGTCCTGCACAGTGCCAGAAATAAAATGCTTTCCTTGGAGAGACCCACTGGCAAGCACTGGGCTCTCTACAGAGGGTACAGAAGCCTCAAAGATACTCCTTTTAACTCTGATTTCAAAGTACTCACCAAGGAGGTTTAGAAGGCCAGAAGTGCTCCTGGAGTCGTGGTGAGGTGGGAAGAGGAGGGAGGTAGAATTAGATTTGTCTCCCCTCCTCACCCTTGAAATGAAGTCCTTTGGGGTGTGCCTGCTCCCTTTCATCTCATTTCTTCTAGCTGGAAGATCCCAGCCTCACAAGCACAGTGCAGAGTATATTTTAAATGACTCATTAATGTTTGCATACAAATGCCAGATGCTTTCTTTCTTAAATAAATAAACAAACAGAAACCTCAAACACCCTCTGAGAGATGGAACATTTTTCCTAAAGTGAAGGCCACAGTGGTTGCTTGTGCAGGACCATGGAAGAAGGTTCCCTGCACTCCCCAAAATCCTACTTTATAAACATTTCTCCTCCCTTCCTCAACCCTTCCCCTGCCTCACATGTCATCCAGACTTTGGGAAGGGGTGGAGATACTGAGAAATGCCAGAGCTGCTTATTTCCTCCTGCAGCACCTGGGAGGAAGGGACTTTGGAGGGTGACAGCAGAACACAGCTGATGGGCTCAATGGGAAATTAAGCCCTGTGATTTCCCAGTCCTGGCAGTCCTCAACTTTGCTACACAGTTCCCATCTTCTTTACACCATGAAAACAGCAGTGTTACACAAGGGATACCTGAGATAAACAGTGAGTGTACAAAAATGGGCAATGACAGATTTTGGAGTCAAAAAGCACAGATTCAAAATTACTGGGAAGGTGATAGCAGTGAGAATCGGTCTATCTCTGTTTGCTCCACAAGCTTTGCTCCCTTGTGTCAGCTGTCAGAAGGAAATGCTCACTGCTCCATGTACATACAGCATGTTTCTTGTGGGGGCCTGTTCACACACACTGAACTGAATCCACATCAGCAATTGCAAGAAAATTTTAAATAAAATCAGGGAAGTGTATAGTCCTTTTATGTCATGTGCAAAGACTACTGAAGGCAAGAGGGATTCAGGTGAGTGCTCCATGAGATGTGACTGGAATACATGTCTTCTGAAGTGCTCTAATCACAATAGTAATGTATTCCCTCTTTTTCCCCTAAGACTGGGAAATCACATTTTAGTGCCTGCCACAGGACTGTCAGGATCAGCATTTCAAGTAGCAATTCAGCCTTTATCAACATTCAACAGCATTGTAAGTCAGGAATAATTAATGTAACATTAACATAGAGTTATCAGGAAAGGTAAGCCTGTAAGCATTTGCCATCAGATTCATTTAGCATTTCCTGCAATAATGCCATCAGCAGGAAGTTATTTACCATAAATGTCAGCTTCAGTGGGATGTTCCAGGGCAGCCAGGAGCAGTTCAGGTGTGCCAGCCCTGTACCTGCCACCTTCAGGCTCTTCAGTGCCCTCCTTAGAGCATCATCTAGGAAAGTTACTTTATGTATCTGTGTCAAAACAAAAAGAAATATTTCTGTAAAACCCACAAACATTTGCCATGATATATACTACATGAATACCAATTATAGGGATAGACAGATAGATAGAACTTTCATACAGTCTATAGAGAAATGACAGATGAGAGTCTATAGGAATGATAGATGAGTCTATAGAGCCATATTTTTGTATTTATACAGATATATGTATGTGAAAGGATACATAAAATCAAATTCATATATCCATTCAGTAGAACAGGGAAATACACTGGGGCTCTCACCAAAACTGGTCCTTAACATTTCAATGGACACATCAGTGTAATGGGTACTGTGCTTAGCCACAGCAATATACATATAGATACATATCAAAATACATAAATTGATACAAATTCAGTCCAAGGTTTTCCTCATACCAGAGGAAGACAGCTAGTTTTTTTACATCTGGAAAGGATTTACTGTCTTTGAGGACAGGCAAGGGGTTAATTCCTGCATTTCTGTTCCCTCTGTCTCCAGGGCTACTCCAGTAGAGCCGAAGGGAACAGGAGCCTGGATGAGGGGTTTGGCTGAGCAGGGCTGCAGTAAATATCCAGTGGGATTTTCAAACACACCAAGGCTGCTCCCTTACACTGACAGTAGCAGGAGTGAGGTGCCCAGGCATGCTAGAAATCCCTGTAGCTCCTTAAGTCTCACTTGTAACAGCATGGTACATGTGACAGAGCATGGAATTTCAGTTGAACTGGGACACCTGGATCCAGTAAGTCCCAGAGAAGCCCTGCACCAGCAAGCACTCAGTGCTGCAGGACTGTGGCATGTGCCCTGGGCTGTATCTGTGCCACAGCCTAGTTGTTGCCATTGAGCTCACTTGAATCATTAAATCATAGAATGGTTTGAGTTGGAAGGGACCTTAGAACTCATTTAGTTCCAACCCTCTGCAATGGGCAGGGACACCTTCCACTAGGCCTGGTTGCTCAAAGTCCCATCCAGCCTGGCCTTGAACAATTCCAGGGATGAGGCATTCACAACTTTGCAGGACAACCTGTTCCAGTGCCTCGCCACTCTCTGAGTAAGGAATTTCTTCCTCATATCTTACCTAACCCTGCCCTCTGCCAGTTTAGAGCCATTTCCCCCTGGCCTATCATTACGTGCCCTTGTTAAAAGTCCTTTTCCAGCTCTCTTTCCCCAGCTGCCATGATTGCTCCACAACTGGGGTGCAAAGAACAGGGAACAAAGAACATGCACGTAGATGCAGCAAACCTTTGCTCTGCAAGATAAGCCCCAAAGCCCAGATGCTGCAGCATCAATTACAGTGCTGATGTCAGCAGCGTGCAGGGAAGTAGGTGAAGGATCAAGACTGACTCAGGAGACAAGACACCTTAACCCTATGCTAAAAACCTGAAGCAGTGGTGAGGGCATCTGCTATGAGCTCCTTGCCATGTATGGGGCTTTAACTGCATCAAACATGTCTTGAACAAGCACCACATCTGTCTTTAAAACAAAGAAGAGCTTTTCCTATAAGTAAAATAATGTTAACAATCTGCTGCTTGGAATTATGTCTAGAAAGGCAGTTTCAACACACTGCCTCTTTCTGGGACCTGCAGAGAAGTTTGATGGCCACAGAGACATTTCTGTGTGAGATGGTCTCATTGCTGCAGGGATGAGAGCAAGGCAAACCAGCCTGCTGCAGCTCAGGATGCCACACTCCCGCTGAATCCCAGTCCCACAATTCCTCAGTGAGTGCCTTGCTTGTTTGACTGTATACGGGCCAAATGCTATAGAAAAATGTAAATATTTTAATGGCCTGGTTTGCTTAAAAGCCTAGGAGGTTGTCTGTCTAAGGGAAAAGGAATGCTATGCACACACACATCAGAACAAATGTAATGAAAGACAGAACCCAGAGGTGTTCTTTAACCCAGAGATGGAGGGCTTTGCATTGTTAAGAGCAGCACAAAGAGAGCACGAAAGTCGAGATAACACAATTAATAATGAACTCTCCAACACAAAGCACTGCCAGCATCACCATGACCTCACTCTACTCATGGGCAGAATACAGCCTGCCTTTACAGAGCTATTCACTCATCTCATCCTGCTTTTGAGAATCCGGCCAAGTGCCCAGTTCACTCTGTACTGCTGGAGAGTTATGGTGTGATAGAGCCAGGCTTGTCTCAGAGGTGAGCAGGGGAAGGACAGAAGGTAAAATGTACGAGATGGAAGATGGGGAAATCCATTTAGGTACTAGGAAAAGTGTTTTCACCATAAGGATGGTCAGACATTGGAGTATGGTGCAGAGAGGTGGTGGGCCCCCTGTTCTTGGAGATATTCAAACATTAATTGCACACAGCCCTGAGCAACTTGATGCAGATGGAGATCCCTTGAGCCAGGGTTGGAGTGAGGACATGCAGAGACTCCTGCCAGCCTCTGTTATCCTGTCATTCTTTGTGAAGAAGGCACTTATCACTCTTTCTTCTCTTGCACACCTCGTGTGTCAGTATATCCACATGGACTGGCTGTTGGAGACACCAGATCCACTGTACTGGCTGACTGAGCCTCCAGCCAAGTGATGTCTAGGAAATACATACTGGCCCTAGGATTTGCATTGAACTGGGTACAAGTTACTTTAAAGACCAACTTCATTTTGTCAAAGTTAGGAGTCCACAAAATAGAACTGAATTCAGTGCTTACAAAGCAAAGACCAGGAGACAGTGACCGTTCGTCACCCTGGCACAGACGGTGCAAAGGTGGGCTACAGAAAAAGGAGCTCCTTTGCAGCCACCATTTGGGTTGTTTTTGCCATCACTAAGCCAAGGAAGTTACACCAACTCTGATGGATTACTTCTGCTTGCCTTCCAGAGGAGACACCCTCGCTTGCATGCACTTAGCTAACTGCTGAGTTCTGAATGGAACATGGGAGGAAACACAAAGAGGCACAACAAGTCAGCTTTCCAACTCCTCTCCCAGCCCCAGGCAGCTGCAGACACTGGAGAGCAGCAGTTTGATGTCAAGGTGTAAAACAGCCAGCAGTGCTGCTTAGAAATCACTCCCAGAGCCCAGAGTGCCCAGCCTGGTCCTGCATGGTGCTGACCTCCACTCACCTGGGGAACATGAGGGCCTGAATAGCCACAAAACAAACAACAAAAAAAAAATACACTTCATGAAACAAAGTCAGTGAAAGTCCAGAGATGAAGTCCCCAGGCTGACACCACAGAGTTGTCAGTAACTGCAGGTTACACCTCTCTCACTCAGCACGTCTTAACAAAGACCCGACCAAGTGGGAAGTGCAGCCTTCAGCTGAGAGCTACCAGTGTAGCAGAAGAATCACTGCTTGCTGTCAACACAGCAAGACCTTGCATCTCTTCAGCAGCAAGATCACAGGCAGCCAGCACCTCCATCAGCTGACAAAAACATCCATAGCAGCCTAGATCTGCCTCACCCTGCTCTGTCTTTAAACATCATCTTCACATCAGCTCTGAAATCATAATTTACATTTATTTTGTATCTCCTGCCTTTTCAGATGTTCCTACCCCAGCCAGGCACAACCTCTGGCACGGGGAGCTGTACACTGGGACGCAGCTCTAGTGAGGCCAAGAACGCTACATGAGGTGTGCAAACTTCTGGAAGAGAGCCTAGATGTAACATCAAATAAGAGGTAAGAGAGGCAAGCCCTGCACAAAGCTTGGCAGAATCCTAATGCAGCTAATTTCTCTAGATACATTTATTTAATTGTACCTTTTCATATCCTTGGTGTTTGTGAGCTTCAGGTTTAACCAAGGGGAAAGAAAAAAAGACTTAGGAGGATGGATAAAAGCCCATCTAAAATAGTAAAGCCATTTTTACAGCTAAACATTAAAACTATTTCAAATTGTTCCCTCCAATATAAATACTATAATTATGTTAAATGTAAGTCTATTTCTCCCCAAGTCTCTGGTCTTGTCTGCATGCTTGGAAAAAAAAAGCAAGTAGACAAGGTTTAGGTGGGCCAGGATAAAAGCACAAACATACCAGCTAAATTGCAGGGGGACAGCAGCCCGGTTGCTTTCTTGACACCTCCAGCCACTGGGAGACCCATCTCTAGGCTTTAAGTCCCAAACTGTGCCACTAGAGCGAATCCTCAGGATGTTTTCGCTTTGACTCTGAGGCTCACAATGATTTGTTGCTCTCTGACAAACAACCAATCCTTCAAACCTGGAGACAGACCCTCTCCCCCCTCTGGTGCCCTACTGCCTCCTCCCCTGGCTCCTCCAGCAGCTCCTGCTCCTCTACACCAGGACCCTGCCCTGTCTTACAGCACAGGGAAAGCCCATCCTTTCCCCTTCAGCAGCAGCCTCTTTGCTCACCCAGCAGGGGTTTGAATTTGTCTGGCTGCTCTGGGGGCATCTTTAAGTGGAATCAAGAAAGGCTTCTGAGAGCTGAAAACAGCTGCAGCAACCAGCCAGCAACCTGTGAAGGGACCCATGAACCTGTAATTGCCCAGCTGGGAGCCTCTTCCCTTGGGCCTTTCCAGTGGCCTCACTCCCCTTTCCTGCAGTTTCTGGCCTCAGTTGCAGCCACATGTGAACAATGCACCTTGTGTGCATGTTTCTTATTTAGTGCACAGACTTGTAAAACACTTTGAATATGTGATTTACAAGTGTTCTGGTTTGGATTGGAATTGTTCCACTCACAAGCTGAGCAAAGGTGAACTGGCTGGAGGTGTTTATGGAGGGCAAGGTGGGAGCTGACAGGCAGGGTTGGAAGCTCTCAGGTCACTGGCAGCTCCACCATCTGCCACTGCAGCCCATGAGAATCAACAACAAAACAACACAGGCTGGGCACAGAGTGGCTGGAGAGCAGCCAGGCAGAAAGGGACCTGGGGGTACTAATTGACAGGAAGGTCAACAGGAGCCAACAGTGTGCCCAGGTGACCAAGAAGGCCAATGGGATCCTGGCCTGGATCAAAAAGAGCATGGCCAGCAGGACCAGGGAAGTGATCCTTCCCTGTACTCTGCATTGGTGAGGGCACACCTTGAGTATTGTGTTCAGTTCTGGGCCCCTCAGTTCAGGAAAGATATTGAGGGGCTGGAGCGGGGCCAGAGAAGAGCAACAAGGCTGGTGAAGGGACTGGAGCACAAGTGCTGTGGGGAGAGGCTGAGGGAGCTGGGGGTGTTTAGCCTGGAGAAGAGGAGGCTCAGAGGTGACCTCAGCACTGTCTAGAACTACCTGAAGGGAAGTTCTAGCCAGCTGGGGGTTGGTCTTTTCTCTCGGGCAACCAACAGTACAAGAGGGCACGGGCTTAAGCTCTGCCAGGGAAGTGTCTTGGTTTGAGGAGAAAAAAACCAAAAATGTTTACCCACAAGCGGGGGAGGGGGCCTCCTCCACAATAATCACGCCACTCTTTATCAAATTTAGAAGAAGGAACTTTAATACAAGAAGGAGAACTGTTCTTAACAGCTATGTATATATATATATATATATGTATATTTATGTAAACAGACCAGAGCAAACCGCTTCCCCAACAAGGGAAAAACAACCAACCAAACAACCACCCAAACAAA
>VWZD01005121.1:352812-388609 GCA_013396695.1 Sakesphorus luctuosus | reverse complement strand
AGGAGCCGTCCCGGCCGGAAGGCAACTGACTCCCCCCCGCCTCCCAACCCCCCTTCCCCTCAGCCGTGTGTAGTCCCCAAAAACAAAAGAGACAACCTGCCCCCACCCAAGAAATCAGCAGTTAACGACTCTTTTTGTGAACTCCTAGCATGGGCAGTTAGTGGCAGGGGAGAGGATTTACATAAGAATCCCAAACTACAACAGGAAGGTTTGAGTTGGATATCAGGAAAAAGTTCTTTATAGAGAGAGTAATCAGGCATTGCAATGGCCTGCCCAGAGGGGTGGTGGATTCACCATCCCTGGAGGTTTTTAAGGTGAGACTGGACGTGGCACTGAGTGCCATGATCTGGTAATCAAAGTGGGGTTGGATTAAGGGTTAGACTTGATGATCTCGGAAGTCTCTTCCAACCCAACTGATTCTGTGATTCTGTGAACACCATTCCTCCTCCCTCAGCTGGCTTCAGCCCCAGCAAAGCAGCCCCACTTCCAAGCGTGAAACTTCTTGAGGATAAGAAATGTTTAGCAAACATGTCAAAAGCAGAAGCAACGAAAAGCCACTGTAACATTTGAGCCAGATCTATTTGTGACCTTTTCCCCACCATAAAAATGGAGAGAAATACTACAAGAAACAGAGGAGGAGAAAACAATTACTTTTTGAATCATGGGGAAAAACAACACCTGATGATTGTATAATAGAAATGTATTCTAAAAGAGAATTCTCATGAAAATCAATGTTCAAATGGGAAGCATCAGGTAGCCCATTTGGATATCATTTTAGATCCCTAAGTTCCAAGTGCTCAAGTAACTGCATTAGATAAAAAATCCAAAGTCCAGTTCCTTACTCAACTTTAATAAAGTTTCAATTGGAAAACATAAATTTCCTGTCCTAAAAAAGACTACCACATGAAATTAAAGCAGTGGGGGAAGGAGGCAGTACTGTACTCTGCATCTGATCAGGAAGACTGCTATGCCTTGATTTTATGGACATATATTACAAGATGATGTAATCTCCACTTCAAGTGCTGACAAAACACACTTAATCACAGCTTTAAGGATCTTTTTAAGGAGTTCTTGCTACAGTGTAAGTGCAGGGAAATGTTTCAGAGCTCTCCAGAAAGCTTAGCTAAGATGATTTCTTAACAGGTTGAAGTAATGTATAAGGTTTTTTTCCACTTCAGAAACACCTTGTCCCTACTAGAAGCAGCTCAAGGATCCCAAGTTTGTTCTGAACTGCTCTATACCACAATTCCATCAGCTGCTAAAGCAAGTCAGCACTAAGTGATGCTTCAACATCTGTATCCACAGCACAGCAGGCCTCATGGCACTCAGTGGGATGTGCCTTCTGGGGTCTCCCTCAGGAGACCAGCATGGCCACAGGATCACGCCTCCCAACTGCTTCCCCGTTCCCAGCCATGCTGGTACCATGGCCATGACTTTCCCTGGCTGTCAGCACCAACAGAGGGAGGGAATTGCTGCACCAGCAGCAGCTGTGCCGTGGCCAAACCCTGCCCTCCTCCAAGGAGCAGGAGACAAGGTGCTGAGTCTGCTCTCTTTCTGGGTGAGGTCTCAAATCACCTTTTGGGCTGTTTCTTTCATTAGGACAGCTTAGTGATGATGATGCCTCCGTGCATGAAGCCAACACCTCCTCCCTCTGTTTCCTGGAAAGGCTGCATTTCAGAGCTGCACCTCTGCCTGCAGTGACAACACTGGTGAAAGGCTCCTCAAGACACTTAGGAAAAAAGAAAGCTCATCCAACTCCTGCCCAAATCCTCTGAGTTCTGAGGCTTGAAGGATTTGCGGTGGAAGCTGTGAATCAGGGCTTGAAGTTGCATCAGACAGGGCACTCTCAGCACTGCATATGTACTTTGGCTCACCAAAGGTGTATAGAGAGATGCCAGAAATAGCTTGGAGCCTATCATTACGTTTTTTTTTTCCTCCCCATAAAGGTTTTCCTTTAGTCCAGTCATATCATCTGTCCTCACATCTACTTGCTATAGCAACTTTTTTTTTTTTACTTTTATTTCCCAATACCAATTCCTGGGAACCCCAAAGGGTGAGGCCCTCCACAGCTTTCAAAATAGTGACACTGCTCTTGGCATACTGATTACCAATACTGCCACTGCACTCCACATGCAAAAACAGGTTTCTGAGAATGTGAACACTCATAAATAAAACACTATTGGCTCAGCAGACTTATATTTTCTAGCCACACTTGAAAAAAACCATGTAAAAGTTCTTCCCTATTCCCCTGAAAATTGTGGCAATACATTTATTTTGGCATTTATTCCCCTTCTGCTTCTCTCTTCTCCACACCCAAATGTCAACATTAGAATTTACAACCTTCACAAAACATGTTTCCAAAGTGTTTTTCTGCTCTCTTAAATGAGCTTTTCAACCATACACTGGCCATAGCCTAAATATATACCCTGATGGCTTTACAAAAGGATAGGCTTCTTTTTCTCATCTCTACCTAAATATTTTTCCTCAAAATCTGCCAACAGCTTGAAAAAGAAATGATGGCACATGGAATTATGTAAATAAGTGAAGCTCATATCCATTAACCTTAGCAGCAGAGAGAGGAAAACAGCGTGAGTGTGTGTGTGAGTGTGTGTGTGTGTGTGTGTGTGTGTGTGTGTGTGTGTGTGTGAGGGAGTGTGTGTGTGAGTGTGTGTGTGAGCATGTGTGTGTGAGCGTGTGTGTGTGTGTATGTGTATGTGTGTGAGTGAGTGTGTGAGTGAGTGTGTGAGTGAGTGTGTGAGTGAGTGCATCTGTGCACAGGCAATATTATAGTAAATAATTTCATTGCAGAACTGAAATGGGGTACCCTGACACCCTGAGGGATCCAAAGCAAGGTCACCTGGGCAAACACTTTGCCCTCCCTGCACATTTACCTTGTGCCAGAGCCCCACATTTCAAATCCCATGCCATTTTTCCCTATCCCAGATAATTCAACGTTCAGCAGAGGTGGCACTAACTGAATATTATTTAACCTTTGACCCTCATCACTGTTTGCTGCTTTGTGCCTTACACACTGTGCAGGGGCCCAGCACTTCCCTGAACTCAGAACTATTCACTTACCACACTGCTCAGTGAGGTGCCTATCATAGGGATCCTGAGTGCTTGCAAGCGCTGCTGACTGTAACCATGGAACTCCTCAGTGAAACAAAGGAAGGGCACCACTTCTTATTTAGATGTGGAAGTGACCACAGACACAGTGACACAGAAGTGTCCTTTTATTTCAGTGACTAAATTGCGATTTTTAGAGACTGACACTTCAGAGGTGACCACATCCAGTAATTTGGGTTTTTTTTAAATTACATCTATCTATCTATCTATCTATCTATCTAATGAAAATATGTATTATCCCTATTACCTCCACCCTGCCTTTCCAGGAAGGGAAAGATCTGTGACACCTTTGCCTGGTGATGAGAAGGCTCTTCCGTGTAGGAGCTGACTCTGTTGATGCTCTTGCATGGTCACATCAGCATGGACTGCCACCAGTTCTTGACCTCCCTGGGATCTTCCTGCCCTGTTACCATAGCACATGGAGGAGCTGGGGAAGAGCAGACTGCACTTGCACTCCAGGCTGTGCCTTGGCTGCCAGTTTATTAAGGGATGAAATTCAAAATGCTAATCCCAATCCACAAAGGCACCAATGCACTGGGGTCAATTAGCTCTGCAGCTGCCTTGCCCCAGATGCCCCACGGCGACACTCTTGGAAAATGTTTGTCTGCCCCAGTCACAGATTTTCTGGGAGCCAGAGAATAAGCTCCTTTGCCTTCAGACTTGACTTCAGCTGAACTGGATTGCCTTTAGGCAGCCCTGGAAGGGCTGGCTCATCTCCAAACAGCACTGACATCAGGAATCCCATTTCTTTTTCCCATGAATTTTGAGTCATGCCCCAACATGGCTCTTCATTTTCCCTTTGCCATAAAGTTGAATTTCTTACTAAGGCAATTTAGGTAGGAGTTCAGTTAGGATGGAGCAGGCTGTGCCACTCCTGAGTTGGCAGGAAACAACAGTCCCTAGACATTAACATGATGGACATGTCGACACGGAGAAACGTATGGTACCAATTAAGACAGTATCAACAATTATGCAGAACACAGTTGAGGGGATTAATTTGTTGCCTGGAGTAAAGGCTGCCAGTACGAAGCTGGCTGTCAAGAGACACTTTCATCTTGCTTGCTGCCTGCTGCCAAATGTTATGAAGCCCATGTGCACCAAGGATGATCACTGGGTTTCTTTTTCCAATCTTGAATCAGAGAGGGCACAACCAATTAATGTCTCTCCATGCTGCCTTCTTCTTCCATGTAAAAAAAAAAATCAAACCAAAGCCACACTTGAAAAAATCCCCAAATGACCATTATTCCCAAAACACTAAAATAAGAACTACAAAGTAGCTGAGAAATGATAGTTCTTTTCTTGCTCAAAGAGATGTTATTTTGCTGAGGGGCTGATGCAATAACTCCTTTGTCAAACACACTTTTTCCCAGTTCTCTAAGCAGAGAGATGAAAAATGGTTAAATCATCTGTGTGATTTTTTTCCAAATTGCTATTTTTACACTGACCAGAAGGAGAGTTACACACTCTCTGTCTCTTTCTTCCCACCCGTTCTATGCCAAGAAAGATGCAAGATTACCTCTAGCAAGTTGTGACTAAGTTCTCCTGCCTTGCCAAACACCATAAGAACAAGCAGCTGATTTTCTCTAAAAAACACCTTATGTTTGCACCATTCTGCATTAGGTCTATGACTGTCAGAGTATTAAACAGCAAAGAAAAAACTAGGACTTGCAAATAATCACTTGCTGCAGTAATAAGCAGCAGCATTTGAATTCCTGCTACAGCTTTGTACCAGCTGTGTTTTGTCCCAAAATCCAATTAAAAAAAAAATCTGCTTAAGCTTGTTCCTACAATATGAAGAATATTGAACTACTCTTGGTAAACTCTGCCATGCATCTGGTCCCACACCAGGCTTTCATTTCTCCATATTTAGCCTTGTTAAACTACAGCATGCCTACCTGAGATATAAATTACCTTGAGGCTTGGACGAGCGCCATCCTGAGTAAGAAAACTATTCATAAAACTGTACTCCTCAATTTAATGCAGGCAAGAGTCCCCTGCCCACTTACAACACAGCACATGCTGATGACAGTTGTTGATGGAGAAATCCAGTTTTAACCCAACATTCCCAGTAAACACATTGTTCTCTGAGTAGCACAGCCATGAAATCTGTTCTTTTTCTGAAGGTTGATATCCTGCATGCCTTAGTCTCTGAGACATTTATAGACTATTTGCAGTTTGGCAATGTTCCCATCACAAAACCTTCCAGATCCTCCCTATTATCTTTATTTCTACTACTACTGCTTGAGTAAAGAAGCTGAAAGCTGCAGGGTTCCAGAAACCACCTCCTCCTCCAACCAGGCATGAGACTGCCCTTCCTTAGGGAACATATTCATATCCAGCTCTGATGATGATTTTCAGGAAAAAGTGTTTTTCAGGCCTTTCCTCCTTGGATAAACTTGATCAAAATTGCTCAACACTTACCAGAGCTTTTTTGGGTAGAGAATGAGAGGACAATAAAGAGATCAGATTAACACAATCCGTATCTGCTATATGTACGTGCAATTCCTATCTGGGCTCTCCCCTGCTATGTTTGCCTCCAGCAAACTGTTCACCAGGTGCTGTGTGTGAAGTCTGAGGGTCTAATTAGCAATTATTTGCTGATATTGCACAGGTATCAAGGGGCACTTAACAGGATACTGAGCCTCCAGAGAGGCACTTCATGGTTCCCACCAATGTCTCATCCCCTGCACTGAGGAATGATCTTCACAGCTACTTCCAACACCTCCACTGAACCCTTGTGTATTTCTGGCTGCTTTGCTCCATTTTTCTAACTTAGGGCTCATTTTTCTTCATTTCAAGAGCTATGTGTCCAGGGTTGTTTTCTTCCCTGTGCTGAGGGATTTGCATAGGTCCAACATTCTCCAAAGGAAAAGATAAAATCTCAGAAGGCACTTCCTGCAAAGTTATTCCTGCAGCCAGTAATCTTCTGCCTGCTGCCAGGCACACCATTTCCGAGGGAACACCAGCCCCCATGGGTGACATCCCCCCTCCATGCAAGGAGAGAGGCAGTTCTCACAGCACAGGGGTGCAGTTCTCACAGCACAGGGGTGACAGGCCCTCCCTTAGGTGGCCTCCCCCTGGACAGAAGCTCTTCCCAGCACACAGCAGCTCTTCGTGACCACAGAGTTCCCCAAAGCACACAGATGCCTCCTGCCCTCCAGCGCTGCTCCCAAGGGGCTCTGCCCCACAGCTCTGTCTCATCTGCTGTTTCCAGATGCTCCTGACACAGCCAAAGGGGCAGAGAGGACCAGCAGGAAAGCCAAAGAGAACTGAGGAAGGTCAGAACAGGACAGGATAAATTGTATCCATTTAGACGTGCCAAAACTTGATTTTTTCCTCAATTAAACTTCTGAACATCTACATCATTAAGAATGTTGATGAGGGGGAAAAAATTTATTCCCTCTTCTTTTTCCTCCTGCTAGCGACTGTAATAAAAACATGTCCTCAAAAACATCTTTTTACTACCACCTTTTTTCCTTTTTTACCATTTTCTTTTACTATTTCTGAGCTTTCTCAATGTGAAATGTTTTTTGGAAATGTTGAGATAGTAAAACATCCACAAAACAATAGAAAATACTAGATAGGAAAAATAAGAGCTAGACTTTGTTGAGCCTCTTAGACTAAGTAGCACATGAACAGGAGGAGAAAAATGGCAAACTTAAAGTTCTGAAATATTTACATTATTTAAAAATTACTTACATTTACATTATTTAATAAAACCCCCACATTTAAGTTTTTCTTTGAAAAAAAATTTTTGCATACATGGAGATGGGTAAGTCAGGTTTCAGGGAAGCCTCATTTTCCTGTAGGAAATATTTTACTGAGGAGGGGAAAAAATAGCCAGCACATTGTAATGGAAGTTCAGTCATCACCATCACCTGATTGGTGATTAAGAGGAACATTATGCCATGCTTCCAACACCAAGTTAGGGTAGAGGGGAGCTTCAGGAGGCTCTGGATAATGGGAGAAGGTACAGGACAGTGTGTGCCATAACAGCATGGACAGTTATTCTCCAGCACTGCTAAAATAGTCATGAGCTTCTCACCCTCCCACAAGGTAGAAGAGGGTAGAGCCCATATGGAGTTTATGCCTTTTGCATCAGTGGGCATAAGAGACAGCAAAACAATCTGATCCAGCCTGCTTTTAAAGAAATGACTCAGCCATTCAAATATACTAAAATATTAAACATTGTTTGCATATTGAAGTACTTGAAAATCAAAAGATTTCTTCATGAGGACTGGGGAGTGTGAGCTCAAACACAAAGTCAATCCTCCCACAAAGCTCCTCATGGGCACCTTCTGGGACATTTCATCCTGGTCTGTGCTGAGAATTCCCTTCAGATGGGAGATCACTGGACAGGGCCCTCTCTTGGTGGTTGTGTTCCAGGTGATGTGACAGAGGGCTGGAACAGAAGGATGGGAAGGTCTGCTGGTTCAAGTGCATCTCCTCCACTAGCAGTGAGACCAAGGGGATTTCCTCCTGACTGCCAAACTGCCTTTCCTCCCCCAAAACCAAAATACAAAGCCACATTGCACCTGCAGCTGCCCATATCCAGAGGGAAACCACCTCTCCATACCCAAGGGCTAGCCCGGGCTGGGTCCCAAGCACAGCTCTCTTTACATGCTCCCCCTCGGGGAGCGCTCACATCCTCAGACTGCACTGCACAAGCCAAAATCCGCAAATGCATGGCGCTCTCTAGTGTTTTGGCTCTGCTCGGGAGAAGCGCATCCCAAGGTGCTGACATCACTCCAGAGAGCACGGTACAAGCATCCAGGCAGAGAGATGCCCAAGGCCTGCTCTTCACCCGAAGGAATTTGCCAGCGTACCTGTTGGACTGGCCCTTCTGGCGGTTGCCGCTCCAGTGTCTGGCTGTGGCCCCCACCAGCAGCGCGGTGCCTCCCAGGCACTCGTTTAAACAAACCCAGGTCTTTAAGCCACATTCCTGATGGACAGCACTATTTCAGGAAAGTTTCTGATCCAGGATTAGGTCCCTGCAGAACTTAAGTGTGATCCTGTCAGCTCCCAAATCGGCTGTCAGCGCTGGGTTGTAGTTTCACGGTGCAAGCTCAGAGGAGACATCCACATGGAGAAGCTGTCCCAGAGATGGCTCAAGGGAGGGCTGTGGCTACAGCATGAGTGGGACAAGGGTAGGCACAGGGCAGGCTGAAGGTTCCCTGGGCCCTGCAAGTACCATCAGCTGTGCAGAACAGCTTAACTCCCACCAAGCAGCATGGAGGGAGCGTTCTCCACAGAAACACCAGTCCTTCCCATCACCACTTCACTGGGGGAGATGAGGACAGAGCACATTTCTTACTGTTGAATGCAAGCACAATCCAAAAATGCAGCTGCTTTAATTTGCTCTTAAATGGCTTGCTGATTCCTTTATTACTGATTTTCTACTCTGATACCATTCCTCTCTTTCTCCTGTGCTTCTCTGAGGCTGACAATTCATGACAGAAAACACAGCACATCCCACAGACTCAGAGTCTCAGGTCCAACTGTGTTTGCCAAGTGACAAGATAGATGTGGCAATCTGCTGCAGAACACAGGAGATTCCATCTTCTCTGCCTCTTTTTCTCTCTCTCCTCATTAATATACATTTCAAATTACATTAACATCTAAAGGAGGAGACTCCCCTAGTGCCTAGGAGAAGATGTTTCCTTCGAGCTTGCAACACTTTGCACCGTGTAATTGATTTGATGTGTGCCATGTTCCAACGGGATAAACACCACCCCCTGGACTCCTGGCATTCCAGTGTCTCCAGCCTAAGCTCCTTGTTACAGCGCGTTGGGAGTCCATCAAAGACACTGAGTAGTTTTGACATGGAGATAAATGCTCTTATCTTCAGCTTCCAACCTTGCTTCTCTGAATAACCACTCCTGACAGTTTTCACTGTTCAAGCTGCTCTTCAGTGAGGGACAGTAGTCAGGGGAAACCTTTATAACCCACCTTATTTCAGCAAACTTCTCTGCTGGGAGAATAAGCCAGGCTTGTCATCAAAAAGATTACTTTCACTGGGACACATCACCACAATTCACAAGGAATAAATTAAGGCTCCATCCAGGCAACACGCTGAATAAACACACAGCTTAAGCTCACTGTTGCTTTATGGGCTTAGCATGTCCCAGATAGACATGCATCTCCAGAACCTCAAACACAACTGCAATACACCAGAAAACTATGCATTCAAAGTGTACAGTGCTGCCAAGAAACTTCCTTTCTTTACAGCAGGTAAATGCTAAAACATAAATTTTAAAGTATCTTTTAGGAGGCTGGTTGTAAGAACCAGAAGAAAACTTAGTTCTTCAAGTCATTCACCTCTTGCTGTAGCACACTGTCCTGTAGCACACTGTCCCTTAGCTCAGCCTGTCATCCCAGAATATGGGAGTGAAAATCCTGCTTTGTACTTTCTCTCTCCTCTTGCTGGAAGGCTGACTACAGACCACAAGCCTGATCATTAAGCCAGGACTCAGCTGGGGCCCAGGAAAACCCCACTGAGTTGAGTGGATTTAGGATTTTGCTCTCTGCTTCCCTGTACAGGGATTAAATAAATACTCTCCTGCTAGAAAAGTGCCACACATGTCTGCCTGAGTTAAATGGGATCTTTAAAGTAAAAGACAGGAAAGTTGCAATAATTTCCAGTGGTGTCACAGAGGGTGAGTTTTAGGGCCAAAACAATATTTCAGGCACTGTGAATCCAGTTCATCTGTCTTTAATACATGGAACAGACTTTGACAGGAAAAATGAAAAAGATACAATAAAGAAAAAATCAGGACAATAAATTGCCAGAAGAAATAATAAAAAATGCCTGAATTATATCAGGAGGGAGATGACTAGAGAAACAGTAGGTCTCTGATGGACCCAGCAAGCAGAGAAAACAATCAAATAGGGAGGTTGTAACCAAGCCAAACAATGTCTTTGCAATCAATATTCACACTGGAGTATGATTGGGGTTAGAAAAAGGCAGAAAAAAATAGCTATTATGGAGGTTGCTGTCTACATTGACACACTACACAATATATAGGAATAAAATAGTAAGAGCAGCACTGGGAAAAAATCAAGATATCCTGTGGAATTGAATCAGCTAGACTGACAGCAGCTCTCTAAATGCACTAGCCAACAAACTGAACTCCTGACAAGAACATGGAATTCACCTTCAAACAGCTGTTTCTGCAGTGGGGCACAAATTATATCCACCCTTTAGGAGAAGACCAAGATCATTGTGGGACAAGTCCAGCAATTGTAAAATGCCCAACTTAAGAAAAACACCTGAAAAAGTCATGTAGTTTGAAATGAAAACCCCCCAGGCCAAATGCAGCTGCAATTTTATTTTTAATCAGTGAAGTTACTCTGAATTTCTAGTGGAGAAATCCAGTTTTGATACTGGCCAGAGCATTCTGTAAGAGTCTTTGAACTCTGGCAAAGGAATGCTCCTTTGCACAAATCAACAAGCCTACACACCTATATCCATTTCCTACAGCGGTAAGAGGGAAGAGTTGCAGAGCTGTATAAAACAAACTATTCTTGAATAATTTCTGCTAAAATTATTAGACAGGAGATAAACTCTATTTTACTGGACTGAGCTGAAAAGCCATCTAGACTTTGTATACACTTTTATTTCAGTATGAGGTTTTTAATTCATCCCCTCCTTACCGCACAAAATGCTAATCACAAAACAATCCTGTGTGGGGAAAACAGTGTTTTCTTGTCCTGCACAGTAACCACTAAACTGTATCACCACAAGAGTGAACACCCTTTGGATCCATTGGATACATTATTAATGTCTGAAGCGATGAAGAATGGACAGAAGTAGTAACCATAGCCAGGGTCTAAAGGCTCATTCTGGCTCCAGCTGTATAAATTACAACCTCTTACTGAGGAAGCTCTGCAATAAACTCAAAAACTCAAAGCATATTGCAGATAACAGTTGATAGAAACCAGTCAAATACCTGGTCCCACCAACCAAACTTCTCCTCTCTCAGCAGGATCAGAATTTTACCTTAGAACAAACAGTTGCTACTACTTGGGCTTTGAGTATGACAGATACATGATAAGGTCCCTCCTGAAAGATACCTGGAAATAAAAGACAAGACACAGATATCTTACAGATGTTATAGTATATATATATTATGTATCTATATATAGTATATATGTGTGTATATTATATATATATATTTATGTATATAATCTTGAGCTTTAGAGACATCCTAATGTGTCAGAAACCATCAACTCTACATACTATTTGAGGAACTGTATTTTTATCCATTTAATAGCTGCAGAGACATTTCAGAAGGTGGAAGCACTCTGAAAAGTCAGCTCTTTTAATGCATCTCTACATGGGAGCCCCAAAGCAGCCGGATGACTTGCCATTTTCCATATGCTGGGCCAACATTTGCCTGTGCAATGGAGTGCTGCAGTTTCCAGAAACCAGTGTGTGAAATTAATCAGCCCAAATATCAGCCAACACCTACAAATCAAATAGTGCTTAAATTTGCTGCAAGTTCTGACTGAAAATTCAGGCATAGTCAGAAAAGGATTTTTAAATTACAATGTCTCCAAAGTCTCTGAAGCTAGAAAGACACAAATAGGCAAAATGGACAAGGGTGAGGGACAAAACCCAAGCAAAGAAATCTGATGAAAAATGATACTTCAAGTAAAGTCTACATCTTGAAATCTTACGTCAGAATGAGACAAGGTGAGGCTTAAAGGGAGCAGGCTGAAGCCTTTGCTGCCACACAGACTCTCGTGATCATTATCCTTCCTGTAACACTCCTACATTTCTCAGCCTAGACTGAGCAAACCTCTTAAGCACAGGCTAGACCTAGTCAAACCAAGACTGGACAGGAAACAAGCTCTCATTCCATCAGGTGTTATACAGTTCACTGCAGAAGTGCCTAGTGAAGTTGTATAGCCTCTTTCATGTGAAAGGTTGAACCCTTCCTTACCCAAAAGAACCCAAACTGTATCTTTAATCCCCTTCAGCTGAGTGCCCAGTGCTGTCAGGACTCTGACTGCACACAGGACTTAAAATCAGGCTACACTAGTTGTCAGCTCTTAGTGAAAACAATCCAGCCCCAAGCTTTTTACCCATTGCACTGAAAACTGTAGCTGATGAGCTTTCTCTCCCAAATAATGTGGCATTCTAAAGCTTAGTTTAACTTAGCACTTGTCCTTCTCTCTGCTTTGAAAGGCACACAGGAAAAAAGTGCTTTAAGATATTTACCAGTAGAAGTTCACTGTTGTATAATAAATGCTGAGATGAGAATGGAAATAACAGAAGGACAGCTTTTTCAGTTGATTGACTCTGCCCTTTGCCAGGATGAGATTTTGGGACATACTGGCTGGAATAAAGCACTGTCAGTCCAGGTTCTGAGGCTGCCATTCTCCCTCCTGGAGGTGCAGAACACACCCTTGGTATAAGGAAGTTTTAAGGCAGCTTTAAGGCAGCTTTGTGTACCTCTGCCTAGGGCTGCCAGACCTAGGCCTTGATGCTCTTGCAATCTGGGGAAATCCCTGAGATCTTCTACACCACGTCTGCAGCCAACAGACACTCCTGCAAGCAAGGGTCATCAGGATTCAGGAATAACTCAGCACATCATCTTCTGCCAGGACAGACTGACAAGAAGAGACCCTCTAGCAATATTTTTCAGTGGCTTCTAAACTAGAATCCCTTGAGGGAAGGCTGAACGTCACACTGGAAGTACCAACAGCTTGAAGACTAATTTGCAAACTCAAGCAGCTAACCCCCACGTGATGTTAAAGGCCCTCCATGTCTGACCAGTGAGACTTTATTACAGTCTTTATGAGGACTGCTTGAATTCACCTCCATGGTTCCTTGGTCTCACAGTTCTATTAAAAAAATCACCTCCTGTATACGGTGACATGCTCAGAAATCCACTATGAGCACAGAAGCCAATACTGACTTATACTCACACTGTCCTCAAGTAGGTGCTTGCCTTCTTACAAACAAATTCACCTGCAGTGACTACAAAGCAGTAACAAGTCTCCTAGGGAAAGTTATGTATGTATGTGATACATGCCAGTGTGTTTTAGGAAACTGATGTAGATTTTGGAGATTAGAGGATAATAAAATGAAGAAAAATAACTCCTCAACTAACTCTCCAAAGGAAAAGACTACTGAGAAAAAAATATGGACAGACTCCAGCCTTATAGGAATTTCATTCTGCATTTGGCTTCAAATTCTTTCTTACTTCTTTACTCAGGCACATTTTCCCTCAGGGAAAATACATTACAGTTAGAACACTGCCCATGATTTCATAATATGTATTTATGAAGTTAATCAGACTCGCGTCTCTCAAGGCGTCTGTTGCTCTGGTTTGGCAAATTCCTGATTCTCCTTGCAGGATAGCAATGTCAATCCTGAGCCCTAGTACAGTGGCATGTGCAAGGAAAGAACATGTTCTTTAGGCATCATCAGCAAGGGCTGTCTGATACCACAGTGGCACACTGGAACTCTTTTTGTGTGTTCATCTCCTACATCTTTTCCTGTCTCTGCCTGTTAGATTTCCTCTCAAGGAAAGCAGGGGAGACTTTCTGTGATAAACATCTCACATAAACAGACATTGACCAGTTCAGTTGGATTTGGTTTACTTACAGAAGAGCACATAAGGGAACATAAAATACCAAATAAAAAGGTAGCTGCTGCTGAAAGCAGCAGTTAAGTAGCTGCATGTGCATGGTGGGCAGGAAGAGAAGTAAAGGAATAACTGAGAGAAAAAAGCCAGGTTCAGGCTAGATACTAGGCCTGCATTTCAAAATGACAAAGCAGAGCACCAAGAGAGGTTTGCCTGGGCAGGCTGAGTAGTCTCTGTCAGCTAGAGAGGTGTGGTTTGGACATGGTTGGCCTGGCTTTGTGGCAGGAGGATAAAGATCCTGCTCATGGGCCTTGATGATTTACATGGAGGACTTTAGGGAAGTCACA
This sequence comes from Sakesphorus luctuosus, assembly GCA_013396695.1. Classification (NCBI taxonomy): domain Eukaryota; kingdom Metazoa; phylum Chordata; class Aves; order Passeriformes; family Thamnophilidae; genus Sakesphorus; species Sakesphorus luctuosus. The sequence continues at coordinate 374,541 of VWZD01005121.1, read as the reverse complement.
GATGTGCGAGGTAACATCAGACTAGACCAAGTGGATATTCATGAATTTTCACAAGCAAAAGCAACTGGATGAATAGAAATTAACTAGTTACATACGAATTGGTCCACCTTCCAATTTAATTACTTCTTATAGACCATGATGGCAAAGTACATAATTTGTCACACTAATACAGAACTGCAGCACCTCAGCACAGGCCTTCCCTCTCCACTAAACTGCTGCAAATCAGTAATGATAGAGAGGCAAAAATCTGGTCCAAGCTGAGCTAATTCAAGTTAAAGAAGTAAGAAATCACAGTGCTGCAGCACTTCACAGCAGACTCCAGTTTTTTCCCACAGGTACCTTTGTTTGTCCTTCAAACATGTATAAACACAGTCCATATTTGCCTCTTGATGTGGATGCTGCAGTTTAGAAACCACACTTTGCCTGCACAGCAAACTCAGGGCATTTCTAATTGGAGCTGCTGCACCAGCATCGTGTGTTTTAAAATACTGTTGTAATAAATCCTGCAGCTGCAAATTCAATATTTCAGAAAGGCAGGCATGACCTTGTAGACAGAGTCTGAGGGGGAAATTGGCTCTTAATTGAGTCCTGTAATAAAGTATTTCAGGGAGAGAGATGACAAGCAAGCAAGCTGGATTTGATCCTTCAACCCTGTCTCCTTCACCATGAATGGGAACAATGAGCAAGCAGGAAAGGGATTCCTTGATTTTAAGCAACATCTTTGTAGTAAGAATCCCTTTAGACTTTCTCCAGACTTAAGCACCACTTTATGGATTCTGGTTACACAAGAAACCCCATCTTCAAATGACAAATAGAAACTTTACATTTCAAAGACAGCAGAAGGAGGAGCTCAAATGCCCATTCATACTGTGACAGTAACCAGTGTCACAGCTGAGACTAAGGTACAATGGCATGAGTGAGCAACATGTACCACAAATAAGAAGGTCCTGTGTTAAACAATTGAAAATGTAATAAAAAAAGAATTAGGCACTCTTTGGAACTTCGGGGAGCCACTACACTCTTTCTTCTTACCACTTGAGAACTTGAGCCAAGTTTGCTTTGTCTGGAAACACAGCAAAGAGCCTAAAGCTAACAGATTATGGAATAAAAATAAATACGGAGCCAAATCCACACCCAACAGAGAGATATTGTGGGTCGCAGTGGTGTTGCACTAACGTCCCAAAGAGCATAACCCATGATGTCAGAAGCTGAAGGCCCTGAACCAGAAACTCTGCTGGCATGCCTTAATCTTAGGCCATGAGACTTGTGGGACTTCCAGTCATTCTCATAATACTCAGCTCTCACAAGGATGAAGTGTTGGCCTGGGTAGGAAGAACAGACAAAGGAAACACAGTGATGCTGACCTGCAAACACAGCTTTACATTCATATTTACTTTTGCATCCAGCAAAGCTTCAAAGCAGAGGGAGAGGTTGTTCCTGCTTAGAAAGACAAATTTAGACACCCAAAAGCATATCAAAGAATCCAGATATCCAACCTCAACTTAGGGTGCTGCTGCCACCATTTAAGTTCCACAGAAATTGTCACATACTCACACCTTCGAAATTAAGCACTAATGTAAATGCCCAAATAAGAATTAAAGCTAAAAATAAAAACTTTAGCTCTGAGATTAGTTTCTTAACTAAACAACAGTCTTGTGGCTTTTTTTCCTAAATGGTCCAATTACTAATGTTATCCTCCATCACTCACTCAGGGTTTGGGCCTGAGCTAATTGCAAAGGGTGTACAAAACAGCTGTTATAGGGACCTGTCATCAGTATGCAATAGCAAAATAAATCCTGCCTTTGCATGGGTTTATGGTCCTGCTGACACATGCCACCTTGCAGGCAAATTTTGAAATACTGTGCCATCTTTGTAGTAAAAAGAGAAAGCACTGGAACTGCCCATGAGCCAGGAAGCATTTTGCCACAGTTATACAGACTGTAGGTGAAGCATCTGGTGTGATGTCCAAGGAACACCAACAGCCCTACCAACTGGAGGAGCTCAGATCCCCAAAACAACCCCTGGGAGAGCTTAGATTTCTGTAAAGTATCAAGTTTTCAAACATCTGTGCACCTTGATTTAGCAAAACAACTAGACTCGATCAGTAATTAATAGAGGACAGACACATTCAGCAAATACTTCTTCCCATGAATAACCTTCTGGGGGAACCCCCCAGAGAGGTGAAGGCTCTCTAACCAGTTTGGATTGTACAGGTAATATGTAGACAGCTAAAATTACTGCATGAAAGATCAGCTTGCCTATCTATGCAAAGACGAGACCAAGGCTGAAGTCACCAGACCCCCTGCCATAAAGATTCTCACACACACACTTCCTGCAAAGTCTGCAAAGTGACTTCAGAACCAAAACAGGCTCCTCTGTGCACATCTATTCCAGCCCCACACCACACAAAACACTGTTTGCTGAGAATTTCTAAGAGCCCTCACCACTGTGTACCTCAGGAAAGAGACAGTTTTAGGCCTGAGTAAGTCTCAAGTCCTGCCAGAACTTGCAGGTGTCACAAAGTCCTTAATTGAATATCATCATTTTGCTGACAAAACAAAAAAAAAGGCACCCAGCCTGTTTACAGTGTTACATCATGGCATTTACTGGCTATGACAAAGCCACCTTTCGAAAGGTGGGGCCTCTCTGCACTAGCCAGGCCCTTTAAGGGCCCATCAAGGATCTTTATAGAAGTGAGAACCTGGCTAAAAATCCATCCATTCTCAGTAACTTTCTCATGTACCACAAAAATCTTGAATACTTTTGCAACACAGACAGTAGAACTTGTTTAATGGCCATGTCAGCGTTGAGACTTTCCCAACACACTTGACAAAACTACAAATCAACAAAATAAAACAATCTAGGGAGTGGCTCTAACTAAATGCCAATTACAGCAAGAAGAAATTAATCCACTGGAGCAAGTAACAGGCTTTTTGGTTTTTTTCCTGCCATCTTTATGCTTAAGACTAAAATAGCAAAGATAAATCTAATGCATGGAAGCACTGCAGTGATATGTACTTGATAATACTTTACATGAGGGCCTGGGCTAAGTCTCATCAGCAACAATAACTGTTTATCCCATAGGTGTGAAATGAACACCTGGGACTAGTACACAGGTGACATGCAGAAAAGAGTGTCCTGGGGTATCACAAGCCAGAAGCACAGCTGTGAAATTACTCTGGCAGACACTGCCACAGCTAATAACATGATCCTTTCAATCACACACATCGAAAGAGTCTTGGTGGCATTTGTAATTTGTTAAAACTCCCAACCTGTCACTTAATTCTGAGGACATGAGGAGTAAGCAAGCCTGTTCTCTGCTTGCCTGCACATACCTTGGCTCAACAGCATTTTTGACATGTTTCACTCTGCTAAAACACCAGGCAGGTAGTAGGGAACAAGCAAGGAGGAGAGTGAATTCTGTGGCTCACACACATAAAGGACCCCAGCACAGGCATGCCAGGGAAAACAGCTTTTGTAAGATTCCACACCAACCATTCAGAAATACAGCAGTTGTGCTTCAGTTGCAAAGGAAAACCACTGGCACCGTTTAAATGAACTCTGCGTTTCTAAAATGCCAATTGAAAGAAACTGCTGATGTTTAATTTCGATAGATATACTGCATCTGGTGTTTATGGCTTCGTGTTGTTGCCAGAGGGCCCCAGGAGTTTTGGTCCGGGAGCCAGGCCAGTGTCTACCAACTTAGTTGGCCTACTGTGGATACACAAAGATCCAATATTTCTCTGAGTTAAAGCTCTCAGGCAGATTTTTCAGAGACTTCTGTTTTATTTATAGCTAGCATGTGTGGAGACAAATAAAACAGTCATTTAATATGCTGTGCTGTTTTGAGCCTATTTCTTCCAGTTTCACATTTCAGTATCTTATTTTGAAGCACAGAGAATTGGAAATCTGGTTATTTCTACTTAAACATCCATATGTGGAAAGACACAAATTCAGTAATGAAGTGCCTTTCCATTAAGAAAAGAAAAAGCCAAATGGAGTTTAGTCACAAAAGCTGGACATGTAACACTGTTTATGCAGATGGTCATTGCTACTGATACAGTCACTGAAGAGTTAAGTGTTTTTCCTTCTCCCACTCCTTATAGCACAGATTTATATCCTTCTGTTACATAAAGCTCTGACCTGTCAATGGAGATGTCCCAGTGTTCTGATCCTTGAAGTTTTAAGGTTTTCTTCTGCTTCAAACTGGAATAGGTTCTCTCCAACCCTGTTGACAGAAAATCAAAAGAATTCTGTTTTTTAAATTGCCAAGGGAAAAAAAAAAGTATGTTGCAGTCTAAAAAACATTAAACAGAATTAGTTAAAACAAAGAGTATATCTTCAGAGAATATTTTAAGTGCCTGTGTAGACCAAAATATTAAACAAAAGTGCACACAACTTTATTTTGGGAGGATGTGCAGAATGCTTGGCCATCTGTTTAAAATGTAAGGCTGCCAAATATCACAGAGTCATACCTTGAGTTTGGAAATTGAGTTTACATGGCAAATCCATACATTTCTTGTGGTGTCTGCATGCCACCAGCCTTTCCTTTACCTACTAGTCTGTTTTACACTCCACTGACCACTAAGCCGGATTGCTCCACAGCTCTTAAATGAGCAGAGCCCAGTTTTGCAAAAGCATTGAGTGCTGCAGAGCTTCTGGCAGGACACCTCACTGTATGCTTGAAGGTCTTCAGAACTGAGGAACATAGCCAAGCAGTGCTTGGGAGATCTGGGCACCCACTCAAGGCCACCACCACCAGGAAAAGGCACTTCAGGGAAAATTTTTTCATCTTTCATTCTGAAAAAGTAATCACTAGGAAAATCCTTAAAGGCCGAATTTTTACAGGCCACCAACTTATACTACAAAAAACCCCGAGACTTCTGTGAATATCTGACTTAATCAAAACTCCGTTTCTTGTGTCTAAATAGTTGAGCATATAAGACAAGCATTTCCCAAATTTACAGAGTGGTTAGTCAGGTCAGGACCAAGGCAACAACAGTAAAACAAAATTTCAGGCTATCTCACTGGAAATCTTGCACAGATTCATCACCTTGCCACTGTCTATGGCAGAGACCTTTATGGTGACATCAGCTAAAAAGTGCAAAAGTCACCAATACAGTTTTTGTGCCCGACAGGAAATAATTTCCAGCATCTACTGGCAACTGGCAAAATAACAGATACAGTCTGGACCTTTTAAAGTTCAGAAACCCATCTAACATTAATGCTGGTTTTCATACAGTTCTCTCAAATATCAAAGAGATCCTTAAACTCTTCTATTAATTATTATGTGGTTCACCAATTACCAAGTACCCACTCACAGATTTTTGTGATTGAAACTGCAGTGCATGTCCAGTGCCTGCCCAGCTCAGAGCTTTGAGGTCCTCACCTGGCCAGGACACAACACAAGACTTGTATGTCCCTGACTGCAGCTTGGCGTGGCTTTACCCCTGCACAAACAGGCTCATCAGCACAGTCAGCACAGTCACTGTGCTGATTAGGGGGGAAGCCTCATAGTTTGAGACAGGTCAAAAAAAGCTGAGAAAAACTTTAATTTTCTACTTCTACTAAAATATTGGCTTGTAGAGGTGTCTTGCCAGCAAACCAAAGCTACCTACCTAGCTCAAAGGTAAATGAGGTAGCACTGCTGAGCTGTGGTCACTGCTGAGCTGTGGTCACTGCTGCACAGACACACCTCATATGACAAAAGCCACATCACCGCTTTTCTTTAACCTGGTATTTTGGTAAATTTTAAGGAGTATTTTTCGTTAGATGACTTACCTGTTTATGCCCAGGACATGCTGAATTACATGCCTTTTTCTGCAGGTTTCAACACAAACTGCAAATAGCCGTTCACAAGGCTCAACTTTTCTTGTTCTGTCTTAGCTGCAAGATAGGGATAACCCTCTCCTGTGCTGAAAACTTTATTTTTCTAGGAGCAGCCACACAGCAAAGCCCACTGCCCTCCCTGCCTCTAAGGGGCACAGCATCCCTTGAAATCCTGGCATATGTTTAACTCCTTCTCCCTTCCATTCTGCTGTCATTACTTAAAAATTATTTCCTTTTCATTTCTTCTGAAGGTTTTCAGTTGTTTTTTTTTCTTTTAAATACAGAGTCCTACCGGCATACCCATGTTTGGAGAGGTTCTTTGAAAACTATCTCTTGTCAATACCACACCATTCATTAGCTCAAAAGCCAAATGGATTTCTCAGAACTGCTTGTTTAGCCATCTTTCTCTGTAGTTCCCCCAGTGGGACAGAATGAAATTAAATTGAAACTCGCCTTTAAATTATTTAGTCGAAGATAATTGAGTTTGGAAAGTCATACTGGAGAATGATCACCCAGGGAAGTAGCTAAACATGATTTGAGGAGGGGCGGGCAGGAGAAGTGAGTCAGTGTCTGGTCCAGTGGAAGATGTCCCTGCCCACGGCAAAGGGGCTGGAACACTGTGGTCTGTAAGGTCTCTTCCCACCCAAACCATTCCATAATTCTGTGTCATGTTAGATACAGAACAATCACAAATGCCCCTGGTTCCCATAGTAAAAGGCATGAGCTGCTCTTTCATTCTGGTCACGCAGGAAACAATTTCCTGCACGTTTAAGAACGGCGCCCTTTCTGCTCGGAAGGCACCAGGCGCTAAGGGGACTGAAAAGCCTGGCGAACAGATTACCTCATTTTTAAGGATACCTCACTTCCTAAACAAAGGAACCATCACATTGTTAACTTCTTGTGCTTCCACGAGGACCCCCTGTAAGGGACAAAAGCTGGCCAGCTTGGAGCGACTGTGTCAGTCTCACTGTGGCTTTTCATGTCAGAGTTACCACACACAGGTTTCCTTGAGGAAAAGGTTTCCTGGCTCAGTTATACCTGCACCTATCATCACACGAGTCATTTGCATTCACTTCGAATAGCAAGGCCGAGTGTTCATCCTTATTTCGCTCCCTCCTCTCTGGGGACATCCAGGACCATCCCCGCCCCGGATTTATCCCGACAGAAGCGAAGCAGTTCTTCTACCGCAGCTTTCCCTGGGGCAGCATTTCTGTCACCTTCCCAGAAAACCCACACCCCGCTCTCGCAGACTACAAGGCGGGGGAAACCAAATCCCCTCTGACCGACTGGAAAGGAAGAAAAGCGCTGTCAGGACTGCGGGGCAGACGCTCGGGGCTGGCAGCGCCGGGCACGGGCACGGCCACGCTGCGCCGGGCGGCTGTGCCAGGCCGGCCCCGGGGTGCGCTCCACAGCGCTGTGTCCGCGCCGCGACAGCTCCTGCCCCCGCCCCAGTGCCGGGACACCTCCTGCCCCCGCCCCAGTGCCGGGCATGTCCCGCTCCGCTCCCTCTTCAGGACACCTCCCGCTCCGATCTGCTCCCGGCCTAGCGCCGAGACCCATCCTGCTCCCGCCCCAGTGCTGGGCATGTCCCACTCCGCTCTTGCCCAAGTGCTGGGCACGCCCCGCTCCGCTGCCGCCCCAGCGCCGGGACACGCCCCGCTCCGCTCCCACCCCAGCGCCGGGAATGCCCCGCCCGGATCCCGCCGCGGTTCCCGCCCCGCTCCCCGCCCCAGAGCCGGGACTGCCGCGCCCTGCCCCCGCAATGGCGCTGCCGGGGCCCCTGAGGCGCGGCCTCGGCTCTTTCAGCCGCGCCGTGTTCACCGACACCCCCCGGCCCGGCCCGGGGCCCCGCGCAGGTACCGCGCGGCGGGAGGAGGACGAGGACGAGGAGGAGGATGGCGATGGGAGAGCGGGGCGGGGAGGCGGAGGGGCCGCTCCCCGGGCCCTGCCGCGCTCCGGGCCCGGCTGAGGCGCCGCTCGCGTGGGGGCGGTTTCCCGGTCAGATCCCGCTGGAATTGTGTGGTGGTGGTGACCGGCAGCTGCTCCTCATCGTGCTGCCGGGAAAATGGCAGGCCAGCACACCCCTTTCCATGCTCGGGAGCGAGAGTGGCCGTGGAAATACTACACATTACGGCTGTATTAGTTGCAGCTGATAAATCCGTTCCAAGCTGATCTAATGAATCAAAAAGTCATTAGCTCAGTGGGTCAGAGCATGGTACTGATAATGCAAAGGTGATCCCCATACAGTCCGTTAACTTAAAAGCTGGTCTTGCTTATCCTTATGGGTTCTGTTCAGCTCACAATATTCAATGATTTTTCTTTGTGTAGTTACACTGCTAACATTGACTAGTTTCTTCATTTCCTTTACCAAACAACACTTCAGGAATAGCTTCTATCTTTACTCATTTCTTTTCCATTTCCCATTATGAAAACTCCTTTGTGAATATCCGACCCACTGAAAACAATTGTAAATGTACCATTAAATTCTTGGACATTTGGGTTTCAAAAAGTAATTTTATACATATATATCTTAGTGAGTTCCTTTAGCAACTGGCCATTACTGTCTGGCTTTTGCTTTAATTTCAGCAATCCCAGAAAATAAGCTTAAATTCAGTTTGGGGATGGAAAAATTAATTGGAATTGGCTTATGTTGCTAAACATTGATCCAAAACACAGTTTTGGAACTTGCACAGAAGTTACAAATAGCTATGCCATGTCAATGAAACCTTTATCATACCCAAACATTGTCATCACAACTGAAACACAGCCCTTGGCCTCTCTGTTTTTAAATAATATGGCCATGAACCAAATACATTTTTATCTAATACATAGAGGGAAGAAACATAGTTACTTGTAATTAAGGTAATGGGGTTTATTGAAAGATAAAACAGCCTTCTTGAATGGTATCTTGGTGACCACTGAAGTCATTTTGGTGTTCAAGAGATCCCTTCGCTAGAACAGCTGGGACAGTTTTGGGTAAATGGTGAAACTGTTTTTAAGGCACCTACAGATTTTAATTCCTTTACAGAGTATATTGGTTGTTTTGTGCCTTCTATTTAGTACAACAAATCATTGCTCCTCGTACACTACCCTTGAGGTCAGTCCCAGTTCTATTCCCAAATCCTCCCCACTTCCCACTTGGTGGAGTAGTTACCATGATTAGTTCTGCACCTGGCATAGACTCTGTACCAGGCTGCATGGGGCTGGACAGAAGTGCCAGACTGAGGTGGAGCAGAGACAGGTACGAGAGTGGTTGGAAGATCTTAAAAGAGAGGGCAGTGTCAGAAATGAGGCAGTGTGAGTGTTCAGACAAACTTTCAGTCAAGTATTACCACTGTGGCAGGCAGGGGCATGAGAGTTGAATACAAATCTCACAGTGAATCCTTTCCAAACTTGCTCAGGTAGTACCAAGTGAGTATGTGCCTGCAGACTTCATTTGGGAAGCAAAGGGGACACAATATCAGTTTACTAGGACATGGCAATAAAACTCCACCATTAAAAATTAATGATTCCCTTAGAATGCCCTTTAAAATTTTTCCTTAAGTCTGATCTTGTATGCCTGTTATAAAATAATAAACACAGGATTTACTGCCTGAATGTTGAGAGTTTCATGTTTGCTTTTCTCTGTATTGCATTGTGTGAATGAATTTTGTTCCCTACAGGTTTAAAAGGATAAGTTTTATTTTGACACACATTTCAAATTCTTAGCTCTTAAGAACTAGGTAGATTACTGGCTTCCATCCAAATGTCTATTTAAATAAAAGATTGAAAATGAAGAATTGGCTCTATCAGTAAGTCCTTACTCATCTACAAAATAATGATAATCCAATATATGCTCTTTTAAACTTTTAGCCACTCTCTTAGGACCTGCAATGAAATAACCACTAACTCTCTCTGCAGTGTGAGTACACAGCTAAGCCTCAGTCAGAGGTCATGGAGTGAGCCTTAAGCTACCAGATAATCAACAACAGGACACTCAACTTGAATATATGACTAAGTGATAAAAATTCTTTGTCCAATGAACCAAGAGGTGCATTACATTCCAGGACATGGTGTAATTCCAGATAGGGTAAGATTTCCTGTGGATAAATAAAATTATTTTCCCTAACATTTGACTGGGAAGGGTGTTAATGCCCTGCATGAAGCTAAAGTGGAGCAGTATCTTTCTGTCATATTTATGGAAGGGATGTATGGAACAAACCAGGAATGATAAAGTCTTCTTTCTCTCTACAGATAATGAAATAGTTTCCAGTTTGCCACTGCAGATGTCCCTTTATTTCAATGTTTATTTTTTCCCTTGCTGGTGGCTCAGCACAGTTGTCATGCTCTATCTGAAGGTGAGTCTGAAAGAAAGGGTTGGTTTGCAAATATTACATCAAACACCTCCTAGTATGAGATGTAACTCACTGGAGTTAGAGAATATTACATTTATTTCGGAATTCCCTGAAACTGGAGGTTCAAGAGTGTTTAAATGCCAGTACAGCTGTCAGCTTACAGGAGCATACACTATCTTCATTTAATCACAAACAGCACAGCACAGCAACTTTGACTCTCTCCTTTCCCTCTAGTATGCAGTCTTGTCAGATTACTACAAGATCATCCTGGTCACCATCATGATCCTGGTCTCCCTGATTGAGGTCATTCGACTCTACCTGGGATACATGGGCAACCTACAGGAGAAGGTATGTTATCTAATGTACATTCTAATTTCTGCAGGAATGCTTTTTGGAGTTTAACTGGTAGATAGTTTGTGTAAGAGATTTAAGTTAAGGACATGTTTATTTCTCCTAAGTTGCAGTCTGCATCTTCTGTTCCCTTGGCATCACCTTATACTTAATTTTGTGAATTCCATGAAGTTTTCCCTCTGAAGAGAGCCCTCTCACTCCCTAAAACTGTTTCGTCAGAAAATACGAGTATGCTTAAAACCACAGTATATGAAAATGTTTCCGCCTCACTGCCTTTTCACATTATGTACATTCAATTGAAAATCTTTGAAAAAAGAAATGTTTTTAATTCATGAGATTTTGGATTTTTTCATCTCCAGCTGTCAGGTCTTTAATAGGTGACATCTCCTGTTACAGGTCCCTGAGCTGGCTGGCTTTTGGCTCCTGAGTCTCCTCCTGCAGTTGCCCATAATTCTCTTCTTGCTGTTTAATGAAGGTGTGCAAATCCAGCCGCTGGAGCGAGCAGTGCACATTGTCTTTGCCTTGTTCCTCGCCTTCCAAGTCATCGCAGCCTTTGTCACTCTGAAAAGAATGGTGAACAAACTGGCAACTCACTTCCGCCTTGGGGAATTCCACCGCCTGGAGGAACACCCTGTGCCTGGATTTTACAGCCTGGATAAAGAGGAGAGAGCAGTTCCCATGGCTGGAAGGGGCCCCGGTGCTGGCTGGAGATCACAGACTGGGCGCCTGAGAAGTTAACAGAGGTGGCCTAATGCTGCTGCTGCAGCTCTTGTTTCCCTTCGGTCGGGTCATTCTTTACCTTCCTACATCAGAGGCATTAAAAAAACATCTTAAGAGCCAACATTAAATCTCAGAGCTCTACTCTGCAAGAAAAATCAAAGCCAATTACATAACTGGCTTGAGGGGACTATTAGTGAACTGTTACCGATGGATTTGGTCAGTTTTACATTTTACAATGCTGGGGCACTTTTTAAAACACAGAAGCCTTTTTCCTAATCATTTGCACAGAATTCTTTTGTTTACAATAAATCTTTTATGCACATTTTTATCTGTGTTGATATCAGTTTTGTCTACCTTCTTCCACATATGTTGCACATATTTAATGTCTGGTACCTCAGTTAAGAAAAAAAACAAAAACAACCCACAGCCAAACCTAAAACAAAAACCCCAAGAGATCCTGAGGCTCAGGAAGAACAAGGATAAGATAGTGAGCAAAGACTAGATTGTCAGAGATGGTCTTCTACACAATTCCAGCACCTAGGAATTCCTTACTGCTATATGAGGGATATAATTTCAAAAGTATTAATTCCCCAAAATTCTTAAGCTCATTTTCTTTGGCTTAGCTACAGTTTTAAATATCAAGTCAGAATGGTGCAGTTTCTCAAACAGAGCAGTAACAAAATTACAGTCATTAGAAAAATCGGTTTATGTCACTGAAAGGCAGAGCCCATTTCTCATACCAAGGTTCTCTTGTTCCTCTTATGAGTATTAAATTCTAGACCATCTTCTCCAGTTTTGGTAATGGCTAAAAGTTCACATTTTCTGTTGAGGAGTGATGGAGGTCAAAAGTTAAAATAAATTTTTCATCTGAATCCTCTGAGTCCCTTTAGCTGGGCAAGAGTTGTCAGTTTGCAGAGCTGGCACAAGCATCCAGACTGTTAAAGGATTGTAAAGAGGATTCTAACATGAAAAAGGCACGTTATGCTTAAAGCTGTTGAATATTTAGGGCTTTAGAACCCCTAGTGAAAAGAAGGTTGGCTTTGTTTTATACCAGAATGGTTAATTTTCCTTTCAATCCAGGAGTGAATGGTATAATTAATTATCCTGAGTTTCCTTCTTCATTCTGTTATTATTAAGCATATATTAGCAGAGCACATACTGCTTTGTTTGTAATCAAACTACTGTCTTGGATTGCCTCTTGCACAGAAAAAGAGCATTTCTGTAAGAGTCACTAGGAATGTCTTTTATCAGTATAAAACATTTAAAGCCCTGTAATTAGAACTGGAAAGAGACAGCGAGGTTTAAGCAGAAGTTACATCATTTCAAAAATACTTTTACAGCATTAGAAACTCCTTGTCAAAACATTCTTAGCTGACATAAGGGCAACATTGCACATGTTTTTAATGTCAACCACAGTTACACTATTGGAGAGTGCCCAGGTTGGGGCTGAAGGGAGATTTTTAACACCAGGTACATGAAATACAACACAAAGCTGAAAAAATCAACCATACCCCAATGCTGGCAAAAAGGAACTGCCCTCCAGGCCAAGGCCATGAGGTATGATTCAAAATCCTTGCCTTTAGTGATAAGGAAATGATGCACTTGGAAGATCAAATTGCCATGCAAGACAACTATCAGGAGCCAAAGACACAGGGACACACATCCCCCTTTGGGGATGGAGGGGAAGAGGGAGCCCTTCTGTGATGTAATGCCGGAACTTGAATTAAGAAAAACACTGTTAGAGTTGTCTGGAAATGGTTAAGGCAGAAAGCAGCCTGTGATGTAAATCTTCAGCAGAATGTTTGTTAAGCACAAGACCTCTGCATTCTCTCTTCCCAGGCTTCCTAACAGACCTGCTAGTCTATTTTTAATTTCACCATTACCACCATAACTTCCAGCACCTAAAACTCACATTCAGGCCCTACAGCTGCAGTTTTAATGTGACTTTCCTCAGAGACAAGAAAAGAAAATGACAGTAATGCTCAGGAAAACAACAAAAGGAGAATTGCACAGAAACTTAAGTTTCCAAATTTCACAAGAACTGGTGAGACACCAAGCAAGCAGAAAAAAAATTAGTCGCTTATAGTAGACAGATTTCAGGCACCTAAATGCAAACTTCGGTGACTTTTAATAAGTTGGGGGGTGGTGGGAAGAGAATTAAGTGAAATACATCAGGAGAAGGGGGGGGAAACACTATAGAAGGTGTAAATCAGAAAATAAACAGAAGAACTTTTTAGCATCAAGAACAAAGCAGCAATATTGACATTGATGTTTTAAAGAAAAACACAGGAAAGCTTTGTTTGTGTTAAGTGGAGAAGTTCGGGAATAATTGCGAGGACCGACTGGAAGCAGTGAAAGGTATGCAAGAAATTTAAAGGGGCACAGCAGGAAACCTAACCATCCTTCATCAGTCTTCTTCCTCCTCCTGCATAGCTGTGAGCAGGTGTGTTGGCCAGTAACAGCAAGAATATATTCATTTGCAGGACAAAGGATTCACAAGTGGAACACAAGAATTTAAGATTCAGCAAAGTATTTGGGGAGTGAGAGCGGTTTGTGTTTTTCCTCCCCTCTACAGAATAGGTGGAAACAAAGGTAAAAGGAAGGAACTCCAGAACACTGGGAACTAGTGGGAGTTCATTGAGCAGCACCCAGACAGTTCTGAACACAAGCTGTACAACAGTGGCTTTTTGTCACACTGGGGTTTGTCTGAGGAAACCACAGAAGGCAGTTTTTGATGATCTACATGGCTACCAATAATGGCTCTCCCTTCACAATCAAGATCTTTGAATGGCAGAAGTCTATAAACATGACTCAGTTATTTTATTTCACAAAGATTACTGTCAGGAAAGGCCAACAGCCAATTTTAAGGAAATTTGTACCAACATATTTCCTTTAGCTGAATAAAAGAAATTAAGGACAGGCATATTATCTTGAAATGCTGTATTTTAGGTTACTGATCAATTTGAAGATGGGGAGGAGTATTTTGTGCTCAAGGGCATAGTTGCCAAGTGGTTAATACCTGAACTCAACATGTGTGCCTTGTCTAAAATAGACTTTGCAAAAGGATTTCCCCTTTTTTAATAGTTGCAAGACGTTCAAGAAGTAAAAATTAATTTTAGAAGAGGCTTCACATATGGACCTTTCTCAAACAGATCTGATAAAGTAGACATGAGATAAGACACGGATTTGATAAAAAGCACTTTATTGATAAAAAAGGGGGGTACAGCATTAACCTTTCCATATCAACAGTTCACTCTTTATAATTGCTAAAAGAATTGCACCCAGAGAAATGAGATCATACATTCACTCTTGCCTTTGTCTGCTATAAACTAGGCTGGACTCAGTGTTTATCTTCAAATAGTTAATGAAGCAGGTAGAATTGGGATCATTACACAGTCTGATAAGGTAGCCAATAGCAAGGTAAGGCTGCAAAAATAATTTATTTTGAAAAACAAATTTTGTTTCTCCAGGACAGAGATCAGATAGCAACAATTAAAAAGAACTTTATTCAGTGCTTGAAATAAAGCAAAGATAATAAAGAGGTTTTTGATAGGAGGCAGCAAAGCAGAATGTAACAGCCAGCTGATAAGAACAAGAAGAATTTAAGCTATAATGGAATAAATAGGTTCAAGAAGTGTAGCAGTGACAGAAAATGCGTATGTTGATGATTGGTGTCACCAAAGGTGCCCATGGGAACAAGGAGGGAATTTATTAAAAGAAAATAAAAGCGCAAATTTACTTCCTTGAAATCCTCCAGGGACTCAGCAGAAAGAGTTTTCCCCAGCAATAACCTACAGAGCACACTTCCACATTCATTCAAGACATGCAACTTTTGCAGTTTCTTATGGAAGAAAAACACTTTTTCTTCTTCAGATGATCCAAGGTTTGAAAGCAGTACAGTCCCTGGGAAGCAGATACTGACCCAGAGACGTGAGCACAACAGAGAACCTGTAGAAAGCAATGAACAACTCTGGCAAGAAACTGCAAGCACAGCCATGCTAAGGCTTCCCTGGTGAATTTAGGGAGTATTAATGACTTCCTTCAGAGCTGCCTTGAACATCCAGCATTAGGGAAGAAGTTCCTGCAGTCTATAAATAAGGTAGTGTTGTTCTTTAAGGAATAGAAAAGACCATTCTGTATTCACACTGGTAGGCTCATACTGTTCCCAAGTAAAATATTCAAGAAAAAAAATGCTTGAACGCTCTTTAGTTACCACACTCTCAGTGTATTGAAAATGTGCCTTAAGATGAATTCATGAAGATGAGAAGAATATCAGATATACCTGTTCCTAACCACTTGTACTGCCAGCACCAGGGGAGATTTATTTATTGTGGAGCTTATGGCAGGTTGGGGCTCTGAACAAAACACAGATACTGCTTGTGTCAATCCAGAGCAATTCCTTCAGTCAGAGTTTGAGCTCCTGTTGGAATTACAGAAAGGATTTTAGCAGGCACATCTCACTTTGTTTTGCCTTTGACCCTGTGGCCTTTTGCACAGGAAATATAAAGATTATCACAAGATGAAAACTTGCAAATCAGAAGATACTTGAGTATCTTCTGCAGGATATTAAAAGTCAACAATTAAAATACATAGCTAAAGGACTCTGTATTTGACTTTTTTGTTTGCTTTTAAAATACTTCAGTTTGAAGTGAATTCTTACCACAACCACAAAAGCTACTGGGAGTAGTTTAACAGCTTTGAGCAATACATCAACTTTGAAAATCCTGGAGAAATATAAAGCTCACTCCTTTTTCCATTTGGGGGGCTTTTGTTTTGTTTTTTTGTTTTGTTTTTTAATTTCCAAATTATTTGTTATGGTTAGGACAGCAGGTATAAAAATATGAAATGGGGAAATATTTTGAAGGTACTTCTTTTTTCATAAGTAAAACTGCATGAAAAAGTAGCTTTAAATTCTCAAACCCCTCCAGACACTCAGGAGTGGGTGTCAAGATGATAATAAAAGAACAGTGCCTTTGTTTAGGGAAATACAGATTGTCCTGTGCTGATGCTCTGCTACCAGGGTGCTGTCACAGGGGAGCAGGTGCACTGAGGCAGGAGAGGGATATTTCTGTTATCTATCAGTCAGAGCAGCTCTACACAATAACTGGACAAACTGGGATTTTTTATTTTTTTTTGGACACATGAAAACACTTTCAATTTTGAATAAATGGATATTTACTAATCCCTCTCCCCAGCTAAAAGTCCGTGTGTGTATTTGCAGTAGGCAGTGCTCATTTGCTGGCTTGTTACTCTTAGCACAGGGCTGTAGATACGGCACAGAGGTGGAAGGGATTGTTTTTCTGTTTGGGGGTTATACACATCTGTGTTTGCAGGCACAGGGTATTTTAGCCCATCAGCACAAGGCTAACCCTTATTTCTTTTGGTGTGATTGTTTGTTGTTTGGTTTTTTTTTAAAGAAGATAACTGCAAATGTCAAAACTGATTGGTATTTCTTTTTGGTGGGACATCACAAGGCTCTCAATGTGTCCCACCTGAGCAGCTCCCCAGGCCAGTTCTGCATCTCCTGCTGTTGCTGCTCCTCACTGAGTGTCCTTGGGCATGAGGAGACATTTGCTGGTTGGGCAAAGTTACACCGTGGGAATCCCAACCAGCTGTTCTCATCCAATCCATCAGTTCTGGCTTTTGAGTTCTTTCAGTCAGGGTTGTGAGATACCCTTGAAGTTGTTCCCAGCTGGGGTGCAGCCTGAGTTTTTTTAATGCTTTCCCCCTCTGCATACTTTATAAATCTGTGCTTTCTGGAGGTTACTTCTCAGGGTGCTGTTGGTCTTTCTAAATAGCTGTGGTTTTCAGGTGAAGCCCAAGCTAAGCAACAATCAATCAGTTATTCTTTCCTAGGAGCACAGCTTTGTCTAGACTAAAAATTGCTGATGAATTTGGGAGGTATATTTCTAAGAACACGCTAACCTCAAAACTTCTCCACTGACTCTGTTCAGCTGCTCAGCTGTGCTCCAGGACACCCTGAGCCACTGCCTTTGCATGTGACCACTTTCCAGACTGAACAATCACAGAGGGCAGCCACAAATGTCCTGGAACTGACGGGTGGGATAAATGAGAAAAAACACCCTAAAAGCTATGAAAGTAGAATGGACAACGAATGAATTTAAAAAAAATACTGATAAGGCAGCAGCAAAAGGATAAGCCAGGCTGGTGACAGTGAAAATGACACAATAAGAACTCAGTTATTGAGTTAGGAGAGCCCTTTGGACACAAAAGACTGAATTGAAGAAAAGCTGTGGGTTGCTTTGTTCTTGAATATTAAATTCTTTTTTCAGAAGCATAAAGCATGGCATATTGCAGTGATAATAGAGATTGAAAAGACCTAAAAAACCCAACCAAGGAGAATTCTTTGAGGGTTTATTTAGGATGCATTGAAAGGGTAATTTGGTTATTTGGTTCTAACTATCACCTGCAACAAAACAACCCAACAGGCACGAGTAGGATAGAACACATTTGCCTGTGTTTGCATTTCTCAGTACAGCTTTCAATTATAGAGTCATAGAATCATCAAGATTGGAAAAACTCAGTGGATTTTAAATCCCACTAATATAGTGGAGAGGTTTTCACGCTCCCAGGAGCAAGGCTAGGAAAATGGCGAGCCGCAGGCAGCAGCGCTTCCTAGAATCGTGCCCCTTAGAAGCTAGGGTCGGCTCTTCCCGCTCCCGGCCCGGCGCGACCCCTCCGTCCGGAACAGACGCAGACCAGGCGGGAGTCCACGAGGAAAAAGCCAAGTTTAATGTCGCGCGCTCGCTTATAAGGGGGCGCGCACAAAGTTCCCGGATGAGGGCGCGGACGAGGGGCGGAGATGGGGAGGAGTCACGCACTCCATTGGGTGCATGCAAACGAAGGGGAGGAGGGGAGGGAGGAGCGGCAAGGGAACCAATAGGGAGAATGAGGTGTGGGGGAATTCCAGGGGCATTGTGGGAAGAAGAAACTTTGATCGTAGCCATCTTTTAAGGGAACAGCGTCCACGTGGGAGGCCCCATGGTCCCGATCCCGCCGCCGCACGCGCCGCCCGGGACCCCGGGGCTCAGCGTCCTCATCTGCCCGGCGCCTGTAATCCTTTCTTGTTCTGGTCTCCTCCAACAGGAAAAGACCTCTAAGATCATGGAGTGCAACTGATAACCCAGCACTGCCAGGTCCACCTCTAAACCATGTCCCTAAGCACCACATTGACATGGGTTTTGAGAACTTCTGGAGTGATTCCACCACTTCCCTGGGCAGGCTGTTCCAGTGCCTGACCACCCTTTCAGGGAAGAGATTTTCCCTGATATCCAACCTAAATTCCCCTTGGCACAACTCGAGGCCATTTCCTCTTGTCCTAGCACTTGTCACTGGGGAGAAGAGATGGATCCCCCACCTTGCTACAACCTCCTTTCAGGGAGCTTCAGAGAGCAATGAAGTTACAACAGAGAGCAATTTTGTGTTACTAAAGAACTAGTGATGGTCTTCATAGAATCACAGACTATTCTGAGATGGAAGGGACCCACAAGGATCATCGAGTCCAACTGTAAGTCAACGGCCCACATAGAGGATTGAACCCATGACCTTGGCATTATTACAACCAAGTTTTAACCAGCTGAGCCTAGGAAGGCAAGGGAACAGCAGTATAGCTTCCCATGCTCCCTGGCCAGCACATTCCCACCTGGTGTGCCAAGGGGGTCCTTCCTTCTTCAGCAAAGCCAGCCCTTGGCCACAGGACAGCTTTGGGACCATCCTGGGGTTCCTACCTTTGGGGGCTACACCAGCACTGCACAAATGCCAACGAAGATGCTCCTGCCTTGACATCCAGCCTTTCTGGAGGTTGCTTTCTCAGGATGGTGTTGGTCTTTCTAAACAGCTTTCAGGTGAAGCCCGAGGTAAGGAGCAACCAATCAGCTTTCAGGCTTTCAGGTGAAGCCAGAGATAAGGAACAATCAATCAGTTATTCTTTCCTAGAAGCACAGCTTTTTCTTGGCTAAGAGGTGTTAATCGGTTTCGGAGGGGTACCCCTAACAGCATGCTAACCTCAAAACTTGTTACCGACAGGGATTTTAACTCTGAGAAAAATAAAACTTCTGTGGCAGTTCAAGGAAGAGTTTGTTGGTAATTTTAATTTCCCCATATTGCCAGCTGTCATTGTTTCAGGCTGTATTACTGGTAGCTTGTCAGGCAGCCAGAGGCTTGAATTTTTAGAAGTGGCTGACAGACAGTTGCTAATATTCCATCCTTCCCTGGTTGCCAGCTGTGACAGGAGCACTAGCAGGACCTCAGTGTCCAGCCTACCTTCATGCTGCTACTGCATCTATCTGAGTGCAAAGCCAGAGTAAGTTCTGCTGAGAATGTGCATCATCGTGCTGCAGTGAAGAATCACTTGTATTCCCCCAGCCCTGCCCCTTGGGGAAATGCAACTCGTTTCTCATGAGGTCTGCAGGGAACCAGTGACCTCCAACAATGCGATCTGGTACCTTTTCATCCTCAAAAAGTGTCTGAGCTGGTTTAAAGGTAAACTGGCAGGAGAAATGAACCCAGCTCAGGACAGAGTCAGAGTTACAATTTAGTAAAATATTACAATAAATACGATGACACAAAGAGAAATTGGTTTTAAGCCACAAAACCCAGTAGTATAACCCAGTGCCCTGGAGCACAAACACAAAGGGGTTTGTTGGCCCCTGTGTTGAGCCCCACGTGGTTCCCCTGAGTCCAAAGCAAAAGGAGGTAAAAAACCTGTTGGTGCAGATGACAGTTACAGTCTGGTGAAAAGTGGTGTTCGCAGTCTGATCAAGAGGGATGGTCTCGTCCTGTCGAGGTTCTGGTCCTCCTCTGCGTCTGACAAGTGGTTCCCCAAAGTCTTCCAACCCCAAGATCATGTACCCTCAGGTCCAGGTGGGACCACCCAGTACCTCCCCCAGGGCAGGGAGTCACACAATGGCTGATCTGACTCTGTGAGTCATGGGGTATTTTGGAATTGTTGATGGCCCATTAGCAGACATGACCCCTCAGGCTGGGTGTGAAGGTGCTCACACCTTCCTGAAGGGGAGTTATCACAGCTCTTATCTCACAGGTGTCTTTCACACCCAGCTCACACCCTGAGGGGTCAGGTGTGCCCTGGGCAGCTGCTGCAAACGGTCCATTGTTAACAGTTCATGGGAAATGATTAGAGGATGTGGAATACATCGCTTTGGTCACCCCCACACAGTGATAGACTGGTCCCACTTGCTGAACTAGGACAGTGTCTGCACTGTTTTGCTCTGTTTCAAAGGGTCAGGCACTCAAAAATTGATATTGCCCTGTTTCAAGCATTAAAAAAATTAAAGAATTAAAGCTAAACCCTTGGGGGGGAACATCATCACTTTTAGGTAAAAGAACTGCCTGTTGCCCTACTGAACTAATGCCTTAGGCTTTTAAGAGTAATTTAATAATTTCTTACTCTTCCTCAAGTTCATGAGATCAGAGTATTTAGAGAAATTGTGCAGTGCTTTAAGCCATTTTCCTGCTTTGTTTTTAGTACTTCTGACATCAGCCAGTGAACAGGTGTCATTCTGGGTCTGAACACTGATGGACTCTTCTCCCCCAGAGCTGGAAGACTTTAGCCAGTCCTGCTTGCTACACGCATAATGCAGCACTGCCCGTTTCATACCCTCAGATCACCACCCTGTGTGAAGTACATTCAGAACACAGATCTTCCCATACTTTGGGAATGAAGCATTTTCCAGCCCTGCAGAAATCCCAGTGCTGTTTGTATGCAGAACGGGCTCGTACAGCTGGTTCAGTGCTCCAGCAGCCTTGCAGTGACAGCCCTGTTATTTACCACCCATTTACTGTACATCATTAATACTCTGCAGACTTTCTAACACACAGCTTGTTCCTGCTCTCCCTTCTGTGTGGCTTTGATGCATTAGACACATAAATGGTGCCTTTCAGGGCTGTGTTCAGACAGTGCTCACACTTTGGTTTGTCTGTTGCTGCATCAGTGTGAGCTGGAAACTAATAAAAATGGAGGCACCATCTTTGCTGCCAGCAGCATGCACTTATATGGATGCTGTTGCCTGGAACCTTTTAGGGAAAAAAATTGTTGGAAATATCTTCTATGGTGTTTTCCACCAGCAGAGGGGCAGGGGAGCTTTTCCTCTTGCTGGCAGTGTGAAAAAATCCCCATTGTAATATCTAGTGCTTATTATCCTTCTTGATAGCTTCCTGCTGTCCTGCTACAGTTGGCATAAGCAAGCACATCTTTACTGCAATATATGTGGATGTGGTTTATCTGGACTTCAGCAAGCCCTTTGACCCTGCCTCCCATAATATACTCCTGGAAAAGCTGGTAGCCCATGGCTTGGACAAGTGTACCCTCTGCTGGGTTAGGAGCTGGCTGGAGGGCTGGGCCCAGAGAGTGCTGGTGAATGGAGCTGCATCCAGCTGGCGGCCGGTCACTAGTGGTGTCCCCCAGGGGTCTGTGTTGGGTCCAGTCCTGTTTAACATCTTTATTGATGATTTAGAT
>VWZD01005121.1:290672-352384 GCA_013396695.1 Sakesphorus luctuosus | reverse complement strand
CAGGCATTGGAATGGGCTGCCCAGGGAGGTGGTGGATTCACTGTCCCTGGAGGTTTTTAAATGGAGATTGGCCGTGGCACTGAGTGCCATGATCTGGTAAAGGGACTGGAGTTGGAGCAAGGGTTGGACTTGATGATCTCGGAGGTCTTTTCCAACCCAATCCATTCTATGATTCTATGATATCCTTCACATGTACAGCCCACCCTTAAGAGAGGCACTTTGGCTGAATATGTTGGGAAACCTCTTAAATAAGTTTAAACTATTGCACTTCTTCAGCCATGTGCAGATATTTTTCTCCACACGTATTTCCCCTTCCACCCCTGAGCATGTCCCAAAAAGCAGCTGAAAACACCCAAACCCACAATTACAGTCCCACAGCCAACTGGCACAACTCACACCAACCAAAGCTAGGGAGGGAAACTAAAGTTCAAATGCCCAAAACAAGTCAAGCCACAGCTATGTTGAATAATTTCAAGGGCAGGTCTAAAACACACATATCAGTACAAATATTTTGATGATCTCAGTGAAGAGACTCCACCTCTTTGGGGCTGCAAGCAAAGTTAGGTCACTGCAGAAACATTTTGAACTGAAGAACTCCAGCAGGAGAATGTGCCCTTCCTTGGGGTTTTAACTATTAAAGCCTTATGAAGCAAAAACATTTATAAACAAAACTGGGATAAAAGCCATGTGTTTAGTAGGTTTTTTTATATATATTCTCTTTTAAAGCTAACTGTAAGAGCTTAGTATTACCCTCAGGGTGCTTTTTAAGCCTGATGCTGAGGCTGAAGGACAGGTGATGCACACCTGAGGACAGCTTTTTTGCCTCTTCATTGAATCCTGGCAGTCACTGGAAAACTGAAAGCAAGCTCGGAGTTGGGGACAAAGTGGCTGGTGGTGCACAGTGGCACTGCCACCACATCACCCTGGTCCAAGTGCCCATGCCATGGGCGACGCATGCACGAGAATTTGAGGAGGGGAAGAGCTATAATTACATTTCTGCCACAGTAATTACATGTGTTTCACACAGCTTAGTTGATGCCATGTGGTACAATAGGTGCTGTGAAAAATACTCATTTATATAAGTAATTTATTGCATAATAATTAACAGCTAATCACTTGCGAGTTAAGATGCTCTGGGAACAGACCCAATTCACAGTCTGTGCTGCCTCCTTCCAGGAAATCTCAGTCTTTAGACAGCACTCTTCACCCTCACAAAGCTGCCTCCTCTCTCCATCCCTGCAGAGCCTCTGCTGCACACACAGCTGCAGGTAAGAACTGTGTATGTGGCAGCGGCTCCGACAGCGAAATCAAACTCTCATGTGATACTCAAAGGGCAGGGAGCCCCATCTGCATCCTCTGGAGATGAAGGAAATGGGAGAGCAGGATTTTACACCAGGCTAGAAGGAAAACCGCCATCTTCAGGCTTCCTTTCTCTGCTCTGCCTCCTTAATTTGAAGCTGTCACAGATAGATCTACACTTAATGCATCCACAACACCTCCCATTTTGGCATGAGAGAGCCCAACTGGAAAGTGCTTCAGCCTCCCCATGCTGTCACTGTCTAGCCTCAAAATTACATCACAGGATGGCTCAAGTCAAAGCTTTCAGCCCTAAAGCTGCTCAGATGCCAAGCTGTTAAAGGTTCAAACACAGGAAGGTGGTGTTGGGAGAAGCCCCCTCAGAGAATTTTTCTCACCATACCAACACAAAAGGTTTAGGCTTGGAGTCCCAGGAGTGAGGACAAAAGACAGCTGATGGCTTTCAGATTCAAGCCTAATGGTGGGTGGATGTGAGAAAACAGAACCCCAGCACCTGGGGGTGGGGAGAGGTTTTTCTTTCTTTGTTCCCTGTGTGCTGGTTTGACTTTTTGTTTGGTTTTTTTTTCCTTTGGGCAACTGCAGAAAAGGAGCCACAGCTTGCTGGTGAGCTTTTTTTTTTCTGGTTCTGCTCTTTGCTTTTCCCCCTCCATCGCTGGGCACCCTGAGCTTTGGGAAGAGAGAGAAGAGAGGAGAGACACAGCTGCTTCAGGACACTGCAGACTTTTTTTTTCCCTCTTCCTGGGGAATCGATTTGGACTGCAAGGAGATTCCTGGGAACTATCACCATTTACTCCACTCCCAGCTTTATTCCTTCTTCATTTGGGACAAAGGACAGAGAGTGAGAGAGAAAATTCATCTGAGTGCTCCCTGCTCGTCTCTGCCTCGCTGAGAAAAGACTGAGAATTCATCTTGCAGCCAGCCAAGGTGTCACACTGAAACTGTCCATAAATATAATTGCTTCAGGAGGAATCTACCGTTTTGGGGGTTGTTCTCTTTTGGTTTTTACCTTTGGTGCTGAGAGAGTAGTTTGCTCTGGTCTGTTTACAGTTATATCCATATCTACATATATATGTATATATATATATATATATATATTAGTTAAGAACAGTTATCCTTCTTATATCCATTTTCTAATTAAAGTTCCTTTCCTTAAATTTAATAAAGAGTGATGTGATTATTGTGGAGGAATTCTTTCCTCTGCTTTTTGGTAAACATTTTGGTTTTTCCCTCAGACTAAGACACAAGCCTCAGGCTTTCCAAGCCTGCCCACCCTTCCCTGAAATGCCCATTTGCTTGCCTTGCTGCACGTCAGCTTGTGTGGCCCCACCTGCACCTTGTCCATCAGCACAGCTCTGACTGAATTTCAGGGATTTGGGATCACACAAAGGCTCTGTATCTCAGGAATGGCCATCCCACCAAGTGGCAGCATCTGGGCTTTCAAACCATCATCACTGGCTCTCAGAGACCTACCCAGGGGGAAGTTCCATGGGAAATCACTGTTCAGAAGCAGCCTGAGCTTTCTGGGAGATGGGACTTTCCACGTCATTCCAAAGTAATTTCTTAGCCATATTTACTGCATTTTTCTGTATCACAGTCACTCACTTGGGTGACTATCACCCAAGCAGTCAACAAAAAACCACTAAAAGTTCCTGCACTTGAGGTGATACGGCAAAAAAATACTTTCTCCAGGAGGGATTGTCCTCGGTTTGTGGTTATATTACAGCCTCACCAGCCTAGTGCCATTCAAACCACAGCATAAAGCCACATTTCCACATTCTCCCTTTTCCCTGCTGGCAACAAAGCTGTAGAAGCATATACCAGCACTTGATGAGGGCTGTCCTCCTAAATCCTCCAGGTCACAGGAGGAGATCTGAACCTCTGGAGATCTCCCTCAGCATGACAACAACCTCAGTGATCCCCCAGCCTCTATTAACTGGCAGGTAGCAAAGATACAGGAATGGTGACCAAGCCCCCACATCCCTTTCTCAGCTCTTTCCTAGTTGTGGGAAAGAAAATTAAATTGATTTCCAGCACCTCCCTTCACAGCAATTCTCCCCACACATTATTTGTTGCTTTCACTACTCAGGCTAAGGTACAAGCCACAGCCACCACAAGCTGAATGAGATGGCTCCCATTTTTCACGGCTTTTCAGATAAGGTAGGTGCAAATGGATACAATGGGGGGCCTCCCACAAAGAACTGCCTCCACATCTTCTGTCCCAGCTTGATGATTCGTGTCCAAGTGCTCTGGACAGTGCCCTGCCAGCTTCAAAAGCCAGGGAAAAAAACAGTTAAATGAACTTAAAGCATTTGGGAAGAAGGTGTTCAAACAGGCTTGGTAAATGTCCTTAAAAAACCAATCAGCTGATGTTCAAATACTATTCCTCCCCTGCAGCTCCTGGGACATGTTCCAGTCTACAAGTAAATCGTGGATCCTCTGAAACCTCTGCACACACCACAGTCATGCAGCGATAATGCATGGGAGAACATTCCTACTGCAAAAGAAAAATCATTTGTGATGGCCCATAAATCAACAGAGTGTGTCATTTCATATGGCCAAGGGCTGTGAGCAAGCAGAGTGCTGCACAGCGAGGTGACAAATTCATTTTGGATGTCAGAAGCAGCAGAGCTTTCCAGTCAATCTCTGAGTGCAGTGACCAAATTCAGACTTACAGATCCAGCAGATTTGACTTGTTTTATTGTCTGTTAGTTCATTCCACTGCGGGTGAGAGAGAAGATGCCAATACCCTGACCTGCAGCAGAGGCAAGGAAATTAAAGGCAGATGCCACCTCAGCAAGTTTGCTGATGACACAAAGCTGGGAGGAGTGTCCGATACCCCAGAGTGGTCTGGGACAGTACTCAGAAGTATTGGGTGTTCAGTATGGGAGTACCCCAGAGGGACCTTGACAGAAGGACCTTGACAGGTTGGAGAGATGGGCAGAGAGGAACTGCCTGAAGTTCACCAAGGACAAATGGAAGGTCCTGCACCTGGAAAGCAGCTTTGTGCAAAAGGACTCAAGACTCCTGGTGGACAACAAGTTGTCCGTGAGCCAGCAGTGCCCTCGTGGCCAAGAAGGCCAATGGAATCCTGGGGTGCATTAGGAAGCGCATTGCCAGGTCAAGGGAGGTGATCCTGCCCCTCTGCTTGGCCCTGGTGAGGATCACCTGGAGTGCTGTGTCCAGTTCTGGGCTCCTCAGGACAGGAGAAACATGGAGCTCCTGGAGCAGGTCCAGTGGAGGGCAATAAAGAGAATCAAGGGACTGGAGCTTCTCTCTTACAAGGACAGGCTGAGGGAGCTGGGCCTGTTCAGCATCAAGAAGAGATGACTGAGAGGGGACCCCACCAATGTCTATCAGTATCTGAAGAGAGGGTNGCTTTTTGGTAAACATTTTGGTTTTTCCCTCAGACTAAGACACAAGCCTCAGGCTTTCCAAGCCTGCCCACCCTTCCCTGAAATGCCCATTTGCTTGCCTTGCTGCACGTCAGCTTGTGTGGCCCCACCTGCACCTTGTCCATCAGCACAGCTCTGACTGAATTTCAGGGATTTGGGATCACACAAAGGCTCTGTATCTCAGGAATGGCCATCCCACCAAGTGGCAGCATCTGGGCTTTCAAACCATCATCACTGGCTCTCAGAGACCTACCCAGGGGGAAGTTCCATGGGAAATCACTGTTCAGAAGCAGCCTGAGCTTTCTGGGAGATGGGACTTTCCACGTCATTCCAAAGTAATTTCTTAGCCATATTTACTGCATTTTTCTGTATCACAGTCACTCACTTGGGTGACTATCACCCAAGCAGTCAACAAAAAACCACTAAAAGTTCCTGCACTTGAGGTGATACGGCAAAAAAATACTTTCTCCAGGAGGGATTGTCCTCGGTTTGTGGTTATATTACAGCCTCACCAGCCTAGTGCCATTCAAACCACAGCATAAAGCCACATTTCCACATTCTCCCTTTTCCCTGCTGGCAACAAAGCTGTAGAAGCATATACCAGCACTTGATGAGGGCTGTCCTCCTAAATCCTCCAGGTCACAGGAGGAGATCTGAACCTCTGGAGATCTCCCTCAGCATGACAACAACCTCAGTGATCCCCCAGCCTCTATTAACTGGCAGGTAGCAAAGATACAGGAATGGTGACCAAGCCCCCACATCCCTTTCTCAGCTCTTTCCTAGTTGTGGGAAAGAAAATTAAATTGATTTCCAGCACCTCCCTTCACAGCAATTCTCCCCACACATTATTTGTTGCTTTCACTACTCAGGCTAAGGTACAAGCCACAGCCACCACAAGCTGAATGAGATGGCTCCCATTTTTCACGGCTTTTCAGATAAGGTAGGTGCAAATGGATACAATGGGGGGCCTCCCACAAAGAACTGCCTCCACATCTTCTGTCCCAGCTTGATGATTCGTGTCCAAGTGCTCTGGACAGTGCCCTGCCAGCTTCAAAAGCCAGGGAAAAAAACAGTTAAATGAACTTAAAGCATTTGGGAAGAAGGTGTTCAAACAGGCTTGGTAAATGTCCTTAAAAAACCAATCAGCTGATGTTCAAATACTATTCCTCCCCTGCAGCTCCTGGGACATGTTCCAGTCTACAAGTAAATCGTGGATCCTCTGAAACCTCTGCACACACCACAGTCATGCAGCGATAATGCATGGGAGAACATTCCTACTGCAAAAGAAAAATCATTTGTGATGGCCCATAAATCAACAGAGTGTGTCATTTCATATGGCCAAGGGCTGTGAGCAAGCAGAGTGCTGCACAGCGAGGTGACAAATTCATTTTGGATGTCAGAAGCAGCAGAGCTTTCCAGTCAATCTCTGAGTGCAGTGACCAAATTCAGACTTACAGATCCAGCAGATTTGACTTGTTTTATTGTCTGTTAGTTCATTCCACTGCGGGTGAGAGAGAAGATGCCAATACCCTGACCTGCAGCAGAGGCAAGGAAATTAAAGGCAGATGCCACCTCAGCAAGTTTGCTGATGACACAAAGCTGGGAGGAGTGTCCGATACCCCAGAGTGGTCTGGGACAGTACTCAGAAGTATTGGGTGTTCAGTATGGGAGTACCCCAGAGGGACCTTGACAGAAGGACCTTGACAGGTTGGAGAGATGGGCAGAGAGGAACTGCCTGAAGTTCACCAAGGACAAATGGAAGGTCCTGCACCTGGAAAGCAGCTTTGTGCAAAAGGACTCAAGACTCCTGGTGGACAACAAGTTGTCCGTGAGCCAGCAGTGCCCTCGTGGCCAAGAAGGCCAATGGAATCCTGGGGTGCATTAGGAAGCGCATTGCCAGGTCAAGGGAGGTGATCCTGCCCCTCTGCTTGGCCCTGGTGAGGATCACCTGGAGTGCTGTGTCCAGTTCTGGGCTCCTCAGGACAGGAGAAACATGGAGCTCCTGGAGCAGGTCCAGTGGAGGGCAATAAAGAGAATCAAGGGACTGGAGCTTCTCTCTTACAAGGACAGGCTGAGGGAGCTGGGCCTGTTCAGCATCAAGAAGAGATGACTGAGAGGGGACCCCACCAATGTCTATCAGTATCTGAAGAGAGGGTTCCAAGAGGATGGATCAGGCTCCTCTTGGTGATGCCAGCTAATACGACAAGAGGCAATGGGCAAAAACTGATGCACTGAAAGTTCCACCTGAACATGAGGAAGAACTTCTTTATTATTCAGTGACCACACAGATTTTCCAGAGAGGTTGTGGAGGCTCCCTCACCAGGGATATCCAAGAACTGTCTGCACACAATGACTTGGGATGACCCTGCTTGAGCAGGGAGGTTGGACAAGGTGACCCACTGTGGTCCCTCCCAGCCTGACCCATTCTGTGATTCTGTGAAGTCAGCCCCTCTTGATTCAGTTGGGAGAGCAGGAAAGGAGGGATGGGCTCTTTCTAAAGCCAGCCTGCTGTTCATAAGGCAGAACAGGACTGATGCTGCTCCTTTGGACATAGTGGGAAAAAAAGGCATCGTTATTTGGGACTGAAATGGTGGATATTTGTAACAGGGAAAACTGTAATACCTGTTGCTTGTAATGGGCTTGATATCCAGATCTGTCCTGCTGTGTTTTGCACACAGATCACATGTGCACCTTAGATGCTTCCAATAAACGCCTGACATGTCTCCAAGGCACAGCCATGAGGGGTAGGCACCATCTCCACCTCCTGCTCTCACACAGAGCCCAGACAGACCCATTGTCATTATGGGTTTGGCTGCAGAAAGCCCTGCCTGGGCACCTCACTGCTCTGGGCTTTCCTCCATCAGCAGGACATTTTGTCTACATGAAAAGCTGCAGGGAAAGCTGGTCCAGCCGAAGTCTTGTGGCCAGGTCACAGAGCAGACTACAGCTGGATTAAAGGAGCTGACTGCCCACACAAGAGCACAGAGTGAGGCTTATCTTGTTCCTGGAAAAGCTGGAAAGAAAGCAGAAGCATCAATCTGCTCATTAATTTCTTAGATTTGGGATCCAAACCTTACCTTACTGGGAGAGAGTAGAGTTTGCAGCCTGAAGAGCCCCCGAGCCCCCTTCATGGAGCCAAGGAGGGAGAAGGGCCAAATCCAAGGCCAAGACAATGCCAGTATTATTTCAGCCCCTGCTGCTTATCTTTGATCTCAGTGAGGGGAAAAAAGCACACTCTGTGCAAACCCATTAACGGTTTCCTTCTCTTTACAATGGAAAATTACACCACTTATCTGCCTCCTAGGGAGATGTTTGCATTTAATTCTCTGCTATTTGCAAAATACTTTGAAAACCATGCATAGAAAATGCTTGATAAGCGCTGATTGCTCCACGTATGTCAAACGAAGCAATGATCAGGGTAT
Organism: Sakesphorus luctuosus; assembly: GCA_013396695.1. Classification (NCBI taxonomy): domain Eukaryota; kingdom Metazoa; phylum Chordata; class Aves; order Passeriformes; family Thamnophilidae; genus Sakesphorus; species Sakesphorus luctuosus. Next base: position 344,253 of record VWZD01005121.1, on the reverse strand, counting down.
CTTTGGGAGACCCATTTTTCTTTAGCCTTCCCAGTACCCAAACCTGAACGGCACTAAATAGGGAGTTGCTGTCGGAGGAGTGTGTGCAGGGAGGTGTTAGTTCTGTTTCACACATCTCTCCAGGCAGGAAGGCTCCACCAGCATCAGCTCATTTGGATGGGCCTGTTATTGGAAAGCAACGTAGTGACCCCTTGGCAGAGGGGCAGCACAGCTGCCAGCCAAGCACAGGAGATGGCACTGCCAGTTGTAATGCCCCAAGCTGTATCACAGCCATTTCCTTTGGCACACCCCCTCCACGCTGCAAACGTTGCTTCTTGCCCAATTCAACAGCTGAGATGAAGGAACGGCCTTTTTTACCTTTTTTTTTTTTTCAGAGGGGGTGGTGAGGAGTGGATGGAAAAGAGTTTTTCTAGAGAAAGATCTCAGGCCACCTTTTGACTTCTTCACCTCAACACTTCCCTTCAGAAAAACACAGCAGGCCCTTTTCCAAGCCCTCAGTTGAGCATGTATATATATATACACACATACATATGTGTGTGCATGTGTGTACATATATACACATATATATGTATATATGTGTGTATATATACCCACACATACACATATACATACATATATACTCANCTTCTCCAGGCTAAACACCCCCAGCTCCCTCAGCCTCTCCCCATAGGACTTATGCTCCAGTCCCTTCACTAGCCTTGTTGAACAGCTGCATTGGCCAGGATATATATAGATATATATACACATGTACATATATATACACACACACATATATATGCATGTGCAAACTGCCTCATTCGGCCTACACCTCCACAGCACTTCTTGGCCAAAGCTGCTCAAGGAGACCATTCCAAGCAGCACTAACTGCTCCTGTTTTGCTCAGGGACCCCCAGCTCCAGCTGTGTCCCACATCTGGCAGCGTCTCCCAGGCCAGTTGCATCCAGCGCCCTCCCTGGGTTTTTGGTGGCAGACAGCTCCCTCCAGTGGGGCGTTTGCCACCATACCATTCACACTTCTCGAAGCAAAGTGGTCATTCTAATTTAAAAGCCCCTAAAACCACACAAAGAGAGAAGTTACCAGCCTGCAGCTGCAGGGCAAGCCGGGGAGGCAGCTGTGCTTTACAGCCAGCCAGGACCATGAGGGCAGTGGTGGTGCTTTTTGCAGCCAGCATCTCAGCAAACAGCATCCATGCAAGCACCAAAAATGCTGTCCCCATCGTTCAGTGAGTGGGGGGCCACCTGCCATAACCTGACCAGGACTCCCACCGAAACTTTAAGTCAGGTTCTAGGGGTGTTTCTCAGCCAGGCTGGAAAAAACATCCCACAAATCCTCAGGTGATGCCAGGGCTCCCCCCATAGAGCTCTGCCTTTGGGGCAGGAGAAAGCAGGCAGCACCGAGCAAAGCAGGATGCAGAATAACTTTTAATTTTGTAAATTAAGCACCAAAATATCTTATTTCCTTTTTTCCTTAAAAAGAAAGGGTTTAATTTTCATGTGCAGCTCTTGAGCAGAATAAATCAGCAGATGCACAGTGGTGTGGGGAAAAGGATTGTTTCCCAAGCTGCGTGAGTATTAAAAAAAAATAAATTACAAGAATAGGAACACTGTTGTGGGATAGTCATGGTCTGTAAAACACAGCAGAAGGGTTTGCACGGACACTGGTTTGTGTCAGCTGGGAAAGGCAGGTCACTGAGGACACAGGGGGCTTAGGGGAGGACTGGGTCCCCATCAGAGCTGGGGGGACTGCTCCAGGAAGACCTGGCATGCCTGGCCATGGTGGGCACGGACACTCCACAGCCACTCTGGTGGCCTGGCCCGCAGCTTCAGCTGGAAGGGGTCGAGGTGCAGGCACTGCCCCAGGTCGTGCAGCTCCATCTCTGGCTCCTCCACAGCCCTCACTGGAGGCTCCTCAGGGCCTGGGCTGCTCCTGGGCTGCCGTCCCCATGTGGCTGTCACACAGAAAAGACCAGCAGCCACCAGCAGCACCAGGCCAGCCACAATGGCTGCCCCCACCAGGACATCAGTGTGGTGGAGGAAAAAGCTGATCCCTGCAAGAGAAAGAGCATGGCCTCATCCCGGTGGTCATTGCCCCAGTGCCCCACTGTTCTCATAAAGTCCCCCACATTGTGACCACACTGCTCAGCAGTGACACCTGGATCTGTGGGTGCTCCTCCAGGAAGTCCAACATCTCTCCCTCCTGCTGCCCTCCAGAAATCCTCACACCTACATCCCTTGCAGAGCACCCCAAAGAAATATTTAGACCAATAGGCAGCCCACAGGAGAAGCAAAGGGATGGTGAACCCAGGAGAACCCCAATAAAACAAAGCCATTGCCAAACCCACAGAAGCTAAAAGACCTGCTTCCATTCCCATTGTGGCCTGAAGGGACCCTTTCCTTGATGTCATGGATAAAAATGAACTTATAAAATTACCTATATCTGAATATAACAATAACCAGCTGATTTGGATAGACTTAGACTGCACAAGAGGTTAATTAACTTGGGAGTTGGTAGGATGGGGGAGAAATTATATATTGGGTCACAACTATATTTTAATCACAGACTATTCTGAGCTGGAAGGGACCCACAAGGATCATCGAGTCCAACTCTTAAGTCAGTGGCCCACACAGGGGATTGAACCCATGACCTTGGCATTATGATAACCAAGGTTTTTTTAACCAACTGAGCTAATCTCAGAGTCAAAAATCACAATAAGGTTTAAGCCACTGCAGGGATGTGAAATAGTTTTGGTAAAGCAGCAGCAGCAGCGTTTTGACTACATATTGCAGAATATTGCTGGTTTTCAGGCTGCGAGGCCCCACTACTCTGCAAGTTTGGGTTAGCCATCTCTAATTATAGTCAAGCACCACATGCCATCTGCTTAGCTTTGTGTCAAATACTCAGGGCAGCTCTGTGGTAAACACCAGGAACATCAGTGTCCTTCTCACCAACATCCACACAGCTTGACAGGAGAACACAAGGCCCTCCCAGGAGCGACCAGGTTTGCTGATCGTATCAGAGGTAGCTCATAAATCACCCTTGACCACACTTTGCTTATAATTTAAAGGCTCATGTCCCAAGTTGTAGCCCTGATACAGAGAAAGTAGTGGACTGGGGAAAGGGAAGATAAGACTCATGGAAAGATGATATTCTCAGTTGGGAAACGCCTTGCAAAGATATTATACACCTTGCCACAGCAGACAGGGACACCCAAAGCCATGAGCCCAGTAATATCACATGCAGCTCACACCAGCAGAGGTGCAGCTGGCAGGACCCCAGTCAGGGGGAGAGCCCCTCACCCCAATGTGATCACTCCAGGTTGCACATGGCAAGAGCAAAGCTGCACAAATTACTCCCCCATGCACACAAGGAGAACCCCCAGCTGCAAGAGGAAGCAGAACTGCTCTTTGTCCTCTACCTGATGGGGGAGTGCGGATGCAGAGGGTGCCGGATTTGGTGGGAGAATGATCTTCATAGCCCTTCTTGCAGCGGCAGAGGTAGGTGCCCACGCCGTTGAGGCACTCTGCCTCCTCCCCGCAGAGGCCAACCCCAGCACTGCACTCGTTCACATCTGTAATGGGGAATTGATGCCTTAAGTCACATCAGGCTTGGCATAAAAGGGTTTATCCCACAGATAAAAAGTGAAACACCCACCTTCAACGAACAGTGAAACAAGGTGCAGCTTCTCCACTCCTGCTGAGCTGCCAAGCAGCTCCTCCAGTTGGGAGCGCAGGAGCAGAGACACATTCCTCTCCTCTGGCTTCAGGTGCAGCCAGAAGGTGAGCAGCAGGTTGGCATCTCTTGTCCTGCAGGCAGAGGAGAGCCTGGGGTAAGGCAGGCCCAGGTCTAGACCTTCCACCCCTTCCTACTGGATCATGGTGCTGCAGGATCGTGCAAAGACTATTTGTGACAAGAGGCAGCTTTCACACTTGGACCAAGCGAAAAGGAAAGCCCAGCTCCTCATTTGGAGCTAGGCTGAAGTGATTAGATCTTTGTGTAAAGTGAATTGCAGTGGCAATGTGCAGTCCAGGTCAGCCTCAACCAGTTGTTGCAGGGACCTTGCTGACAGCTCCCAGCTTCCTCCAGCAGGTACTGTGGCTGGCAGGTGTATTATCATTTTTTCCCAGAGTTTAAATCCATCTTAGACCTATGTGGGTCCTGGCTAGNTCAGGACAAGTTACAAATCATAGGAGAGAAGCAAGCACATGTCTCTGCCTAGGGAAGGAGAATGAGAACCCAGACACTGCTATCCAAGAAATATTACAGGTTATAGCAGTCACCAGCCAAGCCAGCAGCACAGCAGTAACCCTACCTTTTGATATCCTTTAACTTTATCTCATTGACTCTGTTAGCAGAAAGTTTCAGGTTCTTCTGTATCTGCAAAGGAACAGAGCGACCAGTGCTGATTTAACATTTGACAGGAGTGTTGACAGCAGTTTCTTTTCCCATTCCACCTCTTCATCCTGCTGTTCCCCTCCACAAACCACCTGGGATGCAGTCAATGTCCCACAGCCCACTGCTCTGAGCCTTTTCTTTGGGAGAATACTAATTGTTCCCACCTGCTTCACTTCAGCTCCACTTCTGCAAACACACAAGTTAATTTGGAGAAAGGAAGAGCAGTAGAAGCCTCAGGTCAGTAGGTACAAAGCCATTGCAGAGCAGCAGTTGAAGGACAGCAGCTTTCTAGGCCAAGCAGCAGGATTACAGAACCCTGTACCTGCTCCAGCCTCCACCCCAGAAAGGAAGTTTAGGTGCAGCCCTGAAAGCAGATGCTCGCACACTTGCCCCACTTTCAGGCTTTGGCTACAAGATGCCCTATTTCCAGAGGTGAGTTACAACCAACTGAGGGCTGTATCCCTGTCTCTGAAGTGCTCTTCTCCTGCTTTGGGATGGCATGGTGCTGTGAAGGGCTCAGCACCAGCAATTGCAGCCAGGCGTCCCTGCTGGGGCATCCCTCAGCCTCAGAGGATGAGCAGCACAAGCAACTCAGATATTGGTACATCATGTGGCTTTAGCAGAAAATATCTGGAATAAATGGCATAGCATGGTCTCTTCTAATTGAAGTTTTGGGGTGTTACATCTATTTTTCTCCACCTCCCCATACCCAGACTTACATGGCTCTTTATAGATTCAAGAAGACCCTTTGAGAGCTCACTTCCAGCAGGAGGAATCCCGGCCTTGGGCTTGATTTCGATAGTTACTTCAAACAGCACATCTACCAAAAGACACAAGATCCTGGCATGTTCAAATCCACATAACACCAACAGGCTCCTTAAATGGATTAGCCCTTAACCATCAGCACTAGCAGAACAGCTACATGGGGACATGCCTGTGCCAGTCAGTGCCACATGGGTATTTCCAGAGGCTGTGCATCAGGTAGGACAAGTTGTTGAGTAACAGGTGGAAACAAACCTTAGTTAATGCTCATTGCTAAATACTAGAATTTATCTTTCAGTGAAAGAAGTGTAAAAACCAGTAATGCATGTCCAATCACATTCACATGTCTGGCTATTCTGTTTCCCAAAGGTATTGGCATAATTCGTGGTGGAGTCTAAAAGACCATTTTTCTCTTGCACATCTTAGACAAACTGCAGTGGTCTGGCTGAATCCAGGCTGGCACAGATCTGCCAAGTCTGCTGTTTAAAACCTATTTATTCATCAATATTTCTCCTGTTCAGAGCTCAGGCTCCTTCTGTATTGACTCCTCTTTGCAAGGTGTTTCTGTGGCTTACTCTGCCATACAAGCCCAGAGTTAGCTGCCTACTTGCTAGTGCCCCCTAAGGGGGATTTGCTTCTCTTCCTGGTCTGAGGAACAAGACTTCTGCAGGTTTCTGATCCCAGTAGTCACAAGACATCCACTGGAGTGTATTAGAGGGATTGAGGTTCATTCACCTTAGAAAATTCATCTTTAAATAGCCAACAAGTAATGCTTAAACTTGAACAAGCCAACATTTATGTCAGGTTTAGTATGGGAACTCACGTTTTTCCAGGGCAGCGACAAAGTGGGGAAAGCACAACTGTGGGATTGCAGTGGTATCTTAAAAACTCACATCTTCAGGGTGGTTACTACTCAGAAACAACCCCCACTGATTTCTAAATTTAATGAGCAGGTGATGTCCAGCACAGCCCCAGTCACCTCATTGAACTTAGGACAGTGTTTTAAGATGTGCTTAACTCCTTGCATGGCTCACCTCCAGGATGGTGCTGGGACTGCAGTGCTGTGCCATTCTCCAGAGATGCCAGGGCAGAAACCAGATCTGCCAAAGAAAGGGAAAGCATCAGGCTACTGTCCTCTGTGTACCAGTAACAGGGAGGGAAAGTGCATTAAGTCTGTGTCACTCTGCAAGAAGAGTGCCCTTTGCCAGCTCCTTTTTTCTGTCTTTTCTATTCTTTGCACTGAAATTAAATATAAGGTCTAAATACCACCTACTCTCCTCTATAGTGGAAAGTCATCTTTAGGAAGAAAGCACCCCAATAAACTTAATTTCCATTTCTGGAAGCAGATGAATGTTATACTTGTGAAGCCACCGGAGCTGCCTTGGACCTCAACAGAGCAAAACTGTTTGTGCATTACATGCCAGCAAATGCAAAAAAGCTGAATAAAATTACAATGGAGGGGCAAGAACAGTTTGGAGAGAAGAAACACCAATTGAAAACACCTTCTCTTCTGCTTCCGAGCAGAAATTAATACCTATTCTTGGCTAAATATTTCTGTGAAAGTAGTCTGCCATCAACTCAAACTTTCTTAGGAGACAGAAGCCTTTTTTTTCCCCTTCTCCAACTTCTGGAGCTCAGACTCAGTGATCATGCCTGTGACAGGCTACACAGGAATCCATGCAAGCCAGAGACATTTAAAGCCAAGATGAACATTCACAGTCTGGTTTGGTTATGAAGCTACAGTGAAAAGGCTCTTTCACAGATCGTTCAAAACACTTGGATTAGAAACCAGCCTGTCCCTATGATGAGTAGCAGGATCCTACAGATGCCCATGTTACAACAGGCAATCCTGTGTCTTCTCAAGTACCTCCCACCTTGGATACAGGAGCCAAGAGTGCTACCACATGGACCAGCTGAAGTAACAGCCATGTCTACAAATAAAACCTCTTAAGAGAGTGATGCATTACTGGAGATGGACATTACAGTGTCAAACATCAGGTCAGCCAGAGATAACCCAAAAAACATCTTACCAAAGAGCTCTTCAGTCCTTTCCCCCAGAGACACCATATCACCAGCAGTCACACCAGGAGAGGGGTGGAGAGAAGGTTTTGTACTGGTGTCCAGTGGTGGCTCTTCCAGCACTGGTGTCTGGACAGCAGCCACTTCTGACAGGCTGTCACGGGCCTGACCCAGGCTAGGTGATGTGTCAGAGACACCTGTGTTGCTGCTGGACACCTCTGAGACAGGAAAACCAGCTGAAGGACTTGGGACTATGGTGGCCAGGGCAGTCACTGGCTCTGCATCCCCCTTGCTCAGCTCCAAGGCAGAGGGCTCAGCTTTATACCCAGTGTCTTGCCCAGCTGGAACTGCCTCCACCAACATGTCATCTTCAGTTTCTGTGCCCTCAGTGCCACCATCCTTAAGGCTCTTTTCCAGCTTGGTTTCATCCTGGAGCTGACCATGCTCGCTTAGGTCAAGCTTGCTTAGGTTAGCAGCAGACTGAGCATCTTCCACGAGACCAGGAGGGTACTGAGCCTCTCCATCTGGGCGCAGGAGCTCAGGCTGGATCCTGCCACCAGCAGGTGGAGTTGGTGGGCCTGGAGAGGCACTCGGCTTGGGCAGTAAACCTTTTGTTACCGCTGTCCTCCAGCTCTCTTTTTTAGAGGTGTTCTGGACAGACCCTAGGGCAGCTGTTACGGTATCGTGTGAAGAGCCCACAGTTTCAGGGTCTCTGAACACATGATATTGTCCTTTAAAATACCTGTATTCATGGCTTTGGGAGCCACTCCCTGACAGAAACAACACCTGGACCTCAGTAGCTTGTGTAGCAAAGACCAGAGTGCCTCTGTTGTGGCAGGCATACACCACTTTGGTTTCCACACTGGATGAGACCCCCTGGAAGATGATCTTGTCCTGGTTGTTGCCGCAGCCATCGCTCCCCTCAAACCCCTGGATGTAGATGACAATGTGCTTCTGGGGGCCTGCCCAGATGGTCCAGTTGCACCAGATGCTGGTTTTAATGTCAGCATGCAGAGGAAGGTAAAACATCCCAGACCCATCCCGAAAAATGAGATGGCAGCTCCTGAGGGGAAAATACTCCATTGCCCAGGGAGGTCCCAGCTCTGGCACATCAGGAACAGGGGAAAAAACATGTAATCCAAGGTTATTATATGCACCAAAACAACATGCATATCACACTCCTAGGAGGGCTGCAAATTGCCTCAAGAGAGGCACCATTTCACACCCTTTCCTGCTGCAAGATTTCTATAATTTCAGCCCCTGGAGCCACACACCCACTCCACAATTGGAGCTGAGCCTCTGTGAAGGGCTGCACAAAGCAGGGTATGCCAGCCAGTTCCCAGATGGGCTCACCACTGCCCCCAGCCAAGTAAGTCCATCGTCAACAGTGGTAGTGCCTCAGGGATAACATAGTTAAATAGGAGGGGAAAATCTGCTGCACAACAGCAGCCACAAGGGAGGAACAACTCTGCAGACACCAAAGTCTGTGCAGAAGGAGGGTAGGGAGGAGCTCCAGGCACCAGAGCAGAGGTTTCACCTGCAGCCTATGGAGGACCCCACATCAGAGCAGGTGAATGCCCAAAGGAGCCTGTAGCCCCATGGGAAGCCCGTGCTGGAACAGGCTTCTGGCAGGACCTGTGGCAGGAGGAACCCACACTGGAGCAGGTTTGCTGGCAGGGTTTGTGATCCCACAGCAGGCCCATATTGGAGCAGCCTGCTCCTGAAGGGCTGCACCCTGTGGAAGGGACTCACACTGATCAGGGGTCGAGTGCGAGGATTCCTCCCCCTGAGGGGGAAGGAGTGGCAGAGACAATGTGTGACAAACTGACCACAGCCCCCATTCCCTGTCCCCCTGCACGTCTTGGGGCAGGGGAGGAGGTAGAGAAACCAGTAGTGAAGTTGAACCTGAGAAGAGAAGCTGTTTNCTGGAGCAGGTTTGCTGGCAGGGTTTGTGATCCCACAGCAGGCCCATATTGGAGCAGCCTGCTCCTGAAGGGCTGCACCCTGTGGAAGGGACTCACACTGATCAGGGGTCGAGTGCGAGGATTCCTCCCCCTGAGGGGGAAGGAGTGGCAGAGACAATGTGTGACAAACTGACCACAGCCCCCATTCCCTGTCCCCCTGCACGTCTTGGGGCAGGGGAGGAGGTAGAGAAACCAGTAGTGAAGTTGAACCTGAGAAGAGAAGCTGTTTGATTTGGTTTGATTTCTCATTATCCTACTCTGATAAGATTGGTAATAAATTAAACTCATTTCCCTGAGTCAGGTCTGTTTTGCCCATGACAGAAGCCCATTGTGAGTGATCTCTCCCTGTCTTTATCTTAACCCACAAGCTTGTCATTATATTTTTTCCTCCCTTTCCCACTGAGCAGAGGAGTGAAAGCAGCTTTGGTGGGCACCTTGTATCCAGACAGGGTCAACCCAGCCCACCTCTCCCCAGAGCAAGATTGATATGACTGCAGGTGAAAGACACAACCTTGGCCTTACCCCCACCAGGTACTTCTGTCTTCTAAACACAAGCCTACACCAAGATTCACAGTACTGGGAGACCTACCAGCGTGTTTCCCTTGCTGTCCTTCCGGCATCTGGGTGTTTCTGGACACATCAGAGGGTTCCCAAGGCTTTTGGTCTCTTGACGGTGTTTCTCTCCATGGGGCTGCAGGAAGATCAGGGTGTGCAGGGGTGGTGCTGAAGGAGACAGTTCTCTGCTGTCCTGTGTCTACTTGAAGAGCTTCTGTGGTATTCTGCATTTTAAATCCCCCAAGGAGGGAGGCAGAAGCTGGTTTGTCACTAACAGCTCTGTCCTGATGCTGCACAGGCACCACGTGCTCCTCTCTCCTCACCCCCCAGATGTCAGACAGCAAAGCTGGTGCCACCCCAGAGCCCTTGGGCCGAGAAAGCCCCACACCAAGCCTTGGGAAAGTGACAGAGGCTGCGGAGGGACTCCTGGCCCTCAAGCTCACATAGGCTGAAGTTGCTGTCACCTGGCCACCTGCATCCTCCAGCACCAACTTTTGCATTTCAGGGCCAAGGCACCCAGAGGACCCATCTGTGCCCAGTCCAGAGGCCACTGATGAATGGCAGGGTGGTGAATGGGAGACCATCTCCTGTCCTCCTGGGCTAGCTGTGGAGATGTCTGCCTTTTGCCTGGGACTGACAGGGTCCAGATCCAAAGCACCCGGCAGAGAGGCCACCACGGACACAGGCTCCACTTGTGGAAGAAGAGGTACTTCAGGAATTATATTTGTGGGGCCAAAGTCTGCAGGGACAGGTGCTGTGCTGGAGGTCACCAGCACAGGAGTTGTTTCTGTCCCTTGGGCAGCCCTGGGAGTGAGAGGATGCTCCAGCCCTGTTGGCAAAGAATGTGCAGCCAGTCCTGGCTGTGGAGGTTTGTAGCTTTGGTGGTGGCAGTTTTGTACATCCAAGGAAGACACGTGAGCTTTCTCAGCAGATGGACAGTCAAGTGTTGGAGTGTTTTGGGGAAGGCTCACAGGGTCTCTAGGGTCCAAGTGCAGGACAGGACTGCTCTGGCCATGCAAATGAGGATGCTCTTGCAGGATGTCCCATGGTGGTGTGGGATGCAGCACTGTTTTCCTCCTGACAACTCCCCCAGAACCTTCCAGTGGGGAAATATCCATGAGCTTCGTATGCTGAAGGCCAGTTGTTCCCAGCTCAGGTTTAGGAATGGACAAATGCCCCAAACTGCTTTGGCATCTTAGGTTTCCCTCAGGTAGCAGTTGCAAGTGGTCCCTCTTTACCCCTTCATATGGGCTGCTCAAGCTGGGCATCAGGCCCTTTGCAAGGCCATCAGCTTCATGGCTCGCTGTGGCATCATCTGGAATGCTCAGCTGGGGCTGGCTGTCACCCCTCTCTGAGCTGACTGTGCTGAGCTCCTGCCTCGTGGTGGTACCTGAGCTTTCTTGGCTTTGCCCTCTGCCAGGGGACAGAGACTGGGAGTGTGTAGCCAAGTCCAGGCAACTCCTGCATGTTGGTGTAATAGTAAATTGTAGGTCAGCCAGACCTTTTGGCTTCAAGGTGGGGTTCAGGACAGGCTGGCTGTTCTCCAGGCTCACATCTGCTGGCTGCAAAAGAGGCTCTGCTGCCTGCAAAGCACCAAGCAAAGGAGTTTCCAAAAGCCCACCTGAAAGCCTGTGCATATAACCAAAACCCACAGTGATGTCCCCACTCACAGAGAGACTCTGCCCCCAGGTATCCTGTGTTGCAGTTGGGATTATGCCCTCAGGTGTTCCTATGCCTTGAGCTTCCTGAGCCCCTGGCAGTTCAGACCCCAGCCCACAAGGAGCTTTTGATTCCAGCAGCTTTGTCCTTGCACGTTCACATGGGATACGCTCAGTGGGACTTCCCACAGCCACAGTGTCCAGAGTGATGCCTCCTCCCTGCATCAGCTCACTGCTCAGCACTGTGGTCTTGCCAAGGCTTGTGGTGCTACATGTGGTTGCAAAGCCCAGCACATTTCTAAGGCTTTCAACCCAACTAGGCTGAAAAATACCATCTTGGTTTGGTAGTTTTGGAGCACGAGGTTCAGAAGTCACATCATCTTTGGAGGAAGATTCACCTTCCTGGTCTTGGAAGATGTAGTACTTCCCTTTAAACTGTGCATCTCTGTAGTTTGGAAGGTACCTCTTCAGCAACACAATGTGGACAGCCTGGGCAAAGGTGGCAAAAACATGCATCTTCTTTTTCCAGCAAGCATAAACAACGCTGTTTTCTGCCAGAGAAGAAACTCCTTCAAAGAGAATTTTGTCCTCATTTTTCTTGCAGTCCTCCTTAGTGACAAAGCCCTGAATATAAATTATTATGTGCCTTCTGGAGCCTGCCCAGATTGTCCAGTTGCACCAAAAGCTTATGGGGAAATCACCACTGTATGCTGGAGGAGAAAATTCTCCATACTTGTCCTTCAGAACTCTGTGGCAGCTTCTTAGAGGCACATATGCCAATATCCAAGGAGACTCTGGCTCTGGAAGACAAGAGGCAACAAGCAAGTTTCCTCCCATTTCCCAAGAAAGAGTTATCAGTCCTTCCCAGAAATTATTTCCAAGGTCACTCTTCTCCCCATTTTGCTACCTCCTGCTCCCACTTGCCAATCAAAGTTCAAACTCATCAGCAGGAGAACATGAAAGTAACCCTATGTCATATCCTGGAGTGAGCCTAAACCTGCCAACCCTTCCAGCCCAAGTGACTGTTTCCATCCATACCTGCCAGCAACCTGTCCCAGACTTCACCCCAGCTGTGTGTGCCACTCCAGAGTACTTGGAAAGCTGGGGAAGCCCTGGCCACCACCACCTCCTGCTCCATATGGAGCCAGGTTGTACCCTCACTGCTACCACCCCAGAACAGGGGACACTCCTGCTTTAAGTGCCCCCTGCCATGGCTGTGCAGGAGCACAGAGGTCCCAGCGCAGCCACACAGTGGGTGCCACTTGTCCCAGGGAGGCAAATTCTCACCTGCAGGATCAGGCTATTTAGGGTTCAAAGCTAAAGAGTCAGGGAGTTGCCACATCTGGGCAAGTTACAAAAGCAATGAGTGCAGTGTTACATTTGGTTTCAGCACATGGGTGATGTTTGTTGTTTATACACCTGCAGAGATGGGAGATAAAGCTCTTCTGAAGGTGTTTTCAATCTCTTTGGTTTAAAGGGCTCAGCCAAGCCAGAAGTATTGACTTTACTCAGTAAGATAAACAACATTAGTTTGTCCTCACTGCCCTCAAAGTGGGGAACGCCTTCCCTTTAAGGAGGAAGAAATACAGTGTTTTCCCAAAACATACCTCAAAGCTGGAAGAGTCACAGGTTTATGATAGTTTACCCCACAGGAGCACAATTAAAGTTTGGGTTGAACTTTTGCTACTTGTTTTAATTGCTGCAGTGTATCGTTTGTGCCTCCAGGACCTGCCCTGTGGTAGGGATTTGGCAGCCACAAGACAGTGGCACAGGTTATCTCCCACCCCAGCACCAAACACTGATCAGCCACATCCCCTTCCCTCCCCATACCACCCCAGGGCCAGGTTGTTGCTCCTGATTTTCCACACCACTTATTGTTGGCTTGAGGTACCCAACAAATTCTGGGTAAAAAGAAGAGGCTGCTCTGAGAATTAACTCTTACCTGGTTTAACCTTCTGGTGTTCCTGAGAGGATCCCCATGCCTGTAAAGAAGAGAATCCTATTGCAGATCCAAGTGCCACTGCCCATGATTATAATGCTGCCCAGAGAAATGCCACCCCAAGCCCAGTGGGAAGGGACCACCAAAATCTCCATGGACTGGGGTCTTGCCTGCACCAGGACCAAGCCCCAAAGCCACCTCATTTATTCCATGTGATAATCAATCTTCATCCCTCCCTACTTCCAGAGGCATTGACTTATTTGCACTGTTGGACCACAACCAATACAAAAACATCCCCAAAACACAACAAGCAAAGCCCAACTGTGCTTTCATCCATAGGGGCCATGCAGAGGAGAGAAGAATTTGTAAGCAGGCAGGACACTGCACCCAAAAAGGGAATTTCCCGCTGGGAATTGAATCCCTGCTTCCCATCACTCACCCCTGGGGCAGCACCAGGAGAGGACCTCAGCATCAACCCTGGAGCCTGCCCACCAGCAGCTGGCCCCCACACTCCAGGCACCAGGAGCAGGACCAGGAGCAACAGGGAGGGCAAAGGCTTCATGGCAAAGGTTTACCCGAGGTACAGCATTCACATGAGACCAAAAACAAGAGAAAGAAAAAAAGCCTCTCCCTCCCTAAAATAATCCCCTAGGCAGAGCAAATGTGGGATCACCACTTTTCCCAGCCTCTCTCCAAAACACATCCCTGCAGAGTAGGGTCTAGGCTAGAAGCCCACTCACTCATATATGGCCCTGCCACACCTGTGACAGCAATTAGCTAATCAAAGAAATGAGGCCAGCTACCACTTATTAGGGACATACTTGCCCTTTTAATCTGCTGCCCAAGTATTCTTTCTTTGCTGTGTGTTTGGGTGAGCAGGCATTTTTCTTTTTATAACACATAATACTATAATCTGGAATTAAAGTGATGCTGATACCCCAATATGACATGAAACCACAGCCCAAGGGGCTTGTTGTCTTAAAAAATAAAGAAAAAAAAATCAATTAGTGAAGGGGGGGGGAAAAGGCCCTAATGTAAAAGCGAGTGTTTTCATCACTACATTTTAACTGGCTTCTGCTGAAGGCTCTGATTTTCCCCAAGGCTGCACCATCCTGACATAGGACTGAGTGAAAAAGGTGAAACTGCCTTGAAATATAAGCAGCTCTTCTCCTCATCTACACTTATTGAAGTGTGGAAAGCAAGCAGCCCAGGTGATGATGTATAAATTATTAGATGCATAAAATTCTTTCAGTTATAACAGTCTAACTTGTCATTAGGGGCCACACAGATTAGGCAGTCAGGCTGTTTGACACTTGGCTTTGACAATATTCCCTTTAAAACGTCAATCATCACTCAGCAAAATAAAATAAAAATTCTTTTTTCTTCTAAGTCATCACAGCTCGACAGGCTGATGGGTGTTCAGAGACAAATACACCCCTGGGTTTCATGTGGGTCAAAACAAGCAGTGCATCAAACCATCCTGGTCACCTGGGTGCTCAGCAAACAACTGCAACCCAGCTCCAATTTTTAAGATTTTGCTGCCCCTTCCAGTGCAGTCCTAATGATCAAAACTCCAATGAGAGCCTGACATTTGTGTAGCAGGACAAACCTCTTCCTCCCACAGCCATGTGTCTGTAATATATGTGCTCAAATCAACCCAAAATCCCCTCTTGCTGTCCTGCAGCAGGTGTGGATAGACCTGCCAAACCCTTCCACACTTCCCAGAGAAACACAGAATATTGGAAAAGCCCTCTGAGGTCTTTGGGTCCCACCATTAACTCAGCACTGCCAAGCCCACCACTAAACCATGTCCCTGAGCACCACATCTACACAACTTTTAAATCCCTCCAGATATGGAGTCCTTGTCCTTCTGGGGAACTTCAGGTTACCAGATGTTAACTGGGAACACTGCACAGCTGGCACAAACAGGTTCTAAACATTCCTAAGAACACGTGGATGATAATTTCATGGTGCAAGCACTAGGAAAGCTGACTAGGAAACCTGCCCTCCTTGATTTGCTGCTTGTTCACAGAGAGGGGCTCGTGAGTGAAGTGGTGATTAATGACCATCTTGGCCACAGTGATGACAAAGCAATCGTGTTTAAAATCTCTGTTGACAGGAGGAAAAGTGCCAGCTTCACCCCTGGACATGAGGAGAGCAGACTTCAGGCTGCTCAGGGAACAAAGTGAGTAAGGAATCCTGGGAAAATGCTTTGGAAGGTGTTGGGGTCCCTCAGTGCTGGTCACTCTTTAAGCACCACCTGCTAAGGACCCAAGAACAGGCAATTCCTAAATGCTGGAAATCAAGCAGACAAGGCAGAAGGCTGGCTTGGATGAGCAGGGATCTCCTCTTGGAACTATGGCAAAAAGAAAAGGTGCATGCCCAGTGGAAGCAAGCTCAGGTGATGTGAGAGGAATGCAGAGATGCTGCTCACTATTCAGGGACAAAATTCATGTAAAGCTCAATCGGAGCTGGAGCTGGCCAAGACCTGGGAGGACAATTAGAAGAGTTTTTGAAGATATGTTAATAGGAAAAGGCAGTGCAGAAATAACATCAGCCTGTTACAGGGTGAGGATGGTCACTTCACAAACAGGGAGATAGACAAGGCAGAGATGTTTAATGCATTCTTTGTCCCTGTCTTCAACACTGATAAGGAACTAAGGGGGTCCCAGTGCCCTGAGCTGGAGGACCATTCCAGGGAGAATGATAAACTCCAAGTTGACCCTCATCTGCTGCTCCAGCTGGACCCTCATAAGTGTATGGGGCCTGATTGGATTAATCTGAGAACACTCAAAGACCTGCTGATGTCATCATAAGGCCTCTCTCAATTTTTATATTGTCTTGGGAATCTGGAAGGGTCCCAGTTGACTGGAAGATGGTGAACGTTGTCCCAGTTTTCAAGAAAGGCAAGAAGGAGGACCCTGGAAACTACAGGCTTGTCAGTCTCACTTCAGTGACTGAAAAATTATGGAGAAGATTATTCTGGGAGGTATTGAAAAACTCCTGAAGGACAGCACAGTCACTGGTCACAGCCAGCGTGGCTTCATGAGGGGAAAGTCCTGCTTGTCAAACCTGATTTCCTTTTATGACAAGGTAACCCACCTGGCTGATCCAGGGAAGCCAGTTGGTGTAATCATTTGGGATTTCAGGAAGGGTTTTGATACCATTTCTCACAGGATTCTTCTGCACAAAATGTCCAGCGCACAGCTGGGTAAACACATGATCAACCTGCTGCAAAGTAGGGAGGTCCCTAAGGCATCATCTGGTTTGCAAGGAGAGAAGGAGCATTTGCTTCATTTTAGCTTAACAGATGGTAGAGGTGGTGAAATAAATCATAAGGCCAAGTTTATTTTTTATTTGCTGATATGTAAGTATTTGCATGAGGAATTTTAATGTGCAGGGGGGGGTTGTTTGTTTCACAGCAATTTTTTGAGTTTTAGCCTATTTCCATAAAAACATAAATTACCCATTAGGACATTTGTCCCTTTTGACAAAATCCTCATGCTCAGCAGTTGCTGATTCTTACTTATTTTGGGGCCACCTGGCCCAAGAGAATCTCTCAGAGGAGAGCATGTTCCCACTGGCCTGTGCCAGGTTGCACAAACTCTGCACTGTGGGGAACAAAAAACCCAAATTGTGTGTCTCAGCCTTTGTATCAGCTCCTGTACTCCTGATTTCTTGGGATGGGATTGAATCTCTCCCGGGATGAGCTGAGAGATCCAACATGACCTTCAGCAGCCAAGCAGCCTGCACAGGCTGCCCTGGCATCAGGGCTGGGCACAGCTGTGAGAGGGGACACAGCCACCTCGGGGCAGCAAAACTGAGCTGATTTCAGCCAGTGCTCACATTTCCCCTCCAGGCAGCAGGAGGTACTCGAGCTCCTACTTTCAACTCTGTCCTTTATGAAGGCACCACAGACTGTGAGAGCTTAGGAGAGATAAATTTACCATCTGCCTCCCTCTAGTGATTGCCTTGCTGAGTAAAAAGAAAGTGAAAAGCACACTGGGCTGTAGTTGCTTTTATTTTCTTACTTAGGAATTCAGAGTAACTGAATACTTTCCTTTTGCTTATTCATGGTAATCTTATGCACCAAAAGCGAGCTGGAAGAGTTAGAGGAGGATGAGAAATTAGGATTTTGCTCATTGTCTCATTAATCAGAATAACAAAGGTTGAAAACAAAGGGTAACATGGAAGACAGCTAAAAGCTGCTGCAAAAGAAACATTTTTAACAAATATGAGAATATTTTTTTAGGAAATATGATAACATCACTGACAAACTCCTTTTTTTAAACAGGTTTCAAAAGTTGTTTTAGTCTTTAAAGCTTAGCAAGGTGCCCAGTGAAATACAGGGCCCGAGGTGCCCATCCTGACAGATCCATCCAGGAGTGAGCTGACAAGGACTCTCCTTGCAGGGGCTGCTTTATTATTATATATATATATATATATATATAAAATGCAAAATGAGATCCCTGGTTTAGTGACCAGAGATAAGCACCAGGTTAAGTTCTGTTTCTTTGTGACACTCATTAGCCAGATTGATTTTAGGTCTGTTGGGGACAAAGATGCAACTGCGCTCTTAGATACAATTAAAAGTAAGGGATTTCTCAGGAGCTGACATTTTCCTTAAATAGGGAGCTCGATTTTCTTTGATCACCAGTTGCTCTTCACTGATTCAGCTGCTAATCCTCTGGATCGTGCTCAGGGATGTTTTAAATGAGTGCTGCCATAACACTCCAGTTTATCCTGCTGAGTGTTTTACCCATGTTGATGGTGAAGGGTAATATTATTAATAAAATTGATAGTTTCAGCTTTGCATTTCATGGGATTTGTACAGACCAACAGCACAGATTGTACACCTGCAAAATTTGTAAAAGGAGTAGCATGGGAGGGCTAAAGTGATTTTCCTCTGGGCTTTCTGAAGCCTTCAAGGCACCTATTCCTTCTTTATCCCAGCCTGGGTGTCTGTGGGCACTACTATTTAACCTCAGTGGAAGAATGCTATAGGATCCATATGCAACTTGACCTAAAGATTCCCAGTGTTGTCTTTTCCACAACTGAGCTGTGACAGGCTTGGTTAGACCCACTACTGCATCCACAATACAAGAGCTGCTGGTCCTCCCCCACTCCTGACCTCCCACCTCACCTCAAAGGATGTTTCCACTCCCCAGAGAAGCAGAATTGGTTGTACCAACACCTGCAGTTGGCTCCTACTGCAGCTGGAAAGAAGAATTCCAGCTGAAAACTAGGATTGCTCAAACAAAATAAAACAAAACCCACCAAGAAGTCCAAGTTTAGCACACACATTGCAACATCTTGTTTAGCCCATGAGGGAATCCTCAGGTGTTGGCACTAGCTTTTTACCCCATGTGATTATCTTGTGCAACAGAGGGGAGCTCAACCTGCTGCCAGAGAGAGCATCTCCTTGACACCTTCCTATGCCACTTCAGCTCATTAGCAAGGCAGGAAAAACATCCTTGCTCTTTCTTCTTGTCCTTGCAGGGTGACATTTCTTGCTCCTTCATAAGGACCCACAGCAGCCACTGCTTCTGCCTGGCAGGTCCAGGAAAGCTGCTTGCAATCAAAAAAGATGAAAGGCACCAAGGTGGTTTTAGTGGGGTGGTTCATCTGGTGATGAGAGGGACAGAGCAGCCATCACCCTAGCCAGGGATTTATGTCCTGTGGTCTCTCCTGGCAGGGGCAGACATTACCCTTCTGCCCCAGATCAGGAGGATGGTGGCAGGTGGGAAGGTTGATGGCCATCACTTTGACAGCAGAAGATTCCAAAGCCAGGGATCACTTGGGAGCACCAGCTTTAAAGGATCTGGGAGGGAGGGCTGGCATCCTGTCAGGCTCATCCCATTTCTGGAACAGTTGCCACCTTCTGCACACCCCCAGCAGCAGGAAGAAAAGGCAGAACAAACCTCTGTGACAATGATGCCCCAGCCCTGGCCCACGCCTGGCCAGGCCATGGATTCTGCTGGGAGGAAACCCAGAATGCAGGCAGCTTTGTGTCCTGCAAACCACTGCAAAACTGATTTATATTAAAAATAAAGAGCACACAATACCGAAGTGGTTGGGGTTTGTCTATTAATCTCTCAACAGTCAGCTGCAAACCCAACAAATCCTCTGAAATAGCAGCGGGGAGCTGTGTCCGAGCTCATTCCTCCCTGCCCCCTTTTACAGCTAAAAATAATCAATAATGACTGCCCAAAACAGGGAGACCAAAGCCATTTGATGTGCTGTGGGATCATCATGACTCATATTTTCACTCACAGGCTGGCTGGGCACCAAACAAACCACGGGGCTGTGTTTCCCAGCAGCCACGGTGAAAAATCACCTCTGAACCAGCGGGCACCTGCACAGAGCTCCATCCCCTCCTTCTGCCGTGATTCTTTGCTGGGAAGAAAGGAACATAAGACCAGTGCAGCCAGGCTGAGAGTGGCATCATCCCCCCTGCTTTATGCAGCGAGGGCTAATTGAACCATTTGGGAGCAATGAGCATCCCGGGAGGCAGCCAGTGTTGTTATCCTGCTGGTAATTGCTGTTTTCGGCCACCACAGCCAGCAGAAGGGACTTGTTCAGGGTGCCTTGGGGCGGAATGGTGCCGGAGGAGTTTTCCATCCAAACCCCCACCAAAGGAGCCACCCTGCTCCGGTGGGTCCATTCTCTCTCGTTCACATCTGTTTTCCCTCGAAAATCAGCAGCAACAACAGAGGAGATGCCAGCAATGCTCTAACCAGCAGTTCCCTCTGCCAATAACAGAGCCAATAACAAAAAGCAGCATTTCTCTCCTGCCTCGCTGCTGCACTGGCTCCCACAGTCTCTGGAGGGGTTTGCCGGGGAGGGAAGATGCAGCCTCCTGTCTCTGTGCCGGCATCGTAGACTTGGCAAAGGCCCAGCGTCTTAGGGACTTTCCCAGCCTGGTAAAAAAAAATGAGCTGTATTGCTCTCTTCTGCCCCAAAACAGCCCAGCCTGGCCTGGGAAATGTGGTGATGTGATGGCAGCAGAGTGAAAGGATGTGTTAGCACCCGCCTCAGACTTTCAGGATGACTGTACAAATCTAGATCCCTGGGCTGAGAAAACTGATTTTTCAGCAGGCGGATCCTCTCTCCCCCACTGCCACTTTCTGGCAGCAGCACACAATGAGTGTGAGGTGACCACAACCCTTTGCAGTTCCCCTCTGTGTTGGTTCATTATTGCACAGCTGACTTCCTATTAAAAATAAATAAAAAGGAAAAGAAAAATGAAACACCTGAAAAGAATGAAAATATAGGCAAAACAGATGCCACTAAGGCTGTGGCCAGATAGCTGCGATTTACTCCCTGCCTGCTGGGGAATGGGGTGCCAAGAGGTTGCTGCACAGGTCCTGTCCTGCTGCAGGCACAGGTTCAGTGCAGGCTGCTCCTTGCATGGGGTTGTCCCTGTTCCAGGGCAGTGTGGCTGGGTCTGCAAAGGGACTGACCCACCACAGCTCTGTGTAACACTTACCCCATCTTCTCAGCCAGGGCTGCTACATACACACTTGCTTCTGATGCCTCCCCTGGGTAGGTGGGCACGGGATCTTATTGCTGAAACCTTGACCAGATGTGCACCCTGAGCTGGTGGTGGTGAGTGAAGGCTGGTGGTGCTGCCCAAGGAGTGGTGGGGAGTTCTTTGCTGCTCCACGTGCAGACATACATGGCCAAGAGTCAGTGAGCCAACACGTGGTGCTTGCCTACACCAGATGCTTTCAAACATGCTTTATCCAGGCTGATAAACCCCTCTCTTCCCCTCTCCTTTGGCCTCACCACACTCAGCAGCTACTGCAGGAGTCTGGCAGCACAGTCACCTTGTAAAAAGGTTTCAATTCCATTGTGTTGCTATGGCTTCACTGGGCACCTATCAAATCTGGGACTGGAAGGTGCTGGAGGAAGGCAGCAGGGATTACTGGGAAATCCCCCATGATACTACCAAAGAAACTGGCACTTTGAGGATGATGTTGCAGTCAGGAAGTGGTTTAAGAAACAGTGTAGAAGTTCACATCAAGAACACACCACCATTTTTCCCTCCAATGCCACTAATTGCACATGGTTCTGGAGCCTGGTACAGAGCTACCACTCCTTGCTGGTCCTAAACTCTTACACAGAGGAGAAGTGAAGTTGAAAATCCAACAAACAAGTCATAAAAATGAGGACAAATCCTAGCTCTGAAAGGCTGCAGGAAGTGCTGCTCTGCACGCCCACGCCACGAAGCCACTGGGGGACCACAGCAGCAAAGGCAATAAAAGAGATGGATTTTTCTTACTGCTCTGTACAGGGAACAAATGGCTTCCAAATATTGTGCCTGGCAGCACCTCTTTCAAAATCATCCAGAAATGAGCCATGATGCCTCCAGCTACAGACAAAAGTCAGATATTTTGGTGGAAGCCCCTTGGAGATTGAGCTGCTCAGAAGCAACCTGTTGCATGTACTGAGGTTATAAAACAGCCTGTGGCAAAACCCCAGCTGATGTCGAGGCAGACATGAGCTCAGCCTGAAAGGCCCAAATCCCAGGTGCTTTGTGCAGGTTAACAGCTGTGATGACTGGGGCCATGGTGGCAGCACCCACCACCCTCAACATCAGCTCTCAGAGACAAAATCAGAAACACATCCAATTTCTCCTGCAGGATGTTCAAATGACTGTGCCAGTAACATGAATGCCCTCAAAGAACAGACTAAAAGAGCTGTCGAAGGGGAATTTCATCTCCCTTCAGCCTGAACTCTCTTTTACTCCTGCTAATGACTTCACATGAAGGAATCCAGATGTTCAAAACACCAGAAGAGCTGGCCCATGTCTGTGTGTGACACTTCCCTACTCTCCTGGCTGGATGGGCTGGGAAGGAGCTTGAGAGCAAAAACCCAGCTGAGCAACAGCTTGCATTAGCTGAGCAACGGCCAGAAGCCACAGCAACTCACAAAACAAAGGGAAAAATCCCACCTGGAGTAAACCACAATGACAGTTGGTTAAAAAAAAACAGCCCAAGCAGACATTGCAGCCCTTTGTGTTTCTGAAAATTCAAATTAAATTTTTAAAAAGTCAGTAAGAGGTGTGTTTGGAAAGGGGATTTTTGAAATGGTAGCTGAGTAACCACTTCCTTGGGTTTCTGTCCAAACCAGCTGGGCTGTGAGTGCCTGTGCTGCCACAGGGCAGTCTGCTCCTATCAGACACCCTTGCTGCACCAGAGAGGATCTTGTGCAAGAGATAACTCTGCAGGACACAGTTCCTCTGGTAATACATTTATGTGTATTTTCAACAAATAGATCTGTTTGCAGTGGAATAGGATCTTGCATTTGCTAGTGAGACTGGTTGGTGACTCAGCCACCAGCACCCATCAAAAATCCCCCTGGCTGGATCATTTGTGCTCAGCTGGGTGTTGTGGGGCTGATTTGTACAAGGTTTTGGGGTCTCCAGCCCTGACTTGGATAAAAATGGTTCACCCAGTGCCACTCTTGCCCTGGCAGCATACTGGGCATGGAGCAGAGGGGCTGAGATAGTCAACTGCATTCTTTAAATGCAGAAGTGGTTTGACAGCCAGGCTTATGGCAAATGATCCTAATGAAAAGCAGCTGCCTCATGCCTGTAGATAGGATTGTCTGTGCAGCATTTTGCCCTAATAGAGTAAAATCAGAAGTTAGGAATTTTCTTTATACATAAAGATTTGCAGTCTCAAATCTGGTTTGGAAGACAACCCCTATCTGAACATCCCAGCATCTGCAAAAAACTCAGCACAGAGAAGTCAGGTTATTTCAAACAGCCTTAAACATCTTCCCTTGCCTCCAGCCACTCTGTAAAACCCTCTAGCAAGAGAGACACACTTTATGGCACACAAACCTCTTCACTCCCAGCCTTCTCTCATTCTCCCAGACTGGTTTCTCTGCCAAGTCCCTCCTTGCTGGTCTGCCCACGCTCTTGCTGGTGGCTCATCCCCAGCTGGGTTTGTGTTGTACAGCCACAGATAAACCCAGCTAACTTTGCTCCCTGAGCAGGCACTCATTCCATTGAAAACTGGTCCATGATGTGAAGTGAGTGTGAGCTGGGATGTCTGCCCAGCCCAATGGTCACCATCCAGAACTGTGGCTGCTCCAGCAGTCAGTGCATGTGGACATGGATGGATAGAGCAGATGCCAATGTGAGAAGTGAGGAACACTGCTGTGGGGGAGGGCAGTTTGCCCATCCCATCCCATCCCATCCCATCCCATCCCATCCCATCCCATCCTTCCAGGCACTGAGGCAAAACACCTCTCAATTTCCAAGTGGCCTTTCCTTCCCAGGTGGTCACACAGCCAGCAAAACCCACTGATAAATGGCATTTACTACTTTCTCCAGTTGTACAATCTGCTGTGGAAGGAAGGAACTAGAGCCAAAGCATTACTGCTGTAAGCCCCAAGTATGAGGTTAATAGTAGAAATGTAAGCACTGAGCAAAGCCACCACTGAGTGACACCAGCTTGGTCCCTTTCTCTGCTCACTTCATCTCACTCAAGAAGTTGGCAAGTTGTCTACAGAGCCAGAGTTACTCTTGCTTCAAAAGCCTGAGCTTTGGGACTGTCATTCTGGGGAGCTTCATGACAGCCAGTCAAGGAAGGGGATTGTCCCACTCTCCTCTGCACTTGGGCAGCCTCACCTTGAGTCCTGTGTGCAGTTTGGAGCATCACAATATGGAAAATACACTAAGCTATTAGAGAACATCCAAAGGAGGGCCACAAGGATGGTGAAGGGTCTGGAGGGGAAGTCATAAAAGGAGCAGCTGAGGGCACTTAGAGTGTTCAGCCTGAAGGAGTCTGAGGGGAGACCTCACTGCAGTTACAACTTCCTCATGAGGGGGAGCACTGATCTCTTCACTCTCTTGACCAGTTGACAGGACTCAAGGAAATGGTATGAAGTTGAATCAGGGGAGGTTTAGGTTGGACATCAGGAAAAAGTTATTCACCCAGAGGGTGGTCAGGCACTGAACAGGCTCCCCAGGTCACAGCACCAACCCTGACACGAGTTCAGGGAGCGTTTGGACAATACTCCTGGGCACATGGCATGTCCTGTGCAGGGCCAGGACTTGGACTCGATGTTCCTGATGGGTCCCTTCCAACTCAACATATCCTATGACAACAGAGACAACAAAGTAAATGACCACTGCCTACATGGAATAGTTCATTGTGAAAATAAGGAAAATATTTTTCTTCCATGCATTACTACAGAGTTGATGTTCTTGCATGTTATACTGCAAGCACTTGATAGGACTTTTGTATATTAAGGAAACAGACCTTTTGGGCTGGCTCCTGACAACCCTACTAAAGGTGACCATTGTAATTGCCATCAGGTCTGATGGTCCATATCCGACCCTGCCTGCAACTCCAACAGCAGTCATGAGCAAAGAAACAGGGAATAGCAAGAACCAGACGACCACATAAGTTATTTGTCCCACGCTCCAGCTCGTTTTAGCTCAGGTGTCTTCTAAGCCAGGTGTGATTTCTGCCACACAAATACTGCACTCCCGATGTAGACTCCCTGTTTCAAGTACTTGTCCAGTTTCCCTTGAGCCCATGTAAATGTTTAACATCCCAAACTCCTCAGGCTGGTTGCTCCATTAATCCAGTGCCTGCTGTGTGTAAAAAACCCCAGTTTTTCTTGTGGCTCTGGCTGGCTCCTGTTGAAGACCCTTCTTGCTTTTCCAGGTTACTCATGACTGTGTACCCCCCTCTCATGCCCTCCTTCAGTAATTTCTTTCTAAATCCAAGACTAATACCTCACATAAACTGAGGCTGCTACATGTGGATCCTTCTGCACACTTTGCAGTTCTCCTTTTTAGATAAGGAAACCCAAACCATGTGCATATTGAAAGTATGAATGGACCATGGATTTACTCTTTCCTTACCATGTTTGATGTGCACCTACAGCACACCTTACCTACAGCAACCCCAAGGTCCTGCTCCAGAGCAGTACCAGATTACACCCCTCCCCTCACTGTGTTACCCTCCATCCATCTTCCTTCACATCTACCTCCCATTTTCCTTGGCCTCCTACAGCTCCTTCTGAGCTCAGTCCAGGCTGTCCATGTCCTCATCACCACCACCCTGAAAAACTTTCACAGACTATTCTGAGTTGGAAGGGACCCACAAGGATCATCGAGTCCAACTCTTAAGTCAATGGCCCACACAGGGGATTGAACCCATGACCTTGGCATTATTACAACCAAGTTTTGACCAGCTGGGCTAATCTCAGGGTCTTTCCCTCATGTGCAAGGTGTCCCATCCCACTGCTCATCTCTAGCTCAGTGTGAGTATGTCGGTTCCTGCAAGACACTGTCCTGTACCCACTAGCATTGGACCAAAATTGGTTGAGTGAGGACAGTCCAAATAACAGAGGTCTAATTTCTGTTAGACCTCTGTCAGACCATTTGCCTCTTCTCAAAATGGTGCCTCTCTTAAATATTTACTTTCACAGCAGGTGCCAACGTGTGCCCAAGAGGTTGGGGACAAAAGTTGTTCACTGAGTTTTTATCTATAGTTATGCAGCACATCTTGGATGCTCTTTTTCTCTGCAGTAGCTTCATGAGTCCGTGTGGAAGCATCCTGGAGATGAGTTACAGAACTCGGTTTTCCTTTTTTTCCCCAAAAAAATGTCAGCCCAGGAGGATACGACACAGCTGGTAAGAGCACTTCAGCTCTTCTAACTGTTTACCCTGTTTCTCAAATACCAAACTATTTTTCCTTCAAGTGTAAGTTTATGGAGATTTTCAAATCTTAACATGAACAAAAATTCCCTGGAGTAGAGGCTGGCATCATGCCACACTATGAATCATTATAAAAGACAAATTCCAGACACTGGATTATTCAGAACAGACCAAAATAAAAGGAAGAACTCAGAGAGAATTTGAAAAGAAGTAGGTGGGAGGAATGTTTAATATAATGTTAAAGTAGCACTAGTTTATTCAAGCGAATGCTGGGTGACTAAATGAAATGCTGGTTGGTTTTTTTTGCACAATTTGGGTCCTTTCCCTTCACAGATCTCCCTTCTGGGGATAGAAACAATAACATCAGCCCTGAAGCACCATGTTTTTCTGCTCACTCTCACACAACTACACCCACACGGGTGCTCTGGTGTCTGTTTAGCCCCCAGAGATACGCAAGGTGTAAACATGTATCTAGAAATAAGCTATCCACAGTGTTTTGGAAACCACTGTGCTTCACTTGAAATCACTGGCAAGACACAGACCCAAGGGGAGGAAAAAAAAAAGTCTCTCCCATATTTCTGTGCATCAGTTTCCCACCAGGGTTTCATCAGGTGTTTCGTTGGGATGCAGGAGTGGGACAAGGTTCCTGCCTGGGTTGCCCTTGGCTCGTGTAATCCTTCCAGCTGTGATGACCTTGGCTGCCCCTCAGCAAATGGCAGATCCTTCATTTACAAAAAACACTCCCATGCCAAGCCTTTCAGTTGTGTTTACACATCCTCCTTGCCCCTCTTGTCTGCAGAGAAGCACGGGAAGTCATCTTGGCAAAGACCAGACAACAACAGGCAGGCAAAGCGCCTCATTGACCGCTCCAGCTGCTCCACACGAGTGGGCACAGCACCGTTCCTGCCTGGCCAGGCTGCTGGTGGGAGGGCACAACTGCTTCATTACAGGTGTGATGTAGGTCTGACATCATGCTGGCCTCTAACCCCTTTTCTGAGCCTGGTGAGGCTGGGAGAAGTGATGACTTTCTCATTTGGGCTTGTCCTATCCACTGCAGCACTTTAGGACACAACCTGCACATTCACCAGCTAGAAGGCTAAAGAGCAACTCTAGCAGGTTATGCAGGAGCCTCCTCTCCAGAGACACTTTGGGGCTGGATGTAAATAGGATGGCATACAAAGATGTGTCTTCTCTAGAATAAATCCCATTTAGCCAGTGTGGCTTAAGGATTTCCTGAACAGTGCACAACAGTCACGGACACAGCTTGGTCTGAGATCCTCCCTATCCCCGTTTGGCCTCTGCAATCTCCAGCAGAGATCAAAGTTCACCCATGTCCTCTCCTGCTTTAGATGAGGGACAACAGTGTCTCTGAATTCAACCACAGCTTTCCCTGTGGAGAGGTTAAACTGCAGAGACTCCCCTTGCTTCTCCAACAGGAGGCACAGGGCCTTTGAGTTACCCAACACAAAATAAACAGGGCGATTATTTCATCAAATGCCCTTGTTGTTTGGAGGCTCGAAAGGCAAAGGACTGAATCATCAACCTGGGGAATGAAGAACTCTTCTAATTATTAAGTACCATTAAAAACTTGAGTGCAAAACTCACCTGTGTAATTAGGTCAGTATCAATTACCATGTATGAATGATTCAGATCTCTCTGGCATTAAACACCAGCCACATCCTAAAACAGGGAAAATCCAAAATTCACCTGAGAACAAGCAAAAATAAATGCAGAAAAGGGTATTACACTCTTAACCACCCAACTGCGCACAGACCAGGAGAGCCATGTTCTGTCCTGCCCTAAAACACATTTAGAGTAGGGAAAAAAACACATGCAGGCATGACAGGACTCTCCCATGTGCTGGAACTGACTGGGAAGTAGAATAAAGGACCAGGCATCATCTGAGATTTAGGGCACTGGGTCCATGCCAGTTCCTTCTCCCAAGACACAGGCACGTATTTCACTTCCCCTTCTAGAGGCAGCTGCAACTCCATCACACAGGATGGCTCAGGCAACACAGAAGAGAGCTGGGAAATAAAACAAATTCTGGCATAAGCAAAGGCAATTTTGGTGGAGCAAATAGTAGGAAGTCAGTTCCAAACTTAGATCAAATGCGAAATTTTTGAAAAATTTTGAGATGCTTCAATTAGAGTTCAGAGAAAACCCCTCCATAATCCCCCACTGTGTCCAGCAGTTCTGAAGGACATTTTCTCACATTAATATTCTTTCACTTATAGCTAAAATGGTTCATCTTGCTTTCCTGTGAAGAAGAAAGCACAGGAATTAAAAACCAGGAAGGTAGAGGAGAACATATGGATAATCAGCATTAAGTAAGAACTGCTGACATGAAGGTACACTGCATGGAAGGGGAGAAAAACCTGTTCAATGCATCATGTAACCACTGAGTATCTAAAACTTCAATTTTTCCTGCTACATTTCATTACTAAGGGATCACAAGGGCATCAGATTTGAGTTACATCACTAATGGCTGTACCAGCAACACCCACTGGGGATGGCCCACTACAAAAAAATAACAAGGATACCCCTTGTGCTAAACCCACGTGCCCTGTGGATTCTTGGAGGCAACACCTCTTTGGAAGCTCATTTTCATCCACAGAGAGCATTCAGGAGCACTGCGGGCTGTTCCTGAGCAGGCACAGACCATGCAGAACAGGGGGAGCACCCTGTACATACTTTGTGGTCTCACACTGCTCCCGCAGGTCTGGCAGAACAAAGTGTTTGGCTCAAACACCACCACATAAGAAGATTTTTCACCCTTTTAGGCACAGGTTACAGGCTTTGATAAGGACAGAGGGGTTAGTCCTTGTGTTCATTCCAAATTGCAAGTAGGGAAGGAGGGAGCTGGCTATCTTCTCATTCTTGGAGTGCTGGACACAGAACGTTCATATAGTCCATAATTGGGTTGCAGAGCTCTTTGCCAGTGAAGGTTAAAAGAAGACAAAATTCCTGAAAGATAATCTTGTTGCCTGTCACTGACCACTATGCTCTAGAAGCAGTTTCTAGAACTTAAAGGCTCTCATGAGCTACTAAAAGTATTTTGTTCTTTTTCTGAGGGGCTTAAGGACCAATCTAGCCCTGGTTATGCCCAGTACAGCTTTCTTGAGTATACTTTAGAACAATCCAGGTTATATTCATATGGAGAACAGATGACAGCTCTAACAACAAGAATAAATTCTCAGTCTAGTTCCAAGAAGGAACCTCTTTGAATTCTGAAGGGCAAAAACAAAGCTCGCCTGTCTTGAAAGTCATCCAGTTTCTAGGTATCATAAAGCAAGGCTTATGCTTCCACTGCCTTGGCAGTGATACTCATCATTATCTTCATCTAAACATCATTACTGCTGATCACATGGGTTGGTATCCAAACCATGTAGGACACACTTAAGAAAAGCAACAATTCACTGGCCTCTCTGGCATTTATTTTTGTATAAGCAACGGGGTAAACAACTAACAAGATGATGAAACTTTCAGATCTCTTGGGCAGCTGCCAAACCTATGTCTAAAGCAAAAGTCTTTCCTCATGTATTAGTAGGATTAAAAGACAAATTCCTTTGGTTTTACACCTAAAAAAAAATCCCTCACTTCCCACTGTGCCTAAGTAAGATGCCCATCAAAGCAAGGGGTCATTTGTTCCTTCATCTCAGTCTATTATTTCCTACCCTGGCAGTTGCTTACCTGAAGGTTTTTGTAATTTCTGTAGTGGGAATTTCCTGCACACCCCTTTTTTTTTCTTTAAATCATTTGTATATGCTTGAATATGGGACAGTAAGAAGTGCAGATTTTGGGAAAAAAAAGAAAATCACAAGGATTCTCTAGGAACACAGACATGCTTTTAATTTTTTCAGTAGTATTGCTGAAGAGTATTGCAAATCTCAGTAAAATTTTGTTCTGGGAGTGGGTTATTTTTAGTCTCACCTCTACTCACAGATGACAGGTTTGATTTCCACAGAGAGGGATGACAGCCTCCCTACCTGGCAAATAGCAGTTCTATAGACAGCACATAAATCACACAGCTATTTCCAGCTCCATCACAACAGCCAACAATCTAATGTTACAGGATACCTGGAAAGGAAGAGCAGGGAATACTAAGAACCAGAATGATCTACAGGTAAACAAACAGAGAAGGCGGCACTTGAAGGATGATGTTTTCTGAAGTTACAAATTTATTATATTGAAGGGTTTGTGTTCTCAAAACTTGACTTCCTTTCAAACACTCATCACACAAGAGTTCTTGCTGATCTGCTGGCATCTTTTTTAGGATGTGCTGTCCCTGAAAAAGGCAAAAATTCAGACTGTCCTGAGATAATTAACTTTCCTGGAAGAGGAGGAATATCAGTGGCAGTGGTAGGAGTAGTGGGATAAAAAACAGATGACACATTTCGGATACACAACGAAACACAAATGAATCACGTACAACCTCCTTGCATTGTGGAACTCAGCCAAAGTTTAGCCAGAGGGATGGAATAGGAGGAAGAAAAGACACAAAAATAGAGCTTCAAAAACTACTAAGCTGCAGCTCTTGGCTTTAAAAGCTAACAGGGGAAGTCTGGGGATTATTTCTAACCCCTGTAGAAACTCTCCACAAATCTGTCCAGAGCAGTTCTGTTTAAAGAAATTACAATGGCAGTGATAGGAGAAAAGCTAACTCCAAAATCAGAAAGTTCACAGCTTGTCTTGCAGCTCAGCACTTTTGCCCCCACTTACTCCACTGTTTGAAACAGTTTGAATCAGGCTCTGACAGAAGTGATTTTGTAGATTTTTTTAAAGATGAGCTCTCAGGCTAATTCCCAGTGAACACTGTCCAAAGTCTCTTTCCCCCATAGTCCAAGGGTCTGTCACTGAACATCAAGCCACAAAATGAAGTAGCTGAAGACTCCTCTGTTCATGTGCTGGAGGGATCCATCCATTCCAGTGAATCCAAAGAGGTATTTCTGTTTCTCAGAAAACCTTGAGGGAACAAAGACATGATGACAAAGCAAGAAAGATGGATTTCTTTAGATGGGGGGCTTAGCAGCAAAGAGTGGAAATGACACAGGTTGAACAAGCAGAGGTAAGTCAAGGAGCCTAGAAATTAGAAGACTGATTGAAATTCAATATAAAATTTGAGACTGTGCAGATTTCTGTCTTATTTCTGACAGGAAATTCATGTGTATTCGTATCAAAACCCCCTCTCAGAAGAAAGAGGGCAAGAAAAACTGAAGGGCTTCACCCAAGATCAGTAACTTTTCAGGACTTGACCAACAGCAACAGGAGAGACTCCAGATGTAGAGATCTTATCTCTTCATTGTACTTCAGGGCTGAATGAACTCCCTTTGAGCCAGCACAAACCTGCCATCCCCATCCAGCTCAGAGCTGAGTCACACTTGCCAGGTCTCTGCAACAGTACCACATACCAGACTGCTGACCTGAATGTAGAAATTTGGCTATAAACTTACATGGGCAGGTTTTGAGGCCTCCCTGCAGTTCCTCAGAGAGCAAAGACACTGCATGCTGGCAGTGCCTCAGCCCCTGCAGCACAGAGGGTGCTGAGTTAAAGGAACATCATTTATGATTGAAGTCCTTAGACTTGATGGCAACTTAAAATAATATACATACCTGCAGTAACATGAAAATACAGAAAACAGAGCAAAATTTGAGATCACAGAGATGTGTTCCACACTTACATAAAATGTTAACAGAGCCTGAAGTGATGGCTGACACACCAAGACCAGAATATGTCCAACTCACCTCGTTCAGTCAGATGTTGGACAGGGTGCAAATGTTGTCATTGACAAATGAAAATAGACTGTTTACCTTTTGAAAAGACTGGCATGCAAACCCAAGGTGTTGCTCACTCACCCCTCAGCAGAATCTACCCAGAGCTGTTTAAACACTACTTTGAGCAGGCTGGGGCAATATAAAGACAATAAACCGTGATTAGCAACCAAACACCTGATCTGAGCACAAGCAAAAGCAAAACTGACCTGCTCAATTTTTCATCACTGCTGTCATTTTGAAAATTTGCTTCCAGAACTGGGTTTCCTTTACTAACTTCTCACTCCCACTCTCATTCTCACCTTGATCCAGGAAAAGGCTGAAGAAGTTACTGGAATACAGTAAGGAGAATTTGAAGAGGGATGTTTTGTGCTGTTTGGCATTGCCCCATCCAGAACCATCTCTGTGATTACGGTCTCTAAAAGGGATCCATTAAGCAGCTCTCCCTGCCCTATTTGCTTGCTAAATTGGATTCATGACTATTCTTTGAGAAGGAAGGAGTTCAGTGTAGACATGAACTCATTTGGATTGGAGCCCTCAAGCAAACACAACTTCAGTGGAAATCTCATGCATATGAGGTGCCATTAGCCTGAAGGGAAAGGTGGCCAAATTTCAGGGGGTAAACTGCTTACAGTAAACTAGATCAGAACAACAGCAGCACCAGATAAGAGCCAGATTGTTCACTGCTGCATCACAATGCCCAGGATTAAGAATTACCTGCATGTGGATCCTTGCTGACTTGCAAACCTAATGCAAAAATGTTACTGAATTCTAATCTGCTGCTTTCCTGGATTTTCCAGCCAAAACTCTTCTGAAGTTTGGCTTTCTGTGCTCCCAGCACTGAAAAGCAGAAAGGATTGCCAGGAATTCTCTTATCACCAGTCCTGTCAAGTGCTACGTTTCACTCAAGCCTACATAACAAAACAGAGCTGGTAGGGGAGGGAAAGGATCCAAGTGTAAGTGCACACAGGCTAAGTAACCAACTGGCAGAAAACAGGGACTCCATCCTCTAGAAGATAAACATTATAATTTGTGCATTAATTATAGCTCATTTACCTTCCTTATCCTGTGTTTCCTCCTCCCAACTGGATTTTGCAGCAAAGGCCTGAGCCTTTATACAAACAAGCTAATGGATTCTAATAGTTCACCCTGATGCAATGTTATTTAATCACAGCAGCCCCTCATTCTCCCTGCTGTAATTCAGGGAAGAAAAGAAATAAAGACTGTATCCACATTCAACTGTGTCATCTAAACACATCTTATTCTGGTTTTTATATTCCATTATTTCCACTGTAGTGGAATTTTCTCAAGCTTTCATTTTAGTAGACTCTTTCCCTCAAATTTAAGACAAATACAACAGAAATTTTAAGTATTTGACAGTATTTAAGAAAGATACAGTAGAATACAGAAGATACAGGTTTGTAGGTGCTTTGTAAAGACCTTTCATCTTCTGCTTCCCAGCTGTCCCCAAATCCCATTCCCATTACACTTCTGGATGCATTCTGTTCCCTTATCTCTGTTATTTGTTTCACTTACTCTTCATACTCTGCACACTCCCAATCATTTGTCAGGACAACTCTTTCCCCATGGGAGTGGACCAGTCACCAGCACTTCTCCATGCTCACAGTAACCAGAAACTGCTCCGTCCAATTTCCTCCCCAGAACCTTTTACCTGTTAATCCTATCAGCTCAGCCTTTTCCTCTGCCCTCTCTCTTGTCCCTTCAGAAGGTGGGGAGATGCTTTTTTCTCACAGCATTTCTCCTTAGCCAGTACCACTCAGCTTGTTTTTCCCTTATCATCAGGCGCATCCCACGCAAGAGGCCTGTTTTTGATCTCATCATTATGGGAAGGGTATAAATTAAATAATTAATGCTGGCACTCCACCAATCCCACCCATTTCACTCCATATCACATATGCACTCCACCCTACCTTACTCACACGATTTCATTCCTGGGCTCTTTTCCTGTCCCTTTTTTTCTGCATCCCTCTCCTTTTTTTGTTTTGTTTGTTCCTTCCATGGAGCTCACCAGTATGTTCAGTGCTCACTTGCCTCTGTCTCTCCCTCAGCATCCCCCTCTCCCTCTCCCTTCCCCCTGGAGACTCTTAACACTACCCCTCTCCCTACATCACTCATCATCACCATAACGTACTTTCTTTCAAATGGCCCAAACTCTTGACAAAAAAAATCCCACTAGTATTTAAAGAAATAGGGTGGTAGGAAGAACAGACTCGGAATTAACATGGGTACAGTAAAACTTGCAGCTCTTTCAGAAAGGTGTAATTTCAAATAAGGAATGACAAAGCACAAGGGTCAAACCTCATGGCACTGCAACAGTGCACAGTCTGTCTTTTACTGTCCTGGGGTCGACATGATCACCTACAGAACAAAAAGGTGGAAGACCAGAGCACCTGACCTCTCCCCAAGCAAATAAAGTACCTCATTTGTTCAAGGTAAATGAAGGAAAAAAACAGGTGAAGAAGCAAAGGCAAAAAAGATTTGTTGCTGCCAAACTGTTTTCAACCAAAGTGCCAGCCATTCACTCCATTCCTCGACTCCTTCCAATTGTACAAGCAGTGGCATTGTACAGGCAATTATCTCTGTACATGCTGTTTCTCCCAGGGCACTTATCCCCCTTGCTTTCACCGGAGTTGTCCACCCATTACAGCATCTAACAAATACATGCACAATTGTGACCTTTCCTTGGTAGTCTGGTACACAAGCATTAGAGAGATTTGGCAAATAAAGCCTTTTGTTTCTGACCTTCTGAAACGCACTGCTACTGAATCCACACAGCACAGTGCAACTGCTCTGCTAAGTCAACGTGAAGCATCGCAAGAAATACTTAAATCACATTTTATTTTTCAAGTTCAAAAATAACAATTAGCTTTATTTAACGTTACACATATCGGATTTAAAATATCATGCTCTATTTAAATATCTGAATGACAACACTATACAAATAAAATGTTACACAAAATATATTTAAGAAAATGTTTTGGTCTTCCATCTGAACAATAAATAGACAGGCACTTCTACATGTACAAAGAAAGCAACCACTATTTAGAATAATTCTTATAAGCAAGATGTGGAAATACAGAACATCGGAGTTTCGAGAACATGTTTAACTCTACATGAGGCTTCATGCAACTTCAAAGTTTGTTTCAAAATGTGAAACTCTTTGTGTCTGCACAATTCTAGATTTGCTACCTCTTTACAGGAGATCCAAACCGCGCTCTCATTACGCAATGTGCAATTTCAGTTATTTCCATCAAGCTCCCTGATCTCATTTAGTGCCCAAACAGGAAACAAGGATTGACCAGAGTAGCTTTTCACATAAATAACATGAGCAGTAAGTCATCTTTAGTAAGTAAAGCTTGAGGCAGGAGTCAGACCTAACCGTACCTACTGCCCAGCTCCAAACAAAGTCTGTTCTTCCTTTTCCTTATATATTGGGACATTTCCAGCAGTATTACACTTTTTCTGTAAAAAAACCAACCAAACAAAACCCAAACACTATCTAGTAAAAGGGTAAATCCTTCAGACACAGATACACTTTGCACAAAAGATCCTAAGTAAAGGAGAAAATAGTGTTTTCAGGCTGCAAAAGGACTGAAAACTATAAATTAAAACAAAATTCAAAAGTTAAAGTCTCGTAAATGTTTCATACCCGAAAATAAAACTACATTCCTCCAATTTGTGTACTTTCAATTGACAGTGGTTTCCACACACAAACATTACTCAAGGAAGAATTATCTTCCACCATCACAATTAATGAAAGATGCATTGTGGTAGGCAATCCCTGTTTCCAGTACAGCTAACCAGTCACTGACAGCTAGTTATATCCTCAAAGTCTTTTTTAAAATTAAGACAAATATTGAAACAAAACGACCATCGGGACAGTGGAAAGGTCAGGACCGAGTCTTCAAGCCATCCCTTCAAATTTTAGGATTATTCTCATTTTCAGAAGTACAGGGAAAAGTTTACAGAGAAAGTTCAACTATTAAACAGAGCTTCAGTGATCCACCAAGAAAGTCAGACCCAAACTTGGAAAGTTACTTGGACTTACGCACTTTAACAATTTAAGTGTGGATCTTGCAAGCGTGTCCAAATCTTAATCATCTCTTGAGGTTTTCTACTGTGCACTAACATTAAGTTTGTGTAGGAACATATGTTATTTCTGTATTTCTCTTCGATATCAAACGTTCTGAAGCCTTTGTGTTTTTCTGGAGCAAGCCCAAGCTTCTGAAGGCACATTCCAGTATAAACATCATCGATGGGGTAAAGGAGTACCTGGTCAGATGCATTGTTCAGTCTTAATGCCAGATCACCAGAGTACAGAAACCCACCCCCTCCCGCGTAGGGAGGGTACGAACCTTCATAAACACTTTCTGGGATGTAGTACTTCAGTTTTTTTTCTCTGTGAGGTCCAGCATCTTTGATCACGTCGCCTATAAATAAGTCTTTGGCTTTTTCCTTTGATAAGCTCTTCAAGTAATCCAGGATCTGATGGGTATTCACGAAAACATCATCATCGCCCTTAAAAATAAACTGGACGTTGGCGCAGCTGCTGCTGACCCACTTAAGAAACAGCACCTCCTTCAGAGTCAGATTGAAGAAAGTATCTCTGTAGTTCCACAGGAGAATGTCTTGGTGGGTTTCACTCTCAAATTTCAGCATGTGTGAAAGATCAGGAAAATGATCCTCTGGTGGGGTCTGTCCAAGTAAGAAGACCCTTTTGACTGTCACATCCCCTGATTCAATTTCCCTGCCCCAGGATTCCCTAATTGCTTGCCTTCTATCAAAATGGGGTGTAAGTGACTTAATAGCCAGCAGCAGGAAAGGTTTGTGTTTACACTTGTTTGGCTGATCCATTAATAATGAATAATTTCTACATCTCAGATAAAGTAGAAAGTCTTTGAATCTGTCTGGCAAGTTTGCAAAGTCACTAACCTCTGAAGATACCCACGGGTCAGGGTCACAGGAGCTGAGAGCACTCAAGTTAAAAATCAAGTTCTCTTCCACAGTCATATTGGAAAGCAAGGCCAGAATAGGGTTGTACAGCAGTTCAAGTTTCTGTTGCTGTTTGTTCCAATAAGCTTCGTGAGGGGTGTATTTTCTCCAGAATTTGCTACGTGGTATAATAACATGGCCTTTTGCATTCTTCTCTTGGCTGCCACTTTTTGAGACTTCCACAATCACATAAATAAAAATGTTTACCATCATCAGAATTCCCAGCAGCTTTAATCTTCTGCGTCCAACACTCATTTCTCATATCTAGGAATAAATAAGAGAAGATTTTTAGCCTTCTTCACATCAAGCTCTTGACTTCATAAAAATGCAAACTACTTTCAGGTGAGGGATATAAACTATTAGCCCAGAAACAGAGGTTACCTACAACCCAAAAAAGCAAAAGCTCATCTATCTCTAATACTTGCACACCTACAGCTAGCAGGAGTCTGGGTTTTCATCAGCAAGTTGCTACAAATGTGAAGTTTCCATTTGCTGCTTAGGAAAGTTATACAGCATTTCATGGTGCACCTAAATTAGAGGCAGTGTTTGTTTCTCATCTGGATCTCCTACAAACATTTGACTATAAGAATTAGAATCTGAGCCCTCAGCTTGGCAAAGGCAGGTAAAGAAACTTTTTTTTCCTGCAAGTAAGGTGAGTGGAAGTGTATAGAATAAATTGCTATATGATAAGGTCAGTTATTTTTAAATTAAGTTTCAAGCTTTTATACTTGCACTCTTGTATCTCCCAACTACATAAGAGGCAGAGCCAAATTTTAAAGGATACAATAATTTTCTGACAATTTCACTTGGCTGTTC
Source organism: Sakesphorus luctuosus (assembly GCA_013396695.1). Lineage (NCBI taxonomy): Eukaryota > Metazoa > Chordata > Aves > Passeriformes > Thamnophilidae > Sakesphorus > Sakesphorus luctuosus. The sequence continues at coordinate 306,678 of VWZD01005121.1, read as the reverse complement.
CTTGGGAGAGAGGCTGACAAAACTTGGCAGCTGCACTGCTGGCATTCAGATCTCAGCAGACAGGAGAGAAAGTGAACCTGGATTTATTTTTTTCCCCCTCCAACTGGAAAAGGAAATGAATGGCAGCTGAAAGTAGAAGTGTAACTATCAGGAAGTTAAAAAAAATAAAAAGAGATAAAAAAGGAGAGGTCTTCTTGGAATTGTATGTGTATGTCCCTGTTGTATGAAAAGTTCTGTGACCCATCTCCAGTTTTTACTGAGACAAAATCAATGTCTCATCCACAGCCCTCGGGATGAAGGGTGCACAGTACAAGGAGCAACAGGAAAACAAGGTGTTCTCTGAAGTAGCACTTACCAAGCTGTTACCAGCCCAGGGCTATAACAATGTACAAGCTACACAAATAATTCCGAATGAATATGAAGGTTAGAAAGACACATATGAAAGGCACATATGGAATGGAACTCACTGTCAAAGACACTTCCATTTGTCAGGAGTATAAATGATTATTTGAAGATCAGAAAAACCTAATAAAAGGTTTGTAGTCACTGTTACAAGCCCAGCTGTAAACACAGCCCCTGAGATCCTGATGTCACAGGGCAACAGCAGACAGGAAGGGAGACTTGAGAAGTACACCTTGTACTTACTGCTCTTTTCATTTTTTTTTTCCAGCCATCACCAGAAGCCTGAGCTAGACTGACCCTTGGTCTCTTCTGATAAATAATCAGCAATCTTTTTTCTCTTATTTGACCCTAGAACCTTATTAAGTCCAAAGGTGGGGTGTCTGTATTTCTGAATTGAAATAAAAAGCCACTCCCAGAAACAACAAGCTACTCAGAAACACCCCAGTTCTTCCTCAAGTACCATCTGCATATTTATCTTGGTATATACTCAGGCCAGATCTACTTTATTTATTATTCTATTCTCAGTCAGTTATGAAGTTTCTGTTCTACTTTTCAAGTAGTTTTCGTCTATACCTCAAAGACAAAAACATACCTGTGGTCAGTGCTATCCCTTAAGCTAAACAGCCAAACAGCTACAAAGCCCTGGTTGGTCATGCAGAGTTGAGAGAAACTTTATCTTCCTCTTTGAACTGCCACAGCAGCTTCCACTAAAACCAGATAACTATGTAATGTTTTTCTCCAGAAATCCTGGAGAAGCAGCTGCCCCCTGTTCTGTGCTACTCCCTGCAGCTCCGCATGCACAGCAGTGCTTATCCAGCCAGTGCTCTGCAGCACTGCCTGCTGGAACAACAGATGATGGGTATCTGACCGCTGATGCCGGGACTCCAGAGGCAACAGGGTGACAGCTCCCTCCCAGGAACAGCCAACACACACAGCACTTCCTATGGGGAGAGGCTGAGGGAGCTGGGGGTGTTTAGCCTGGAGAAGAGGAGGCTGAGAGGTGACCTCAGCACTGTCCAGAACTACCTGAAGGGAAGTTCTAGCCAGGTGGAGGTTGGTCTCTTCTCCCAGGCACTCAGCAATAGGACAAGGGGGCACGGGCTCAAGCTCTGCCAGGGGAAATTCAAGTTGGAGAGCAGAAAAAAATTCTTTCCAGAGAGAGTGCTCAGGCATTGGAATGGCCTGCCCAGAGAGGGGGTGGATTCCCCATCCCTGGAGGTTTTTAAACTGAGATTGGACGTGGCACTGAGTGCCACGATCTGGTAAAGGGACTGGAGTTGGACCAAGGGTTGGACTTGATGATCTCGGAGGTCTTTTCCAACCCAATCGATTCTATGATTCTAATCTATGATTCTGTGATTTAATCACCTGACCACTCCTTTTGATGGAGCCTCTCTCCTCCTCCCTTTCCTGACTCCAAGAACTCAGGTCCAACCCCTCTCTCCCACTGTCTCTAGTGCCCTGCCAGGCCTCTCCATCAGTCAGTCCACATCCCCAACGCAGCAGAAACCCAGCACTGACCAGAGGTGCACACCAGGTAAGTACCACAGCAGCTACAGTGGAGGCACAGCAGGAAGAAGCAAAGCAGACACATCTCCTCTGCTCAGCAGGGATGACAACACACAAACAACTGAGCCTTGGTTCTGGATCCATAATCCCCACCTTCCTCTTAGAAGAGGCTTTCTAGAAATGTATAGAATCATAGAATCAACTGGGTTGGAAAAGACCTCCGAGATCATCAAGTCCAACCCTTGCTCCAACTCCAGCCCATTTACCAGATCATGGCACTCAGTGACACGGCCAAGCTCAGTTTAAAAACCTCCAGGGATGGGGAATCCACCCCCTCTCTGGGCAGCCCATTCCAATGCCTGATGACTCTCTCCGTGAAGAATTTTTTTCTGATCTCCAACTTCAATTTCCCCTGGCAGAGCTTGAGCCCGTGCCCCCTTGTCCTATTGCTGAGTGCCTGGGAGAAGAGACCAACCCCCACCTGGCTACAACTTCCCTTCAGGTACTTCTAGACAGTGATGAGGTCACCTCTGAGCCTCCTCTTCTCCAGGCTAAACACCCCCAGCTCCCTCAGCCTCTCCCCATAGCACTTGTGCTCCAGTCCCTTCACCAGCCTTGTTGCTCTTCTCTGGACCCGCTCCAGCCCCTCAATCTCTTTCCTGAACTGCATCTATGACAGCATCACACCCCATGGTGCAGTCAGACAGAACCAATCTCTGAACAGGCAGTGCAGGTGCAAGGTAAAACATCCAACTTTTCCACCTTCTTCCATGTCTGACAGAAGCCACGGCCTTTAAACTACAAAGACTTTATCTTCTACTGAGGACAGAAGTTATGCTGTATTTTTTAAGAGGGCTGAGTAACACTTCTACATTATCTGGCTGCTAAACCCAAGCATTAAAAGTCCATTTATTTACTGGGGCTGACAAAAGATAAGATAATCCCCATTACCTGCACGTATTACACCTACCACTCTACTGGTTCAGGACTAAACTGTCAGTAATCTGGCGAAACAAAGTTTTAATTCAGGTATCTACCAGATATAACCACCCTTCTCTCTTTGCAGAGACAAGCTGGAACTGGCACTAAGGTAGATTTGGATCTTACCATGTAATTCAATTCGAGGCCTGATATCCCTTACAGAAGTTGTATGTGCAGCATAACTGACAGTGTGTGCAAGAATGACATTACATTTCTGACAACAATTTTTAAAATTCCTTAACACATCACAAAGCATATGCAGTCCTAACTCCCTGCAAGACAGAATCATAGAATTGATTGGGTTGGAAAAGACCTCCGAGATCATCAAGTCCAACCCTGGGTCCAACTCCAGTCCATTTACCAGATCATGGCACTCAGTGCCACGGCCAATCTCAGTTTAAAACCCTGCAGGGATGGGGAATCCACCACCTCTCTGGGCAGCCCATTCCAATGCCTGAGCACTCTCTCAGATGTATCAGTTTTTCTAATAGCTCAGTTTTGTTCAGTGAGTCAAAGAGATTTCTGGATTGAGCAACAAGTTTTAGAATGTGAAGATGTTCAGAGCCCCAGGCTTTTACTAAAAGTCTGTGCTATTTCCAGCTTTAAAGAACTCCAACACTATTTGTTTTTTAACTACACAGAGTCATATCTCTTTTTCCCTTTAGAGCTTTACACAAGTCCACTTTTATACAATAGTAACTAAGAAAATCTTAGGAACTGGAAAATACTGAAGAGATAACCAGTATTCTGCTTCCACAGAAGCACATCACATACAGTGATCACCACCCAGAACAGCCAGTGTCTTCTGTGCTCCTCAAACAGCACCAACAGTCTGAAACAATGTCCAGTTGGAGGAAAGTTACCAAGATAACACACTACTCAAAGCATCAAAGAGTGCAATAAAATTCAGAGCAGTTCATGTATATTTTAACATTAGTTTTAATTATTTGCATAGACCTGCTTTAAGACATCTTTCAGCATATTATTTAGCTTTGAGAGAAAGTCTAATCTTCCAATATTTGAATATCAAAGGACACCAGTGCAACTTGTGCATGGAATTTCAAGACCCAAGTAAGTAGCAAGACCAGGAAAGGATGTGTTTGTATTTTCCTAAAACACTGCCCAAGGCACAAAGAACTAAAAAGAGTTTGAATAAATGCCAAACTAACACCACATTCTGTTTCCCACTAGTTATCTTCAGCACATTTTTGCTCAAAAAAAACCCAAAAGCAACACCAGAAAACCCACCAATCCCACCTCCAATAACAACACTGGTACTGTGAGGCGTTACTCTAGTAATGCTCCCCTGATTTTCTGTACTAAGGTGTGAGGGCCAGACTTGCATTTGAAGAACGTTTATTTACATAATTCAACCTGATCTCACTTTGTCCAGTCCCTTTTTGAACCTGTCTGTATTTTCAACTTTTATGAATTATACTGGTTCCTCAATTTTTCACACACCAAGACCTTGGAATGACTTGATATTACCACACAAGAACCCTGAGGAAAATACAACATAACCAACCAACACCAAAAAGGATGTTATTTTCTCTGTATACATTTGCTGTATCACCTGTAGAATAAACTTTTATCTGTTGCCGCTCCCCCTTCTCTTTGGTCATCTTTGATACAACAAAACCAAAACCAAATCCTTTAGTACTTAAAGCTCACAAATAAGAATCTGTGGAGACTTTTTTTGAGCTATGTATCAATGGGGCTCGGTGTAAGGTGCAAGCCATAGAGTATCCTCAGTTTTGCACAAAGACTACACAGCCATCACACACCCCACACAAGTGATGGCTCTGAAGAGAAAGAACAAAGCAAGACTCCACTTGCAGCCTCTGGAACCTCATCCAAGTCACAACCACAACTAAGCAGAGAGAGAACGTGTTCCAACAAGGTTCTTCTACAGCATAACCCACAAGTGGCCACACTCCATCACTGTGTCTCACCAACACTCCAAATCTCAGAGAGCAAGAGTCAGCCTTCAGTAGGTGAGATCACCATCCTAACAAGCTTGTCAGGAGACAATCAGATTATCCTCAGGGTACAATGCACAGACCCTGCAGCTAATCTGGAGGCATCTGTGAGCACTACATTTCAGTTTCTCAGACTACTTCCACCACCTGGACGTCAGCAGGTTTCATAGAATCATAGAATAGAATCAGAGAATCGACTGGGTTGGAAAAGACCTCCGAGATCATCAAGTCCAACCCTTGCTCCAACTCCAGTCCATTTACCAGATCATGGCACTCAGTGCCACGGCAAATCTCAGTTTAAAAACCTCCAGGGATGGTGAGTCCACCACCTCTCTGGGCAGGCCATTCCAATGCCTGAGCACTCTCTGGAAAGAATTTTTTCCTGATCTCCATCTTCAATTTCCCCTGGCAGAGCTTGAGCCCGTGCCCCCTTGTCCTATTGCTGAGTGCCTGGGAGAAGAGACCAACCCCCTCCTGGCTAGAACTTCCCTTCAGGTAGTTCTAGACAGTGCTGAGGTCACCTCTGAGCCTCCTCTTCTCCAGACTAAACAAACCCAGCTCCTTCAGCCTCTCCCCACAGCACTTGTGCTCCAGTCCCTTCACCAGCCTTGTTGCTCTTCTCTGGACCTGCTCCAGCCCCTCAATATCTTTCCTGAACTGAGGGGCCCATGTTAGGCAGAATCTTGCTTTTCAAAGCAATCAGATAAGGCAGAACGTTTAAAGGCATTGCTCAGAGCAGTGATGTTCCGATGAAAACTCAAGAAGTTAACTTGTCAAAAGGTGCTAGAGAAGGTGGGGAAATCCCTACAACATTAACATTTGTAAAGCTTAATGAGAACCCAAAACTCCCTAACAGCCGACTTGACTACTGACCTCAGCTTTCAACTGTGATGTTAAGACTAAACAGTTCTCTCATTTGCAGCTGAATGCTCAGTTCTGAGTATCACAATTCCAGAATTCCAGTAAGTTATGCTTCCTGCAATCATTTTGACCAATTCCAGGTGTTCCCCTCCCTCCAGCTCTTCCATCAGAAAAGAGAAGCTACAAGAACACGCTGTTTAAAATGACATTCATGAAACAAAAGTTTGGTTGACTTTCTATTGCTGCTCAGAAATATTGCAGCAACACCCACAAAGGTCACATCAAGTTATCTTTACAAAGTCATTCAACAGTAAAAAAAATCAGCTTTAACTTCACTAAAACCACCTTATGTGAAATCCCTGCTTGACAGAATACTTAAGAGATGCAAGAGGTATCATCAGATCTCAGAGTATTTCCAACCCCAACCAAACTGGTGAAGTCCCAAACTCCTCAACTGGAAGGTGATCTATTTTTTCATCCATTTCTAAAAGCATCAGCTACCAGTAAATCCTCAGATCATCCCAACCTTGTCTGTATTTAAAGTTAATATAGGTGTCTCTCACAAAAGCTCTGAGTTTAACTAAAATACTTAAAAACTGTGCACCCACTGAATTCACTGCAAGTTAGGCCTAAATATTTTCTTTTTACCTGTTGAGATTTAATCCTTGGATAGGCTGAAAGAATGTTCAGTTTTTTATTTGAATTGAGTATTTCTATAGAAGATCAAGGTATATGCAAGAAAAGCCCTCTAGTCATTATGAAAAATATTCTGTAAAGTCAATCCCAGGTTTAATGTATATTCCAATTTCCTACTGGTATATACTACTTGAGTTTGTCACGGTCTTCTATAGGGATGAAAAAGCAACAGAGCTCCCCAGGTACCCCACATTTGCATAAGGCTATTTAAGCCATGGCAGTGTCCCTATAAATCCCTCCATCCTGCTGATATCACCATTCCATACTGCCATCCCTGCTGGCACACTGAACATCTATGAAGGTGTTCCTCACTGCACAGGAGAACAGAACAAAACAAATAACGTGTGATGAAATAGGTTTGGTTTCTTTCTTTAACAGTAAAAAGGGATTGGGTTTTGGGTTTCAGGGTTTTTTAGTAATTGAGATTTCACTCTGACAACCCAGGGTAAGATCTCAACTGACCATAAGAATGAATATTAAATTTTAATACGATGGGGTATTTGAGGGCCTGTGGTAGCAGAAGTGACCTATTTTTCCCCACTTGTTAGTACAAAAAATATTCATGTGTCATTCTAAGGTCAATTCAAGCTTTAGAATTACGACATTGCAAACTTGTTAGGAATAACCCAGAGCTGCCAGCTTCTGATTTAAGAACTTCAGTTTTTAGTTACCCTTGACAGGCTTCAGCTTGAACGAACGGCAAATTATAAAGAGTCAAGAGAAGGGGTTTAACCAACTGTCAGCAGAGAAATATTTCTTGGAAGAAAATTAATTGCCATTCATCACATCAATTACAAGTTGGGGAGGTACAGTTCCATGGCAGTTTAAAACAGTTTCAGTCATAGCTGACTCATTCCCGTAATTTATTCCTTCCCCCACAAACTGCACACAGTCCCATCCTACCTTTTGCACCGACAGGATTGTGGTGAATCAGTTCAGGGAGCCAGAGGACCAATAAGGCACCTAACAACAATGCTGCAATTAGTTTCCAGCTGCCTCACATCAGGGCCGTCCTGTGGTGTAATGGAGAGCACTCTGGACTCTTGAATCCCAAGGACCTGAGTTCGAGTCTCAGGTAGGGACCGTCCCCTGGCAGTTCAAGCCTCCCTGCCATCTGATCCCGTCAGATCTCGGATGCTCAGCAGGGTCAGCCCTGGTTAGTACTGGTTGCTGTGACAGTCCCGAGGACTTCCTGTCATTGTCCAAGCTCGCTCGGCTGTGGCAAATGGACCTCAGGACTTAAACGGTGGGGCCAGTTCTGCACACGCTGTGCCTCACCTAAAAAATCCACTGCACAGGCTGGAAGGGCACACCCACGTGGGGAGAGCCCTGCCCATATCTTCGTTGGTGAAGTCTGGCCATACATACAAACTGCCTCACATCGCCAGATGTGTTTGGCACTGCACTGCACAACCACCAGTAACAGTGCAGGAGGATCTGGAGGACTCGCACAGCCCAGATCACCGCAGATTCCTTTTCCCATCAGCTTAAGCTTTCATGGACCAGCACGTTGCTGCTGCAGCCCAACACTACTGGTCCTTTCTCACCTTCATCAAGAGGTCCCACAGGCAAGGCCAAACAAGCCCTGGCACTGGTCCACCAGAAGCAGGGCGTGTTTGGGCATACTCATCCGTAACAGAATACACCCAGGGGGTCTGAAGTTCTCTAAAACTTTCAGTAACCAAGTCAGCGGGTTTGCTATTTGACCCACCTGTTTCTGCTGCTCCTCCTGTGGTCTCCCTTTGTTCAGGGGTTCATTTGGGATCCTGGCCTGTATCAAGAATAGCATGTGATCCTTCCCCTGTACTCTGTGTTGGTGAGGCCACACCTGAGTGTTGTGTTCAGTTCTGGGCCCCTCAGTTCAGGAAAGATATTGAGGGGCTGGAGCGGGGCCAGAGAAGAGCAACAAGGCTGGAGAAGGGACTGGAGCACAAGTGCTATGGGGAGAGGCTGAGGGAGCTGGGGGTGTTTAGCCTGGAGAAGAGGAGGCTCAGGGGAGACCTTATCACTCTCTATAACTACCTGAAAGGTTGTTATAGCCAGGTGGGGGGGTTGGTCTCTTCTCTCAGGCAATCAACAGTAGGACAAAGGGGCACGGGCTCAAGCTCTGCCAGGGGAAGTTTAGGTTTAGTATCAGGAAGAGGTTCTTTATAGAGAGAGTAATCAGGCATTGGAATGGCCTGCCCAGGGAGGTGGTGGATTCACTATCCCTGGAGGTTTTTAAGGTGAGACTGGACGTGGCACTGAGTGCCATGATCTGGTAATCAAAGTGAAGTTGGACCAAGGGTTGGACTCGATGATCTCGGAGGTCTCTTCCAACCCAACTGATTCTATGATTCTGTGATTTCATCTGCAGCATTAGCTGCCCATGATTACTAGAAAGCTAATGAAGTGCATAATGAACCACCTTCCCCTCAGAGTCTTAGTACTTGGATCAGTGCTAGTTCTGATAACACATGGCAAACTTGACTCATGCTTTCAAGGGACATTTAAAGAAATAGTCTTCTGAACAGACATGCTATTACTCCTTACTTTGTGCTGTATTTGAAATAAAAAGGGTGATTTAGTGCACCTATTCAAGATACAAATAAACATTGTTTCCACAAACAAGACAACTCATCTTCTCCTGGTATCTCTTCCAGTTTTATCTTAAACCCAGTAATTAATATTGCCTTAACCATATTTCAACCACCTTTATGTCTGCATAGAGAGCATTCACTGTTTACTCAACTAACAAAACCATCCTTCAAGTCATCAAAACTTGACCTCTGCTTGTCTTCTTGCCTGCATTAGACTCAGGCACAAAACATACTACTAAAAACTATGTTTCAAAGCAAGTACAGTGTAACCTGGTACATCTGATGAAATAACTACCTACCCCTGATGACCACTGTCCTTTTGGGTTAAAAATAAACAAGCATTGGTTTTCAATTTGACTTTCAGAACCTGTTGGTTTTGCAGCCAGTGGCTGGGTGATGGGATGCAAAGCTGGGACCTCCCGGCCAGCTCAAGTCATATTTCCCTGCAAGTGCTCTGTGGTTGCTCAGAAATCAATTCAAACCAAATTCATACTGTGAATATTCATGTCAGAATTCTGGGATCTGCCTCTGAACTTAGAGTACTGAACTAAACACATGTTTGAGAACAGAAAACCTACATTTCAAAATGCAAACAGATGAAAAATACTTTTGCCTTCAACAGGTTTTGGTTTCAGGTGTAATTAAAAAGTACAGTAAAAGGTTTTCATCTCTCTGAATAATTCATTTGAAGTTCAGAATAATCAGTGGAGTTCACTGTCCTCCTTCAAACTTCAAAAACCTAAGATACAGATCTTGTTCTAGACTATCAAGTTTATGGAAAAGGAAACAATTTCTGCAGAGCTTTAGGCAGCTAAAGATGCATTTAAGTACTGGGAGGATTTTGTAAAAGATCTTTAAGCCTGTTAGGCAGCTACTCTCGTTTTTGTTAACAGCAGATAATCATCTAACCCGATTAGAGACCTCTAAATCCAAGTAGTACCTTCTGTACCTGTTACCTGCACTCCCATGTGAAACATCCCCCAAGTTTGTGAGCAGTTTGGGTAGTCAACTTTAAATTGTTTTGCGTGTCTTTTAATTGTTTTAATTCAAAAGCAAATCAACAGTAAGTGAGCAACAACAATTTCCATCCAAAGAAAGCTTTTCACTACCAGTTTCTAACATTCAAATATCAGATTAAATAATGCAATTGCTCAAGTAAGATAAAGCACCAGTAAATTCAAGGTACAGTGTGACATTCCAGTGGAATTTGCACAGACTTGAGAGATGGGCTGATTCCAATGGGATGAAGTTCAATAAGGCCAAGTGCCAGGTCCTGCACTTTGGCCACAACAACCCCATGCAGCGCTACAGGCTGGGCACAGAGTGGCTGGAGAGCAGCCAGGCAGAAAGGGACCTGGGGGGACTAATTGACAGGAAGCTCAACAGGAGCCAACAGTGTGCCCAGGTGGCCAAGAAGGCCAATGGGATCCTGGTCTGGATCAAAACTAGCGTGGCCAGCAGGCCCAGGGCAGTGATCCTTCCCCTGTACTCTGTGTTGGTGAGGCCACACCTTGAGTGTTGTGTTCAGTTCTGGGCCCCTCAGTTCAGGAAAGATATTGAGGGGCTGGAGCGGGGCCAGAGAAGAGCAACAAGGCTGGTGAAGGGACTGGAGCACAAGTGCTATGGGGAGAGGCTGAGGGAGCTGGGGGTGTTTAGCCTGGAGAAGAGGAGGCTCAGAGGTGACCTCAGCACTGTCTAGAACTACCTGAAGGGAAGTTCTAGCCAGGAGGGAGTTGGTTTCTTCTCCCAGGCACTCAGCAATAGGACAAGGGGGCACGGGCTCAAGCTCTGCCAGGGGAAATTCAAGTTGGAAATCAGAAAAAATTCTTTCCAGAGAGAGTAATCAGGCATTGGAATGGGCTGCCCAGAGAGGTGGTGGATTCCCCCTCCCTGGAGGTTTTTAAACCGAGATTGGCTGTGGCACTGAGTGCCATGATCTGGTAAAGGGACTGGAGTTGGACCAAGGGTTGGACTTGATGATCTCGGAGGTCTTTTCCAACCCAGTCCATTCTATGATTCAGCTGCAGCTCTCAAACTCAATTAAAAGAATCCCACCCTTTTCAAGGCCACCAATTCACGTATTTGCATAGTCACTGTATCACGTTCTGCGTAACTCTGCAGACAAACAAACAGAAAGGTTATTGCTCAATTCCCTCAGTTCCTCAAGTCAGTTCACAACACGGGAGGCACGGACAGCAGCGTTGGTTCAGCCACTCCTGCCTCCACGTCGCACCAGGACACAGCGGGATGCTCCCGGCAGGAGAACGGCAGGAAGCTGCACATCCCACCCACACCTCCATGGAGCACATCAACCCTCAATACCACGCTTCTCCGGTAATTTCCATACAAATATGCATATCCTCTGGTGGTTCACAAACCATTGAGCCGCTGAGAATTAACCTTTTACAGAATAATTAGTCATTCCCACCCACAAATCAGCTCTTTTGGTTTAGATAGCTGACTTACAAATTAAGTGATTTAGTCAATTCATTCTGAGTCTAACTCTTCTGTGAGCTTAAGATGAAACAGTTGCTAAATTTCAGGAGTTATTTACAAAGATGGACAAAACTAGTTCCAAATTAAGTGCTTTTCAACTCTTACTATAGTATTTCTCTCAAACAACAAAGCTTTCTTAACCAACTGCTGATGGCAATTGTTTCATCAATTCTCCCTGTAAAAATCTCAGCACCACACCCATCACACACTGGGATTCTTTTCCTTACTTAATCGCTAATTGCCTCTCATGAGACACCAATTCAATCATTCTTTTGCACAGTTCATCACAAGACAGTTTCGTGATCCAGTCTTTTCACTGGGTTTTACAAGATCTGGAGACTTGGGGAGGTTCACTTAGTCACATTTTAAACCCTAAAAGGCCCAAGAGAAAGATACAAGCCAAGTGCAAGATCAAGCCCAAGATACCTGTCAGTTCTTCCTTTACGGAAGCAAAATGTGACTGAACAAATCTGACATTTATTCCCAAACTTTTGGTTACTGACTCTTTCACTCTGTACTAAAACGACAGGAAGAACTTGTATTTCATTCTATCACCATCGTCTTCTTTTTTTTTTTTTTTACGCTGGTTTCTAAGGACATAAAGGGTGCTTACTTACATAAAGGGATACAGCTGTGAAGTATCAAACTGATAGAAACATCTATATATATTGGTGAGGTCAGAACGCGGCATAACAGGGCAATTAGGTAGGTATTGTTTGTTCACTGCACTCTCGGGCACAAATTCTTCTCTAAACCAAATGAAACGCTGTCTCATGCAGGGCCAGGAGTTGGACTCCAATGATCCTGATGGATCCCTTCCAACTCAGGACATTCTATGGTTCTGTGATAATCAGTCATCTGAAGGCAGCCTAAGACACATCAGAAACATCAAATACTAGTCCCATGATTGCTCACGCACACAACCACAACCACCTAAATTAATTTGTTAACACTTTGGTTAAAAAATGTTACTTTACAAACTACCTTAAGGGGCTAAAATTGGGTGTACTCGAAAAAAATGTAAAAATTTAAATTTATAAAGTAAACACACGCCTACTTGTTTCAAAACTACTTATACACTTCTACTATACAGTAATAGAAAATATAATATGGAGACATACTAGGAAAAAATATCCCTAACCAACAACCTGTGAAAGGGACAAAGATGCTCTCAAGCTTTTGGGAGGCAATCATGGCCTTCAAGAACCTAACGTGAAAACCAGACATGTTAAAATTCTCATTATTTTAATGAAATACATATTTTTCTATATTCTGTGTTTTCTACAGAAATGTACCAAACTACTTGTTGCCACAGTAAGTACACACTTGCCAACACCTTCCCCTCATCCTGCCTTTGACCTGTTCTTGGCCAGTTTCAGAATTGTACTGTTTAAGAAGCTTTAAACGTGTGGCAAACCTCCAAGAAGCCCACCAGGCTCTACCATGTGGACTGCAAATGCTTCAGCTGGAAAGGGTGAAATTAATGGGATTTTTACAGCAGGACACAAAGATCTGGAGTTGTCAACCCTTGATGTATTTCTGACACAGCTGCTCAGTCACCTGCCATCAAAAGGCACCAGTCTGACAGCACACAGAGAAAGTCCATCAAGTAAACCAACTTCATGAAGTTTCTCAAGCTGTCTGAAGATTTTTACAAGATAATCTGACACGTATTTGTCAAAAATGAAGTAATCTGCTGAAAAAGAACAAGTTACCAAAGAAGTTGGCTGAGGATTTTAATTGACACTTTTCAATCTCTTTCCTACCCTTTAGTTTGAAGTTGGAGCGACACAACTGTAGAGATTTCAGTAACGTGCATGTGTCAATGACAAGTCATCAGTGCTTCCTGACTGTTGTGACAGTGACAATATTGGCTGCCATAGGAGACGTACGTGTGAGCAGGATCAGCACTGACACAGTCTCTTGTCACCACCATTTGTTCTCCTTCAACTGGATTTACACAGCCAATAGGAAAAATCAGTCAGAGCCAGAGCCGCTACAAAAATAGCTGCACCAGGTGGCAGTAAAATGACAATTCCTCACGGTCTCAGCATTGACAAGTCACCATGGAGGAGACTCCTCTGAAAGGCTTTGCTCTCCAAGTGTCTGGTGGGTAGGCAAGAAGATAAAGACTCAAATCCTGCTTTTTTTCCCCTCTATATACACTTCGACTCTTTCATGCAGACAACTGCACAATTTGTCACCATGGAATACAAAAACACTCCAACCACTTCGCATTTTTTATCGAACACTACATTTTTTTCTGAACAAATACTGCCTCTATACTGATATCCTCAGCAGCATTTTCGTAGCTCAGAAGTATTTAAAAATTTCAGGAGGAGCTTCCAGGCAGTAACAATAAATTTTTTAACCACCAGCAACATTGTGTTCATTAGGAACAATCTCTAGGGAGAATAACAAGTTTTACTTATTATGACAGGGCATCAGACAGCTCGCTGCACTCCCAGTCATCTAAGCCATGACCTTCAAAACAAGTCCCTTCAGCAGTGTTACCTCGCTCTGCACCTTGCTTTCCTGCATTTTCCTCGTCTTTTTATAGTACATGGGGAAAAGAGACAAGCACAAATCCATGCCAAACCACTCTACAGATGATCAAATTACTTTAAATAAATCCTAGTTTTTGGCTAGAATGTACAGCCATACAACAGCACTGCACAGCATCTCCTGTAGAAAGGGACACGTTCAAAATAAGCAGTAAAACCAGGAGCTCCTTTAAGGAAAAGTATTTTCATTCTAACCAACAGCAGTATATTTTTAGGTATACAACAAACATTCTGTATTTCAATTCACCTTCATGGCATATTTGTTTTTAAAGATTTACTGTCGTCTCAAGTTGTTCCCAGTCCCGGAGGGGGGAAAAAACCCAACCACATTAGAAATTACATCTGCTGAATGAGAAAAGCTGATTCTCTGTTTCGTTTCCTCCAAGCATTTCGTAATAATTCAGAGCTAATTCAACTCCTCCAGTAGTTTGTCAGGCATTAGGCTGGGTCACCAAGTGACAAGGCAGCCCTTGCCAGCAGACATCTGAGCAAGACACCAACTGTACCACTCACCGGAGTGTCATCTGCTGCCCCCACCCACCCTCGGTGACACCACCGGGACCCGACGCCAAAGCGGAACTGCAACAACATGAAACCGTTTTAAGCAGCTTTAAGAGAAGAACCACGTTCCGGGCTGTCTCTCTTTAAGACTGGGGAGGAATAGTTTACCAGAAATTTCCTCAAAGGAGAACGCTGTAATCATGTTTCTTCAACAACCACAGTATATATATATGCATATATAGTATATATCTAGATTAAACTCTTCTGTGCCCAAACCCACTTTTTCTGTCCAAAATATTAAAAAAAAACCCACGTGGGGGGAAAAAACCCAACTGAACCACGAAAACATTTTGCATAGTTAAAACTAAACATTAGTGTTTAATGATCAACTCCAAGAGCACTGAGCATTTTGGGAAGCCGGATTAAAGGGTTACTCAAGTAACTTTCACCACGAATTTTTGCAGGATGACTAATGAATTGTGAGCTGCAGTTTAGCCACAATCACAGAGAGGAACCTGAAGTCCCCCCGACGGGGCACAGCTCGCCTCAGGAAGTTTAAAGGACTAAGGAGCACATATATTCAAGGCCAATTTGTGGTAAAAACATCATTTTCCCCTTTCGGCTTCACTGAAGCCCACATCGTACAGCAACTATCTCAGCACTATAATGTACCACAAAATCCTAACGCTTGGCAGATATTAATAATTAACCTGCTGGGTTACAGCCCGCTAATGAGCCGAGAGGAGCCGAGCCCAGGGGCTGCGCGATCTCCCCGCGGGCAGTGCCCTCGCCTGGCCCTCCCTCCAGCCCAAGGAGCGGATTGCAGCAGCTCCCAGCACTGCAGCAAGCCAAGCCTCGGGCTTGCCTTGGGGAAAACCTCACGGTGCCAGCACCGGCGCCGCCTCCTCCCCTTTAAGTAAAATAAAAAAAAAAATTAAAAAAAAAAAATAAAAAATTATAAAAACCAAGCTAACGACGGCAAACATACGGTGTGGCAGAGCTGTCCTAAGTTTCATCCATGCCCGCAGATCGTGCCTGTCCCCGCCGCGCTCTCTCGCCGGTGTGGCCGCAACACGTGCCGGCACCGCCCGCGTGGTGTAACCCCACCCTTCCACCTCCTGTCACCTCCCAGTCTGGGGAAAAAGAAACCCAAACCCCAAGCCCTATGATAAAAAATCCCCGCCAAATCCTAAGTAAATGTGTGCCTGCGAGCACTCGCCCCCCACCGCCAGCTCACAGCGGTCAGTACGCAAACAGGCGCGGGGGCTACGAAGATGGAAAACCCTGCGACCTGGAAAACCATAGGAGGCAAAAATTAAGCTAAAATTTTTTTTTTTAATTTTCTTTGCCGTGCCGTCACTCCTGAGCCCCTCTGGCAGCGCCGATCGCTGCGGAGGCGGCAGCCGAGCCCCCCCCGCACGTACCTTGCCGGGCAGCC
>VWZD01005121.1:221975-290188 GCA_013396695.1 Sakesphorus luctuosus | reverse complement strand
GGGCCAGGTGCCGCTCCCTCCCCGTGGGAACAGCCCCGGGCTCCGCACCCTCCTCCGGGGCGGCCCCGGCTAACACCCCTCCCTCCCTCCCTTCCCTCCCTCCCGTCCGCGCCCGGCGTTCCGCAGCCGGCCCTGGCACCTTGGGACACCTCTCCTTGGGATTCCCTTTTTCCCACACAAACCCCTCATCCATGCAAAAAATGCAGCTCCACGTCACCTTTTTTGTTTGTTTGTTAATTTTAAGCCAGGTAATTGTAGCTGGCCCAGCTTTACGTGGATCGCCTTCAAAGCTTTTGTTACTGAGTCCAGGAAGGAGAAAAGGAGTGTTTTAGGCTGTCGAGGCTTCCCTTAGTAAATAAGTTTCTGAGAATTTCCGATTTTGGAAATTTGCCTTCCAGGGCTGATACTAATCACGCATGACTCATTCATTAGTAACCCTATTTTTCCTTTTTTTTTTTTGTGAGAGTGTGTATGTGTGTCTGTGGTGTTCTTTGCTTACTCTAGTAAGCTGATGAGACTACAAATCGTAGCCAAACATCCCTGCAGAAACAAACTAAAGAAACAAAACTAAAGACCTGGGATGCTTACTGAGATAAAACATAAAAATGTGTGCTCATACAGCAAAGAGTAGAGTGTTCAGGCTTGGACAGGTCAGTAGGAACCAGGAGCCAGATTGACAGGTCCCAGGACTGTGAACCTCTCAGCTTTTTGTCCTGTACAGGATGAAAATGAACACATGCCATTTGTTTCCTATTTTTAGCACCTGCGTTCTCAATACAGTATAAGGAGAGGCCCAGCCAAAGGAATTATCTCAATGTCACCTGGCACAATCATGTAAAAATGTTTTCCCTCAAAAGGAAAGGGTAAGGATGTTCCCACGATCCATGAAAATACACATTGAGGCAGTTCCATTTTACTGTGTTCATTTTCACCAGAACTCAATGGCTGATGTGCACAGCCACAAACATGACTGGTTTGAGAAGCATCATGAGTACCCACAGCACATACTGAGCTCCCCATACTGTGTCGTTAAATATTGAATGCCAAGAGAAAACCTGCAGAGAGTCTCTTGGAGCTGCTCTTAAAACCTTCAGGAGTGTGGAAGAAACGTCCCCATTCACAGCGCATTGGGAGAGACGTTGCATATTTCATTCCTCTTCAAATATTTATATATGTACTTCACGTTTGAGTGAAGCTGTCCTTTTCATCAAAGTAGAAAGATGACAGCAAAGGGAGGAATTACCCTAAATCGGCAAACATCATTGTCCATTAAGTAACACAGGGTTGGAAAGGAGAATTAAGTGTCTGACAGCCAAGAGTTGGCTCCACTGCACGGGAGATTTCGTAACAGTATGTTTTGAGATCAACTAAATGAAAAAAAAAGAGCAAACAAAAATCAGCTAGAACAGTGTATCACGTAACACCGGGTGCTAAGCAGCCTGGAAAAACACGTTAAAGCTGAAAGGTTTGGACAATGGGGAAATGGGCTGCTGTCTTCGGGGGAAAGACATTTCTCCTCCCAGCTCCACACCCACGGCCGTGCTTACTCCTCTGTAATCACACCGACTCAACTGGTCACGGGGCTGCATTTTGAAACCTTGAGGAGGGGGAGGTGTTTTAATCCAAATATATTCCCTGATCCAATTGGCAGCCGAGCCTCAAGAGTGAGCTGAAAGGAGGAAAATACCGGGAGCCAGCATTGCCACTGAGCACGGGGTGTTTTCAAACCACCGCCCCACTGTGATGCCCCTGCTGTGCTCGGTGCAGCTACACCCCAAAAACTCCAGAGCTCACTGTCTAGCCCTGCTCTCCCAGGCAGGCAGCTCGACCTTCCCCTATCCGTGGATCAGCGCCAGGCACAGCGTTAAGCCCAGAGAGGGTTCGTACCTGATGCTGCCAATTAACAGGTCTGAGAAACAGTGAGCACAGCGCTGTCCTGGGGCACGGGCTGCACTTTGTCCCGCTGCAACGGCTTGAAAACTGCTCCAGCTCTAAACTCTGAGCTCCCCTGACAGTCAGGAGGTTTAACACGCTCATTTATCACAATAAAACCCCACGAAGCAACTCTCCCGCCGCTCCCCTTCCTACCCGGCCCGTCCTGACTCCGAAGCCCGAGAGCCACCCCTTCCCTCCTGCTCCACACGCTCACTGGGGGCAGGACCCACACAAAGCTGTGTCCCCAGTGGGCTTTAGGGGACGAGGTGAGCACCCCGGTAACATAGGGCTCACCAGCTCCTTTGCAAAGCGAGGGAACACAGAGGCCGTGGTGAAAGACAGCCCACCTGCTTTAAACTAGCCTCCTTCCTACCCCCCTCTCTGCCTGCACTGGCCAGAGCCAGCACCCCGTCTTTAGAAACACCTTGGGCACTCTCAGATTCATATGTATTTTATTTTATTTATATCTCTTTGTCCCTTTACAGCAGGTCCTATTGCTTACAGCCACTAAGGCAGGAGAAAACAACACTGTCAAGCAAGGACACAAATCCACCTGACGTCCCACCATCCTGTGTCATGACCTGATACAACCTTATGTGTTAATTACTGAGAAACAGTTCTAAACAGCACCCAGACGTGCTGTTCCCAGGCTTTTACTGTTGTTGTTGACATTGTTGCTTTGACACGGCCCTGCTGGGAAAGAGCATTTAATATCCAGTTGTTGAGACAGGTAGTGCCAGAGTAAGGAGTAACCTCATAAAAATATACTTTTTAAAGCCCTGACAATGAAGTAGACACTAATTACATCTTCCAGGGAGTACAGCCTGGCCACCTCCGCCATGCACGGTAGGATGAGGCAGGACACAAGGGATCACATCTAAATACAGATGCACAACCTCTCCTGGCTGGCTGCTTGTGCTTGGGTGGAACTAAGGGAGGTCTGAAAAACGTGCTTTCAAAATTGTTCTGCACTTTGCTTCAATAGAAGGAGCAGGATTTTTATGTTTCAGGTCTGTAATGCTACGCTTTGTGACAGACACAGTAGTATATTGTTGCTCTATTTTTTATTATTTTTTTATTCCTAAGAGAGCAAATGTTTTTGAGTGCAGCATCTTTAATTTGGTCTAAGTCTAGAATAACCTTTTTGCCCACATATTCAAAAATACCACCTTCACTCAGCATCATGATGCAAATTATTAGCTGCAGTGTACAGCCCTCGTCAGGGAGTTGCAGGAGCTGGTTACAGGGAAGTTGTGTGTTCAGGGCATTGGTGTTATATCACTTGGTGACACAAATTCTTGGTGCCTGAGGTTTTCCATAGGTAGCATGATGTCCATAAAAGCCAAGAAAGAGAATCTTTAAAAAGGATTCAACTCTCATGTTTTAGCACATTCAAAAACATTTCTGTTGGGTTTTTTTTCCAGGTTATTTATTCATAGCAAGTGGGTTCACTGTAATAAAAGCTGACCTAGGGACTGCTGCATTCACATCTATGGAAATGAGCTCTGTACATTGGCCTTTTCTCCAGCATTTGCCTGTTAATTAATAATTGGTACATTGCCAGGAGCAAAGAAGAAGTGGGAATGAGTCCCAGGTTATAAAATCTTCAAGGTTATCTTGCTCTCCCTGTTTCACTGCAGCACAGCAAGAGTGAGGGATGTCATAGATCAGAGCTGGGCTGCTGAGAGATAGGGACTGGCCATGGGCCACTTGCCCCGGGCGCCACGTGCTGCATTCCCTGGGGAGCCACAGCACAGCACGTCCCATCCCGCATCTCTCAGAGTCACTGCAGTGGCTGCAGGCACGTCCTGTCCTCCCCCAGCTACTGGAAAGCAGCAGGCACAGGATTCCCCAGCTTGTGGCCCCCCCGTGTGAACGCGGCTGGCTCGTCCCCCACAGCAGCTCCACAAGGGACCAGCACCCATCCCAGCAGAAACACTGGCTGGCTCTTTCCACAGGGAGCGCCTGTAAGTCCAGCATGACTTCCATTATGGAAGTCCTTGTCCCAGAGCCCTCACAGTGCATCCACTAATATTAATGCCTCATATATATAAAAGTCTCTTAGCCCCTGCTTCAAAACTTAACACCTGGGCCAAAAATGCTGCTGGCTGCAGGCACACATGCTTCCCAACCTCCCTCTTCTAAGTGGTCTCTGGTCCTCCTGAGTCAAAACCCTCCCATAAGGCCAGTGCAGCTGGAACTAATTTTCTGTGATGGACTAAACCTTATGCAGGACACCGATCTGCCTGATTTTTGCAGGTGGACTGGTGTGGCTGGAAGACACCTGGAAAGCACGGGACTAATCTGCGTGTGCTCCTGTGATCAGAGGATAAGAGCAGGAGATAAGAGGTTAAAGTTTAAATAGTAATAGGAGCCTAAAGATTGCTCCTGTGGCATGTAAGCACTTCAGCAGCAATAAGAAAAAATACAAGAGCCAAGACGACATGCAATTGGAACTGAAGCATCTCAGTTCTTCCTGGAATGAACCTGTTTTTTCCCACCCTTATGTTTGATCCTGAATTCAGACAAGCAAAGAGCCTCTCGCAGGGTAGGCAGTTTGTCAGCAAGGCTTGCCAGCAACATGAACACAACCTTTCAGTGGTCTCCTCACACAGTCCTTTTCCCCGCCTTCTCCCCTTGCCACACACCTGCAAACCAGCACAGCAAGAGCAACTGCTCCAGAGGTGTTCTGCCCCACCTCCCTTTGCTTTTGTACCTGGATGAGATGGGGGAGATGTAGCTGGTAGGTTCAGCTTTGGCAAAACCACCCAAGCTGAAGAGATTGACACATCCATCCATATGCTTCAGAGCAGCACTTTTTTCCTGGAGCATTGCAGTTTGCTCTTGCAGGCAAAGCAGGACAGGATAGAGACTGTGGAATGAAACTTACCCCTGCTGTGTTGTGTGCTGTCATTTGCAAGCTGGGGGCAGAGATGCCTTGTGCTCATATTGATTCCCACTTACCAAAAATAATTACTCCCTGAGCTGCTTGTATTAAAGTCAGTGTTTCCCTGCTCTAGAAGGACATACCTGCCTTTTTCAGACAAAGGCTGCAGTAATTTAACTGTTTTCCTCCAAGTGGGGTTCCTTTTCCATGCAGACAGAAGGCAACAGCAGTGCAGAGTGTAAGAAAGAGGATGGAGAAGAATCCACCCAAAAATTAATTTCTGTATTAGCAGAAACTGGACAAAACTATTTATAAAAAAAAACCCCAAAGTACCCACTACCTATAAAACATCCTTTTCTGTGTCCCAAACACGTGAGCTCCTCACACCTTTCTTTACCTTGGGTCAGGGGCATCCTACACTGTTTTGCAGCAAGACCTGAAAAGCCACAAAACTGAAGAAGCTGCAGCTGAGCCTCTTAAAAGGTGAGAAAACTCTTTACACTTAGGAGAAAATGTTCTGCACCCACTTCAGCTGAATTCCTTCTGCTTTGCTTTTATTTCTTAGCACATGCAGTTTTAAGCAGCAGCAAGATCTCAGATGTGGGAAAACTGCCAGTCCTCACATGTCACCTGGAGTTTTTTAAACCATCTTGACTCCAGGCATCTCCTGGATGAGGCTCTTCTGTGTGATTTTCCCTTGGAAATTTCCCCAGTGCCAGCCTGGGTAAGGCAACTCCAATTAAAACCAGTCATCCACCTGGGAGGTTGCTGACATCCAAGGTGGCTGTTTCTGGGTGGCAAAAACTACGCCAACACTGTGCGCAGGAGGTTTTCCAAGACACTCCCAACCTTTTGGCAAAGCACTCACAGCTCCCAGAGTGAAATCCTGCTCAGCCCACGGGAGTTGCAGACCAGTGGCAGAGGTACAGAGTGTTTTGCCACCAGGCTTGGGGCTGGCGCTCCTCACTGAAGGCTCCTTTGGGTGGCATGAGCTGCAAGGTCTCCGAAAAGAGGGTGGAGATAGTGGCCCTGTGGCAGGAGCTTCATTCTGATGTCTGCAGGGTTGGATGGGCCCTAACTGGGCTGTCTTGGGGCACCCTCCCAGGCTCTGTGCAGGGGATTTTGGACAGCTCTCCAGGGATCCTGTCAGGTCAGGAGTTACAAGCCCCTGTTTGGCTCAGCCTCTGTGCCAGCCCCTGGGTGCAGGGACCTGTCCGGCACCTTGGGTGCCCAGCTTGTCGAGCACCCCGGGGCTCCCTCCCAGCCCAAAGTCCTGTCCTGCACCATCTGGCTGCCGATGGCTTCTCACAAGCGCTCCTCTGATTTCCCCCACGACCTGCAGTTCTCCAGTAACCTTTTCACATGTATTTATGCTCGTAAAAGCCACCTCAGGGGCCACAGGCTCTTTGCCGTGCCCCAGTGCTGAATTACACACACTCACTGCTGCCCAGCCCACATGACACTGCGCCCACCCGCGGTGCAGGATGTGGCCCCCGGCGTGTCTGAGTGAAAAAGGAGATCAGGAAGCTTTTCTCTTGTTATTGTAGGATCTGTGGATGAACTTCAGAAATAAAAAAACAGGACAAAGGGAAATTAAATAATCCACATATCTAGTTTTAATATCTAGACTCATAGGTTACTGAAAAATGACACAGAGGGAAGATGCCTCCTGCATTAGGGACTGGGATCAGCAACATAATCAGAGTAAATGAAGGGTTTTCCTCATGCTGCTTCATGGAGAAATCACCCTGACATGGCTGTGCTCACTATAAATAAATAAAACTTCACAAACCAGCACACAGCACTGAGATCTTGCCTCGTAAATTAGTAAAACCACTGCCCCATGTACCAAATCGCTGCAGGTTTTGTGCCTGCTGCTGTACATATTTAACCTCCCCCATGTAAATAGTCCTCTGGAGGTAATGGAGCTGTACTAATTTGCAATGGCTGGGGATTAAGCCGTTGGGGTTGAGCATTTCTGCCAGCTCTGGTTGCAGCATGCTGTAGTTACCAGGCTATAAGGATGACTCAGAGGTGTTTGGTGCTCTGGGGAAAAAACACCCATGGCCATTACACCATGTCTCCAGCAGCCCTGCAATGCAGCCCAGGTGCAGCACTTGCCCTTCCCTCAGACAGAGAAATCCCGCTCCTGCCCTGCAGAGCAGGGTGCAGACATTTTGTCTGATGATGCAATGTAAAGTTGATTTCTTTCTTTCATTCTCACTGAACATTCTGGAAAACATACCAAGGTTTTCCAAAGATTATTTCACTACTACTACGCTGCTTGCAAGCATCTTAATTTAAATCTCATTATAGATGCACCAGGGCAAAATGATCTGTCCACAGCTGAAATAATAAACTGGAGTGAAAACATCCTTGGGCTGTGAGAGGCTAGAACAAGCACTAATTGAAATGTATAAACTTACATAACATTATTTATAGAAAGGAGCTCAATTGTCAAAGGCCCTGAGAGAGCTGAAACATGGGAATGTTCATCCTCCTTGTAAAGAAAAATTAATTATGTAAGTTTATAAATTCCAGTTGCTTTGCTTGCTCATCTCCTCATGTGCCTAAGGACTGCCTGAAAGGTATTTATGGTTCCCAGCCACTGCTTCTTGATGGCATTTTTTTAACCTTGTACTTCTGCATGCCATTGCCTCCCAGGATCTTGGAACAGGGGATTAACTTTACACACTGTGTTCCTCAGCCATAGAAAAATGCAGATTTGTTCTGAGATTCTGCAGTGGTGAGTTTATTTTAAGGGGATGCCTGGATGAGGCCAGAGCTCACCAAGCCACCACATATTTTGCAGAAGGTGGTGGGTTGGCTGCTGAGTTTTGACAGTAGAGTCCTGAACCACTCACAGGTGTCTGGGATCAAACAGACACCTCTCTCTGCCTGAGTCTGCCACCTACTCCTGACATGGCTTTGCTTATTTGTCTCTTTGGCTGCCAAGAGCAGAGATGCCACGAAGACTCTAATGCCATAAATGGTTTGATTTACAAGGCAGGAAGAGTGCCACTTATAACTAAAATGCACTATATCATGTAATTTCCCGGTAGTGCTGTGTCAGCCAGGGCTGCCAACTGGCCAGAAAGCTCAGGAAGTTCAGCAGAAAAATTGTGCATCATCAAACCCAAAGGATTGTTTCGTCCCAGGCTCCTCTCAGAACCACTATGGCTCTGGGCTTTGTGCTTTGTGCTGTGATCACAGTTTTTCTCCCATCCACCCCTGTAAAATGTCACCCCTCAAGGGTCTGAGACACTTCCTGGCATCCAAAAATGCCATTTATTCAATTACTAGGTTTTGTGTATTCTCCAACAGCATCTCATTACAAGAGCTAATGGCTGAGTGCTGGGGTTGCAGTGCTGTGGCCACTAAGTGAATTAAAATGCAAGCTCCAAGTCATCTGCGTGCAGGGGAAATGAGAAACAGGCAAATGTCTCTGGAGAAATATTTCTTACCTCCTGTTGATAGATGTCCCGACAGCTCTGCATTTCAGGAACCTCCCTTTGCTGTGATAACCCCAAGGGCCACCTGCAAACCCCCCCAGGTGGGCTCTCCACCCCAGCTGCCCCATCCCCCTCCCTCTCACATGCTTCCAAACCTGTTCTCCTGCAATTTCTTGCATAGCAAGATGTGCCTTGCTACCACTAGAAGGAAGGAGGTAAGGGCAAGGCATTTGGGAACTTGACCTTGGGGATGATCAACCCCATTACACATACGAGGAAAAGTTCACAGCACTGGCCTCTACCACGCACGATTTTGTGCTTGGACAAGCTCAGGTGATATACCAAAATAATACTTCCCAAATGGTACTGGCACTTCAGAGGTAGATTTGCACCAGGTGAGCCTTGTAACCACATCCCTCCTGCCATCTTTTCATGGGAGGTGATGCACTGTGTCCTTGGGGACTTCTGTGGCTCTGGGGATCACCCACGGGATTCATTCTCTGGGGAAAAGGCATCTTTGTTGGTGTATGTTTGTCCTTGTTGAGGAGAGGGGGGACTCAACTGCAGCTTTGGCAAGGATTGGCTGAGCCAGTGTGACCTGCATGGGTACAAACAGCTTTATTTTGCTGCACCGAGGGGACAAAGCTGCCTGTCTCCCTGTGCCACCACCTCCTGCCACGGCGAGGGAGACCCAGGAGTGCAGTTCTACTCTCTCTGTCAGATTAAATGACACTCCAAGCCACACTGCCCTGGGATTTGGGAATAATCTAGGAGGTGGATTTTAACAGGACCAGATTCAAGGAGTTACCGTCTGTTTTTCCAGTCACAAGCCACATGAAATGTAGTGCATTAAAAAGTCGTCAGTGGCTGCTGCAAAGGACCACTGCATTCCCCTTCTTAGAAAGGCTCCCTCTGTCCACAGCACTGAGCACCTCTTTATAAATATTTGGAACGAATGAATAAACTGTTGAAATTCCCCAGGAGGAGAAGAAAACATTTCTGTGAGCAACGTACGGCAAGTGTGAGTCTTCGGGTAAAACTTCTCAGAGACTTGAGCATCTACAAACAGTCAGTAAATATTTAAAACAGGAAATCTCAGAAAAAAGGTGGAAAATTTATTTTATCAATGTGTAGCAAAGAACTGACACACAAAAAGAAAATATCTCAAAACATTGACCAGTTTATCAAAAAGTTAAACCACAATAAGCTCTGGAGGTCACGGGCTCCCGTGAAATCCTTCCCATGTGAAACACAATAAAAGCACAAACATTAATATTTACACTTGCAAAAAGGACCTGTAAGAAAGAAAAATAGAAAAGGAATGTAAAATGAGACTAAGTAGACTAAGTAACTTGAATAATGGGAAAGTAAATCAACAACAATATAAAATAAATATGCCTCATCACTTGCTGCTTTCCATGGCCCAAAGTGTTACGAAATACAGCACTTGCTTGGCATGGATTTGGAAAAGTCTGGTGTGCCTAAACCACTGTTTTTTTCAAATACAGATAGGCCTAGAAAAATACTTTAAAAATTTAGCAGTTCTGGGCATATGCAGACCAAGAAAAAAGAAAATGGTGCTAAGAGTAATTGTCTTGCCAATCAAAGAGTGAGTGCAGGGCTTGCCAATTATGCAATGCGTGATGGAAGGCGACAGCACTTCCAGATATTTTAGGGAGCACCAGATCATACAACAAATGGCAACTTGGAGGAATCCCCAGAAAACACGAAGCGATTGCAGGAATAAATTGCAGGGCATTTGAGCAGTGCAGAAGGTGAAATGTCAGGAGGAACCAGCCAAAGGTTGCAACACCACCACGCGCCTGCTGCTTGTGAGTCCTCAGAGAGAGACAGCAGTGCTGGGGATGGGCTGCACATCACGTGTGGGGTGAGTCACCAGGGACACGGTGCCAGAGCTGCAGCACTGCCTTTGCTCACCGCAGGGCCAGCGCACCGCGGCTCCAGCACGGTGTCACCCAGGAAACTGCTGGCACAAGTGGGGCAGGAGGAAACTGCTGGGTGCTGTCCCCTGCCTGCACAGCATCTGCCCAGATACTCCCTGCCCAGGCTCTGCCCACATGGTGCAGGTCAGCTTGAATATCCAGACTCTGATGGACACCCAGCAGTCCCCCAGCAAGTGGTGTTGAGTTGTTGGTAAACCAGAGAGCAGGTGGGTACAGCTGCAGGGGGCAGGGGGGAAGGGCAGCTCTCTAAGGTTTAGGATGCTGGAATGTGGCATGAGTGTCCCAGCCCTTCCCTGAGGACTGGGTAGGGAAACAAACCCCTCTCAGGTGGGACTCACAGATGCCCTCCCTCAGCCCTTCTTCCTGCTGCGTCCCCACTCAGTCACTTCCCTCCTCTGGCTGTGCTGAGCTGCCCATGTCCTTGCCGTGGAACAAACTGCCTGGCAGGCTCTGCTGCCGTGTGGCTGCTTCACTGCAGGCAGGAGGAAGAGGAGGAGGAGGTGTCACACTGGCTCAGCATGCAGGCAGAGGCAGGTGTTGCAGCAGGAAGCAGTGGTTTCCAACACTGGATGAGGCCAGGGTGGCCAGCAGGGCTGTGCTGGGATGTCTGCTGGGCTGGATCCATGTGCAGCCCCGGCCACTGTGGGAGCTGCTTGGCCATGCATTCAGGCTGAGTCTGGTTTACATCTGGGCTTTCGGGGGAGGAGTATGAAAGCTCTCATTTGCCAGAGAGATATTTAGCAGGAACACAGATAGCAAGTGATGTCCATGAATCCCAACAAAAGCCATTGGTGCTGGTGCCTTTCACTCAAAGTAGCAAAGCGGAGAGGCATCAGAGGCCTCATCTCCTCCAAGTTCAGCCAAAATTGGCCAATAGATTCAAGCAACTGCAGGCAGGGGCAGATGGACAGACACACATAAACCATCTCAGCAGGAAGGCATGGTCCTGCTAAAGGAGTAAATCTGTCCTCTTGCCCCACAGCAGTGGAGGATTACAGCAGTCTGGGGGAGCACAGCATCCCCTTTCCCTGCCCACATCGAATTTTATGAAGCAGAAACAAGTTTGCTGCCCAATGACTCCTTTGCTCTCAACAAGGGGTGAGCAGAGTGTGATCCTCAACACACGCAGCAAATTCTTTTTTGTTTTGCACAGTAGTTTACAAAGATCCACCAAAGAAGGAAATCTGGATCATTAGATATTCAAGGGAGGGAGGATTAAGAAGAGAGAAGCATCCACCCATAAAAATGTACCCCCTTTTAACTTTACACCTCAACTAGTAAAGTGTCCAATTTCTTAAATGTCTCCAACATTTTTTGCCTCAGCCTCCTTGCCTTGTTAACCATTCCACATATTTATTATTCTTTGCATGAAATAATACTTCCTGACATCTGCTCCCAGTTTGTTTCTCTTTAATTTCCATTTATAGCACATTTTCCTATCCTCTGACCATGTTAAAATAAAACAATAAGTATGTTTGACACAGTGGAAGTTACTTAAGATCACGATCCTTCTCTGACCCTTTTTCTTCTTTGTGAACGTGCCCTAAAACACAGAAAAAAATTTAATGAACTTTGTTGAAAATGCAAATGGAAAGCACAGAGAATCACAAACCACTCATTGAACTCCAGCGCTGTGAGGATCAGTGACCAGTGTGAGGATCAGTTGGTGGTCACAGCCCACTTCCTCTCTGGCAAGTTATCAGCTGAAGGCATCCACAGCATGCGGGGAAGGTGAGGTGCTGTGGGCTGTGAGTCCCTGCGCGAGACAGAGGGGACAACCAGGTGGCTCTAAGAGACAAGGCAGGAGCAGGACAGGCAAGGGAAAGGAAATGTTAATTCCCTGTGCAGTGACACAAATTGGCTTGAGTGATGCTTTCCCTTCTGACCAGGCAGATGGGAAAAGGTGCCCTTCCCTTGCCCTGAAGAGGTTTTGCATCCAAGTACAATCTGGCAACACCACAAGCAATAAATTCACAAGGAGAAGCAATGAGGGGTACTTTAGTTATGGCACGAGAACATTTTATGCTGTCATCTCTATCTTGGTACAAGCCCTCAGTATAATTTTAGCTCAGGAGGAGGTTGCTTGTGAAGCTAATATAAAATGGGAAGAATCAATGCAGCCTCCAACCAAATGTGCATGCACACCTTCTGGTTAAACAACAAAGCAAACCAGCGAGGCAGCATCCTCCCCTTTTATGGGCCAGCAGGCAGCTCTCCTGCAGGGACCAGCATGCTCTGTGCAAGGGTAAGCCTGCTCAGACAGCCCCTCCTGCACTGCTGAGGGAGGGAAGTGTGGTTAGACATCCTGCTGTGACCAGATTGCACCCCTGGACAGAGACACATGAGGATGAAAACGTTTCTGTCAGGCCTCTTTCCCCAGGAGGGAATGTCTGCTGTGCAGTTACGGCACAGACATGGGCACTCAACTGCCCAGAGCCTTGGCAACCTGGGCACTTCAGGCCCTGGTGCCCCTTATCTGCCTCTGCTTCCAGCTTTCTTCACACAACTATTTTATCAATACAGCCTTATCCTGCCAGGTTGCCAAGGGCATTTTCCTTTTACCCACATTCCAAGCTGAACACACTCGAAACTTTGGTTTTAATTGGGGGCTTTTTGAGGTCAAAACAAACTGTGACAACGAGGAGTAGGAGCAGCCAAATTAAACTGTGCTCTGACAAAGCACTGGCCTCTCAAACACACCGTGCAGCTCGGTGCCAGGGCTGCACCTCTACAGCTCAGGAGCCAGAATGCTGACGAGGGTGTATGGTCTTTGAGGAAGCACATCAGAGGTGGCTCTGAAGGATCGGCAGAAGCAGCTAATCAGGTGATGCGTGCCTGCAGGAGGGCTGCTCCTCCTGGGAAACCAGCACCTCCCACTGCCCTAGAGATGCTCCCCTGACTGTCCCCTGGCTCCCCACAGCACTGGGAAGGTCTGACTGGCCAACTCACACCCTTGGGAACCGCTTAATCCTCAGCAGCACAGGGCCCCCAGTTACAGCTCCCTGAACTCGCTGCGCTTCATTTGTTCTGCTCTAAGCAGAGGTCACACAGGTGGATTTGTCCTATAAAGCCCATGGTTTGGAAGGATAAACATGAGTACCCCCTAATCTTGCCTGTTTCTTCTGCTCATTTCTCCCCTGCTGCAACTGGGCAATTTACCTTTGCTGTTCATCCAGCCCAGA
Source organism: Sakesphorus luctuosus (assembly GCA_013396695.1). NCBI lineage: Eukaryota > Metazoa > Chordata > Aves > Passeriformes > Thamnophilidae > Sakesphorus > Sakesphorus luctuosus. Next base: position 276,768 of record VWZD01005121.1, on the reverse strand, counting down.
ATTCAGGATCTGGAAGTCTCCAAAACTGACTGAGGGGAAGAGACTGGGAGGAGGGGATGAGAAAGCTTCACAGTGACTTAGCCCATGTGTGGTTGTGAATATAGTTGTGCAGTTATAATTTAGCCACTGTCACCTATTTTATATGCAGAAACAGGAATTATGAAAATGTAGCAATTTTTTTTCTAAGTTGCAATCTCTTTATTTGATTAAGTAGTCTGAGTCAACAAAGTCATACTCTCCTCTATTTCTGAGAGTTTCTTCAGCATCTGGCTCACTTTGGCCTCATCAAACTCCAGGCACAGAAACTCCGATTCCTACAAAACAAAATCACAAAAACATTATTTGAGAAAAATAGTTAACATTTGATCACTGTGCAGAAAGAAATGTTTGGTGAGGAATTTGACAGCTCAACTCCATTTGCCAGCGGGCTCTCTTGTATTTTCTTGTCTGCCCTGAAGTATCTCTCAGAACATTCCTTGATTAGGAAGCAATGGAAAAGTGAAATCTCAAGCAATCCATGAGTTAACCCGTGAGGTTCTGTGAAGCATCATGCAGAAAACAGATCACAGACCCTTGCTGGAGTTAACCATTCTCCCCTGAAATGAGCAGAACTGGACAGTGTCAGCCCAACAGGTGCAAATTGGGACTGCAAAGCCAATGCCTCTTCTTCAGCTCCCACTGAATCTCCCCAGATTTAGCATCCCTGTTCTCCCAGACCTGACTAGAAAAGAGTCTTGAGCTGTCTTTCACAGAACAGCTGCTGCAGAAGGAGAAGCTCTTCTCACCATCCCAAAATAATGCCAGTATCTGTAACACATTACAAGTCTCGTTTCACAGACAAGATCTGACAACAGCTCTCCTCTCCGTAACCTGACCTCTCTCTCCTCCACGTGTGTTGCAGCCACGGAGTGATTTCTACCCTGACCTTTCGGGGAAGGAGTGGCAGTGCCATGATCTGCAGCCCTGGGTCCCGGTCCTTGCCAGGATGACCTCCAGGGCCAAACTCCTGGTGACATCTCAGGCTTTCCAGCCATAACTCTGCACCCCAAGTCATGTGAGCCCATCACCAGACTAAATCAGGCCAGGGTTTGCCAATGCAACCTTGAAGATCTGCTAATGCTGATTTTATGGCTTAAATCACACAGAGAGTGTGAGCAGACAGGAGACTGAGGTGATTAGATCTGGAGGAGATGTTTTTGCATGAGCCTAAGGCATAAGGAGGACTTTTTTTTCCCCTCTTCATGTTTAGTCAGTTAAAAGGATTGTGACTTGATCAAAATGAAACTCTTTGAATACACAAAGACATTGCCACTCCATTCAAGTGTTCTCATAAAGCATACTTTTAGCTGTAAAGCACCTAAAACTTTCCCATCACTCTCATGTGAACCAATCTAAGACTTAGTTCACCAAGAGGGCTGTTAAATCAGGGTGCTCAGAATTGAGCTTCAGTTTTATTTAACGCTTTGTTAGTTTATATCCTCTGTGAAGAAGGGAAGAAAGGTCTCTTCTCCCAGGCACCCAGCAATAGGACAAGGGGGCACGGGCTCAAGCTCTGCCAGGGGAAATTGAAGTTGGAGATCAGAAAAAAATTCTTTCCAGAGAGAGTAATCAGGCATTGGAATGGGCTGCCCAGAGAGGGGGTGGATTCCCCATCCCTGGAGGTTTTTAAGGTGAGATTGGCCGTGGCACTGAGTGCCATGATCTGGTAAAGGGACTGGAGTTGGAGCAAGGTTGGACTTGATGATCTCGGAGGTCTTTTCCAACCCAATCGATTCTACGATTCTATGAAAAAACAAGATGGATCTGTGAACTCAAAACTCCTTATTGTTCCCCGAAGGTGTCTTCTAGGAGAACAAAATCTGGTATCTCTGCTCATGCTCAGCAAGAAACAAGGCATCCCTTTTGATACTTCTTATTGTTAAAAAATAATTCAGCCCACATGGATCCTTTGCAATGAAGCAAAATGGAATCGGAACAAATCAATCACTGACTCGAAGAATTAAGGCCCAGCACATTTGCTGCCCAAGCTGAATTCTGGACTTCAGCTGAGCCCTCCATGGGAGTGGATGTCGTCTTAGGAAAAAGGTACCTGTGTGTGCAGGAGCAGGGTTGTGAGAGCATCCCCACCTTCAGGCTGCAAGGCCAAGCTCGATGCTCTCAGGAAGGTGTGGGAAGGGACACCCATTTCCTGCAACATCTTGGTTTTCTCCCCACATGCTTTCCCACCCCTCCTCCCATTCTACTCCTGAGCCTGGGCTATAAAAAGGAGCTGCAAAACAAACATCCAAGAAACACAAACTGCCCCCAGCCTTGAATCAGGTTTTCTAGGAGCTGCAACAACAGAGTGCTGCAAAAATATTTGTATGAGACACTAAAAGAAGCACATCTTTTTCTATCTTAGCAACTGTACTTAAAAAAAACATGTATTGTTAGAAAACTAACCCTCACACATTGAAAACTTAAAAAAATACAATTATGCTCTACTGCATCAGTAGAGAATGTAATTAAAATGGTTTCTCGCAACTCTGATATATCCAGTATTTTTAAGTTTTAGCCATTATATTGGAGCAACTAAAAGAAATCCCTCTGAATTCACATATAATTTGATTTATATTCATATAAATTCATTTCCAGTGTCACGTGACCCTGAGATTAGCTCAGCTGGTTAACACTTGGTTGTAATAATGCCAAGGTCATGGGTTCAGTCCCCTGTGTGGGCCATTGAGTTAAGAGTTGGACTCGATGATCCTTGTGGGTCCCTTCCAACTCAGAATAGTCTGTGATTCTGAATAGCCTGTGCCAGGGGTGAGGGACTCAACTCTACCTTCACATAGGGAGAGCTCCCCAGCATTCCAGGAACTGAGACAGTCTGAAAAGAAGGGGGTTTTGTCCAGTCAGATCCTCTTTCACACGAAACGCAGTCACATTTTCAAGGCACCAGCTCACACTTTCAAGCCACCAGCCAAGGCGCCAGACCCGCTCTTAGAAGCCTTCTCAACTTGATGTGGTGCTTGTAAGACCATCAAGGGTTCTTTGTAAAGGAATTATCCCATCCTGAATTNGCATCAGTAGAGAATGTAATTAAAATGGTTTCTCGCAACTCTGATATATCCAGTATTTTTAAGTTTTAGCCATTATATTGGAGCAACTAAAAGAAATCCCTCTGAATTCACATATAATTTGATTTATATTCATATAAATTCATTTCCAGTGTCACGTGACCCTGAGATTAGCTCAGCTGGTTAACACTTGGTTGTAATAATGCCAAGGTCATGGGTTCAATCCCCTGTGTGGGCCATTGAGTTAAGAGTTGGACTCGATGATCCTTGTGGGTCCCTTCCAACTCAGAATAGTCTGTGATTCTGAATAGCCTGTGCCAGGGGTGAGGGACTCAACTCTACCTTCACATAGGGAGAGCTCCCCAGCATTCCAGGAACTGAGACAGTCTGAAAAGAAGGGGTTTTGTCCAGTCAGATCCTCTTTCACACGAAACGCAGTCACATTTTCAAGCCACCAGCCAAGGCGCCAGACCCGCTCTTAGAAGCCTTCTCAACTTGATGTGGTGCTTGTAAGACCATCAAGGGTTCTTTGTAAAGGAATTATCCCATCCTGAATTACCAGGAAAGCACTCCTTAGATAGTGAAAAAGCATCAGCTTCTGATGCCTGTGTGCAAACACAGCCAGCCAGCCAAGTACTGCTGGACTTCTGTACCCACGCAGCTGCTTCTGCAGCAGTGGAAGTATTGCAGGGCTTTAGGTCTGATCCTTTTAGTACAGGCAGTGCAGTAATTTGCTCAGCAGAGGTTGGGATTCAGTGCAATTTCATTGCTCTGGATGATATTTTATTCTCCTGTATTAGGTTGTGCCTCAGATTAGGATGTTTTAAAGATTTAGTTGCCCCTTGCATAAGTAAAAACCTGATCTGTAATGCCACCAGAAACCCAATTTCCCTTCAGACATCCTGGTACCTTTCACTGGGATTAAGACCCACATTAATTTTCAGCCTTTCCAATTTTTTTGGTCAACAGAGACAGCAAAGACATTCATTGCTTTTGGAAAGGACTAGCTGATAAAACAGTTTTACAGCTGCAGTTATGCACTCATTAGCAAGGAAACCTTGTTGTTCTCATTAACAGGTTTGATACTGTGCTAAGCAAAGTGCTTTACTCACAGAGGCATCTTCTTAATGAGAAGAACTGAGGAACTCAGAATTTCAGAAGAAGTTTATAAACAAAATTGGAAGAGTTCAGAAGTGTTGTCTTTTGGGGGGGAACTGAAGCCCAACCATTCAGTGACATGTGATTAAAATAAAAAGGAACTTCCTTCTTCACTTCTTAGTCAGATGTATGAACGAAATTTCTACCATAATATTTCCCCTAGAAACAAATTTTGTTGCTTTTTAACAACTTCTGAGTTCCTCATGGAATAAGTGATTTTTTTGTCCTTCTGGATCACAAAATATTCTGCATCTAAGGCAAAACTCCCACCTCCTTCCTCTGTTAACCAGGAAAAACACCAGGTATGTATTATGTAAGTAACTGAGTGTATCAATAAATAACAACTGGAGCTGTGACTGTCAAACCTCTCAGCATGTTACATTTGCTTGGACAGTAAAACCAGGAGGAATACCTCCAAAACAATATAATACTGTACTGTGATATGTCTTGGGATAACTCTGTCTAGTTTTCCACCTCAACAGGTGCCTCAGTGTCCTGTGCAGAAAGGGTGGTGGGCCAGGAGTCACCTGCAGATCCCACCAGGAGGGGGTCAGGCATCGCCCTCCAGCCCAGCAGGGTCCCACTGAGTGGGGGGAGGGGAGGGGGAGGGGGGGCCATGCTTATTTTACTTTGTGCTTATGATGCTTATTTTGTTTATGCTTATTCTACTTATGCTGATTTTGTTTATGCTTATTTTGCTTATGCTTATTTATGCTTATTTTTTACTTATTAATATACATATCGTAGAATTTGCTTGGTAGTATAGAATTCACTGTATAACATACAGCAAAACTCACAAAGTGTCCTTGAAGGTGCCATACACCAAGAGGCCCCAGAGCCTCTTGGACCAATTAAAACAGCCAGGATACCCCATGAAATGAAGATAAATCAGAAGACATGCCAAAAGAACAAGATAAGTCCAATTAGACCAGCTACAGTTGCCAACAAGACTGGTTAAAACCAGTTTTGAGCAAAAGGTAGAAAGTTCACAGGAGGAAGATGTCTGACTTCATCCTCAAAGACCACCTAGGACCCCTGCCCCAAATTCTCAAGAGGAAAAGCGCAGGCACAAGAAGCAGCACGGGGAGGAGAAAATGGAAATCAGTTCCTGAGGCTCATTATAATAACCCTGCCTTCTCTAAGAAAATAATGTTTATGCATAAAGGAAAAATAAATATGTATAACTTACTTGCATATAAACCCACCGTTAACTCAGCCGGGTGCACATGTTTTTGGAGGAGCTATCCCCCAGGCGCCCGGGCCTGGAATAAACGTACCTCTCTATAACCTGACTGGATATTCGGGTTTTTTTTATTCCACAAAACACCACCGCTCCCCTGAGGAGTTCAGGCAGGGTTGTGTGTCTGAATAACACTTGTCTTCCATGCAGAAGAAACACAGGGAGATATATAAAGCCACAGGCATTACAAGCTAACCATGACTTTTCTTTCAGACAAACCTATCTCTGTAAACACATATCCAAAGCCAACCTTAGGCTTCCGTTCCAAGCCCATGCAGAGACTGTGGGCTTGGCTCTCATCAGAGCAGCAGGTCATGGTTAAACCAGCCCTGTGCTAACACCAGACCGTTCACAATACGAGCAAACCAGGCTGCAAACAGGAAAGCCAGTGGGGGATAAATAAAACAAGGAGCCGGTCCCAAAACGTCACCAAGGCTGAACTTGTGGCCAGCTCACCTCACACAGGAAACGTGCCTGGGAATTCACAGCACACACAGCTTCTCCAGCAACACCCACAGCAGAAACAAATAATCTTGTTTCCAATGCATTAAACACAAAAGACAAAATACTGATTTCAGAGTAAATCCATCGTCAATATTTTCCCCCCTATTTTTGCAAATAAGTATTAAGAGATTGCTTTTCTGGAGTAAAAGAAAACATATACGTGGGTTTAGATACAACCTGCCTCAGCAGGACAAGTTAGGTTACCAAAAAATCTGGTTTATCTGATAATGTCAACTCTCCCACTTCCTGCAAATTTGTTTATTTCATGTAAATATTGTTCTAGTAAAACATCCCAAGTGACCCTGACAGAGCACTGCGTAAAAAAAGTCAAAAGGACATGGACTGGTTTATATTTTTTTACTTGCCAGGGACTACCCTTAAAATATTATCCCAAGTCACAAGTGTAATAGTATTTCAGCAGGAAAATCAACCATAGAATCATAGGATTGTTTGGGTTGGATGGGGCCTTGAAGCTCAACTAGTTCCAAGGCGCTGCCCTGGGCAGGGACACACCAGGTTCCAACCTGGCCTTGAACACTTCCAGGGGTGGGGTATCCACAGCTTTTCTGGGCAACCTCTGCCAGTGCCTCACCACCCTCACAGGGAAGAATTTCTTCCCAGTATTTATTCTAAACTTACTCTCTTTTAGTTCAAACCATTCCCCCGTGTCCTGTCACTCCATGACTGTGTCCAAAGTGCCTTTCCATCTCTCTTGTAACCCCTTTAGCCACAGGAAGGAGCTCTGCGGTCTCCCAGGAGTCTTCTCTTCTCCAGGCTGAACAACCCAAACTCTCTCCACAGCAGAGGTGCTCCAGCCCTTGGAACATCTTTGTCACCCTCCTCTGGGCCCATTCCAACAGGTCCCTGTGGGTTACTGGCCAATAATGGTCAACTACCTTATCAGCCCCCATTTCATACCTTCCTTCCCTTACAGGGAGGTCCTGATGCTCCCTCAGGATGAACCTCCCTCCTTGCTGGCTCAGTTCACATGCAAGGACTGCACATTCTCAGTTATTCCTTTTTTATTTCTTAATCCCTAGAAGACTATAATTGTAGCTGCAAGTCTCTGGAGAGAGCCAGTGAGGAAACCCAGAGAACTGGCAGAGGGGCATCGCAGATCTGACAGCACGAACTGCAGCTTCGCCTGGCAAGTAAAAAAATACAAACCAGTCCAAATCCTTTTGGCTTTTTTTATGCAGCTCTTTGTTGGGGTCACTTGGGATGGTTTTTAAGTTGATAGATTTAAAACACCAAGTGGCTTCTTGAAGTGGCTACCTGAAGGGAAGTGACAGCCAGGTGGGGGTTGGTCTCTTCTCCCAGGCACTCAGCAATAGGACAAGGGGACACGGGCTCAAGCTCTGCCAGGGGAAATTGAAGTTGGAGATCAGAAAAAATTCTTTGCAGAGAGAGTAATCAGGCATTGGAATGGGCTGCCCAGAGAGGGGGTGGATTCACCATGCCTGGAGGTTTTTAAACTGAGATTGGCCGTGGCACTGAGTGCCATGATCTATTAAATGGACTGGAGTTGGACCAAGGGTTGGACTTGATGATCTTGGAGGTCTTTTCCAACCCAATCGATTCTATGATTTGGTCATTCCTTGGCACAGCAGCACTGCTGGAGCAGGGGGAGCAGCAGGAGCAGAAGGGACTCTGAAGCAGCAGCAGGAGCTGCCTGTGGACCCCACTGGCTCCAGCGCTCAGAGGAAGCTGCAAAATAGCCCTGACACCTGCCAGGAGGCATTCAGGGGTTACAGGTGTTTCTCTAACATGGACAGAAACCCTAAGATTCTAGGATATCATTTTCAAGTCTAGCTGGACCTGCTTAGAGGCTTGCATCATAAAGAAATGCAAATCTTAATTACAAAAAAAAAAAAAAGAAAAAAAGGGGAGTAAAGAGAAAAAAAAATACCAAACACCCTCTCCCATTCCAAAACAGGCAAGAGAAAACAAACAAATACATAAATAAAAATCCCAACAAAACCAGAAATCCAAAATGAGAATTAGACATTTTTCAATAGAGCAAGGACACATTCTCCTTGGAAAAGGCACATCCAAAAGTCATTTTTGCAACAATGCTGCCAGCTCTGTTGCAGAAACCTCCCTTCCTTGTAGACTGTTTTTACTTACTCATTACTGTGGGAATTTTTTATTGTGCTGTCTGATAGCAGAAAATAAATAAACTCTGATAAACTCACCTCAGCACTATCACTTGCTTCCCAAGCTTTCTTTGGGTGGCCTCTCCCTGACAACTGGGGCACACAATTCCCAGGTGACTCACCAGAGCTGCCTGGGGAAGAGGCACTGGGGTTTGTTCTGTGGCTTCATGTGACTCTTCCATGCAAACATCTGCTGCAGGAATGTCAAAACACACAACGAGCTGCACTTCATCTTGCGTGGATGACCCAAAAAGAAGAAAAATATTGGATCTGAGCTTATATTTTCTTCTTCAAAAATGACAGTAATACCACATTAAACTGGGTGCTTCCACTGGGTGGAAATATTTCATGTCAGATGTTTATGAGAGCGATTTATTTTTGCCATTTAGATTCTCGTACTGGGAATATCTGATAAATGGTAAAAAGGGAAAAAAACCAGGGCTGCCACAAACCAAAGCAGAATGGTAAAAGTGTGAGATGCTGTATCAAATCTTCTATCACACTGCATCAATCGTGATCCCACTGCAAACTTCAAAAGTTATTTTTATATTCATTAATATTCTGCAAGATATACTGGGGCATATGATAATGACAGCAAGTCCAGAAAATTCCAGAAAAAAATGGAATGGATAGCAAACCATTGATTTTATACAACCACACTTCTGACAATACTAAATTCATTATTTTTAATTCAATTCAGAGCTATTTTTGCTACAAACCTATAATCATGGCCTTCAAAAACTCTAGGGTAAAGTGCAATTCATTTCCATAATACTGTATAAAATAAAGCACAAATATTTGTTACTGAAAGTGCCTTTTAATTCTCCATTATTTTGGTATTACATGAACCAGAAGCCTCTTAAGAGAATTATTATTACGTCCCCATAGAAAAAAGTTAACTCAACTGCAGATTTTTTAATACTTTTAATGTAACATCAAGCCTGTAATATCACAGATTAAACAGATAAAGGATTGCAGAAACTGGAACAATTCCAGGAGGATAAAACTAAGTCCCTGATACTGCACAGCAAATGTAATCTCATTCCTTTTACATTATCAGCCTCCTGAAAACAGTCTACCTCGTATTTTATACCCTACATGAAAAATGGGCATTTATGGATGCAGAGAGGCACATGCTTTAATTTGCTGCTCCTCGTGTCTTTTGGAAGCACAAGTTTCTTTTCAGGAAGTGTTAAAACCCCAAACCATATTTTAAGTATCAGTACAATTAATTAGAAGGTAGTCTACTGTGTAAGTTTTATACATTTCATATCAAAGAATTAACAATAATATTATTCTTATTAATTAACAAAGAAAAAAGACAACACTTTTATGAAAGCCATATATACTTTCTGTATGGCTGTGCTGTTTTCAAACTGGTGATATTAACCTCCTCTGGTTTCTGCAAGCCTTCCAACCTCCTCTCTTTTTGATTTTGTAAAAAAAATCCATGATTTGTACCTGTACCTGCTTTAACCTTATGTATTCCCCGTATCATCTCATGCTGAGCCTCTTCACAGGGCAGCTTGCTGTGGTCAAAAAGGAAAGGTTACAGAAGCCACAGTTCTGCTGGTACCAACACAATTCAGAAAAAAAAAAGAGGCCTGTTTATGCTGACAAAATGCAAATTTCATTCTCGTCTATGGATGACTCTTTGCAAGGTTATACCTGTAACTTTTTCTGTGGGCTGACCTTACCTGAGGCATTGCCATTGCTTACCTGGTTCCTCTGACACCCTTTTACAACATCTTCAGCTCTCTGAGACCTGAGCTACCCCTAAAATCTGCTGCAGTCACTGCCCATCACAGGAGTCTGGCAGGATGGAAAACCCTTTATGGCCCTCCCTCTCTGAAGGGTGGGTATGGTTAACTCTCATAATGTGCACAGGATTTTGGTCTCCTGTCTGTCCACAGTTTAAGGCATTAATAATAAAACTGTGAACTTCCTAGGGAATTCCCAGTGATTTCTCCAACCCAGCAGTCAAACAGTTTCACAAATGTGGAATTACTGAAATGCATTAATAATAACTGTTTAAAAAGAGCCTGGTTTGTCCTCCTGAGTCCCACATGAGCACCCAGTGCTCAGGGTGCAAAGTCAACCCTGGCCATGAAGCTGCATCTGACACGAGGTTGTCTCTTACCTTTGGCCAGTGTCCTGTGCCCTGCACTTGCATAACCTGTTCACCAGCCTGAGCCTAGAGCCAGCCACCCATAGCAGAGCCCAGAGCATCCAGAGCTGCACTTCCACTCTGCAACATGCTCCCCTCCTGCAAAATCCTCTTGGAACAGAGGTGTTGGACAAAACCTCTGTCAAAGGTGCACAAATAAGTGCAGGTACAGAAAATGAAAGGTGAGCAATTCAGATCTATACAGACCCTGTGAGAACTGAAGCACTACCAGCTGAGAATAAACAAGGCCAAAGCTGCTGCTGAGTGGCAGGGAGGAGATCCCTCCCTAGGAGTTCACACAGTACCTTCCCACTGGACTCCGGAGATGTTCCTGAAAACAGTCAGGAGGATTTCACCAAAACACTGGCCTTGTGAGATATAGATTATAACCAATTAGGATTTGTAGTTTGATGGTGTGAGATTCAATTTAGCCAACAGAACGTAGCCTTAAGCCTATATAAACCATGTGCAGTGTGTAAATAAATGGCATTCGCTTGATCACATTGGTCTGTGCATGGTGTCCTTATTCCTTTGCATTTTAAATGTTGTTTACTTTAAATAAGATGTTCAGAGGCTCCCAAATTTTTAAGTCAATTCTTTCTCATAAAGGCCCCAAGAGGCACCTTTCTGACCTCGCTGTAAACCTTGAGCTTACTACTTCCCAGTTTTGTGTTTCCTCCCCCCAAAAATATTATAGCATTTCCTATATATATTAAAAGATATTTAAGGAGAGAAATCTCCAAAACATTTTTCCCTCCCAGTCTTGATCTTGGATATAGACAAAGCAGTATTGGGAAAGATTCAGTGTGGCATGGGAAATCCAAACCATGTAAGTTGGTCAGAGCTGAAGGCCACTAAACGTGGCTTTAGGTAATCCTAACCAAAGGCATTGCCCCGCTGTTTCCTTCTTCAGATAGGAATGGAGTTGTGACAAGAGAACAACAAGTGTTACCATCTAACTCCTGGTACAGGAATGAAAAGTGAGACATCTCTGTATCTAAACTGTTTCTCAAAAACAATACAAAACAACTTCATCTCTGCCCTAAAGGCACTATTTTGACAAAGAAATCACACCCAGCCTGTTTTCATTTGAATTCCAGCATCTTTGAAAGCACAGCTGAGCTCGAGGTCTTTCAAACCCCTAAAACAATAAGCATGGGATGTTTTATCTTTAACATGAGCATTTTTCTTTTGCTGCTTGACTGGCTTGACATTAATAGGTGAAATGGTGTGCCAAATAAATCACTTAACCTGCTTAGTCTACCCACATTGTCCTGGGGACACTGGCATGCAACTCTGGTTGGGTCTTGAGCCAGATGTTGTGTAAACAAAGGTGTAAACAGAGCTGAAGTCACCAACTAAGAAATGCACTTGCTCCCTGACTCTCGTTTGCACAAACTTTGTTTCCACTTGGCATACTTCAGAGACCACCATGCAGATGGGTTGCAGAGATTTATTCACTTAGTGTGAATATTAGGAAGGAAGTCCTGCTCTTCTCCTGTCCTACAGTCATGGCTGTTTAGTCCTCACAAGAAGATGAAATCAGCAATACAGCTCTGGAGAGCTGTGACCCTTCGAGGTCAAGGCTTACTAAGGGAGAATTTAGGAGGAATTTACTTGGAGGCTTGTGGTCTTTTTTAGAAATCATAGAATAGTTTGGATTGGAAGAGACATTTTATGTTCACTTGTCCAACGAGAGGCATCTAGTCCATCTAAAGCAGGGACATCTTCAGCTACATCAGACTGCTCAGAGCCCTCTCCAACCCGCCCTTGAGTGTTCCCAGGGATGGGGCACCCACCACCTCTCTGGGCAACCTGTGCCAGTGTTTCACCATCCTCTTTGTAAAACATTTCTCCCCTATATCTAATCTGAATGTCCTCACAGTTTGGTCATCACTGCTCCAGCCTCCACGTGGGAGATGGTTCATAAAAGCTTCACATGGAATCACATTAAATCTGTAACAAACACAGTTGCCACTTTCCAATCACCCTAAGATTGTAAATTAGACAGAAAGTTTCATATTATTTTTCCTCCTGTACAAGAAAGCTTTTGGGGATTCTATGCAGTCCCAGTGTCTGGGATAGGACACACTCTTAGGGAAATGGTAAAATAGTATGTTTTAAATTTGCATGTATCTTTTTCCATGTGGATGCCTCAGGCCATGCCTATGGATATCTGGCAGAATTTAAGAGGTTTTAAAGAAAAAAAAAAACAAACAATGAAACAAACAAACCAAAAAACAAACAAAAACCTGCCCCAAAAAACCAAACAAAAACAAACAAAAAACCCCAAAAAAAATAAACAAAAAAGGCAGTGATACCTGCAAGCTTCACCAAACTGCACAGGAAAAGCACAGAAAGACAACATAAAAAAATTAAATTACCTTTGTATCACTGTGAAATTTGAAACAACACATGTATTTTTCTCAAGACAGGACACCAAATTTCTGGCAGTGTGTCAGGTTCTCAACTTCTTGATCATGTTTTCCTCTGGCTCACCTCAGCCTCCCCAGCACTGGCACAAGGATCCCAGCGACGAGAAAGCTCCATCATCACCTATTCCAGCTCTGTCTGCTGTGTCAGCTCCTCACAAACAGGAGTCTAGCAGTGGAACCACTGCAAGGTGATGTGCTCTTCTCTGGAAGTCCTCTGCAGGGGGACCTCAAAGGGTAAATGCCCTTCCTCACTGATGAGCCATTGATTTCCTCTCCTGATCTGCATTTTTCTATCTTGTTCGACAGCTGTACTTGTTTTCTTGTGCCAGATTCTGTTTGGTTGGTGTTTTTAAGATTGGCTCAGAGAGCTGAAATATCAGGCTACAGCTTTCCCTAGACATGTTTCCTCTCCAAACACCAGGGCTAACCTCTGGGTTTTTTTAATCTTGTAGCACTTAATTGCAGAATGAAATTGTCTAAGAAAAAGAGAGCCCTTACTGAAGTATCTTCTGCTTTTACCCTAAACTTGGCTACTCTAATAAGGACATTAGTCAGACCTGGAATTCATATTAATTACATTTTAACCTACCTTTTATCTAACAGGGGAGTCATAGCAAAAAAATTAAAATCAAGCATCACTCATCATCATACAAACCCCCACTTTCTCAGAATTAAGTTTCAACTACTTTATGTTATTATTTACCATTTTCTTAGATGGTTTGGAAAGCACCATTTGACAGCATCAATCATCCTACCACTGGGCTATGGTTTGTTACAGGGTGACTCCAAGACGGTGCACTTGGTTAAATCTCAATTACATGTGGAAATTTCTGTGCTTTCAACACAACTTTCTATTTAATCAAATCAATGTCAGCCACATTCCCCTCTGTTACTGCAATATATACTGGCAGTGAAACAGTAATGAACTACGGTCTTAAGAATTACTTTTATACCAACTCCCCTGACACAGTTTAAGTAATCTGCACTTAAAAATAATCTCACAGTTAAACAATACAGGAAAAACCTGAGCAGAGAACTGCTGACCTTTAGGAGGCTGCTTGACTTGGCATCCTGGCATACCCTGGCTGAGTGTGCTATCAGCTTGCAGGCTGAGTAACTTGGTTAGCAACCCCAAAACAGATCTCTCTTGCTCCCCCACAGCTCTTTAATGTTTTAGTTTATCTGTTATATAATGACTCAGGAATCCATTAATGTCCTGCCTAAAAGTACTACACCAAATATAAAAGCTGAGCAGAAATTAATATCCTCTCTGAATATCCTCTGCCAACCCAAACCATACCATGGGTCTATAATCCTAGGACAGTTTATTTTCCATGGGAGCAGACAATGCTGGCTCCTGCTAATGGCAATAGCTAGAAGACCTTGGCTTTTCCCTTCCAATCAGCCTTCAGTCAAGACCACACCTGTTTTTCTCAGAGAAGAGACCAAAGATCAGAATTACTCTGAATCAGCAGTTTGGAACAAGACGTGTTTAAAACCCTCTTTTCTGCTCCTTTCTGAACAGTGAATACCTGCCCTGTGGTCTAAAAGCCACCTGGATTGCCTGAAACAAGAGCAGGTGAGGTGCACAGGACATGTTGCTGAAATACTTCAACACTCAGAGCTGAACTAAAAGTACAACAGTGTTTATTTTGGTTGCTGCAAGTTTTGCAAGAGGTTGGTAAAGGCCACGACTCGTGTCTCATAACAGCAACAAGGCAATGCCCTCAAAAAGCCCCATATTCCAAAGGTGCCTGTATTCTTGCACCCAAGCTCTCAGATCAGCACGACCCAGCTACAGCAAACACGTTTCATGCCCACAAAATGGCATTTTTTAAGGAATAATTTCTCCAGGGCAGCTGTTTATGCACATCTCTCCCGGCATGTCTGCGGCACTGCGGCAATGCCAGGCATCCCTCTCCTCCTGGGGGTTTTCCCATGCAGAGGACAAGCCTGGCACAACAGACCCTCCCAGGCACACACCCCACCAGCAGCACCCCATCTCCTCCCAGAAACATGAACCCTCTGTCCCTGGCACACTAATGCATCCCACAGATCTGGAATACACCACTAAATGGAGAGGGAAAAGCTACTGGCGTTTGGGCTCATCTAAAACCACAAACAGTGTACCAAAGGCTTGAAAATATGCCTGCAGTTCAGCATGCATCCAGCTAGGTTTTCATTCTTAAAATATTTAACAAGACAAAGTGGTCACACCAAACAGGTTTCTTTTTATGCTGCTTTTACGGCATTTTATCTATACCCTTTCTGACAATCTGAAAATAGAATTTGTCAGGACAAGAGGGTTACCCAGAGTTCCATTGCCACTGCAAATACATCTTCTCAGTGGGACCAAAATAACTACACTTGCTTCTTTTCTGTAATTCAAACGTGTGAACTTAGAAGGGGAAAAATGCCAAACTGGGAGAAAAAATTGGCCTAAATAATTTTTGATACTTTTTTTCTCATTTCTTTTAGAATGCAAACTGCTGTCTTTCAATTCACCATGAGAGCCCTTCCATGGAAAAGGGGGCAGCCACATCTCTGTAGTCCAGCCTGTTTACAGCCCCTCCAGCACTGCTGCTATTGCTGTTCCCAAGCCTCAGGACAGGCATCACACTTGGATTTATCAGCAAAACAGCAGCTCTTGCTCAGTGTGGTGCAAAGTCTGCTAAAGACAGTGTGAATCTCTGCACTGACTTCAGTGACCTTTGGATCAAATGCACAAAAATATCAGCATTATGTGCCAGCAGGGAGACACCAGAGGAATACAGTTCTCTTCTGAAAATAAAGGAAAAACTACAGATTTGCATTTTTGCTTTTTTTTTTTAAACCACAGAATATGTCCTTGCTCATATTTGCTGCATAATACACAACTCTTTTCCAGCCTCTTCTCTTGTGTAAGAGGAGAAGCAAAGGCTCGCAATGAAAGCTGAAGCTGTAGGTGCAACCCTGAGAAGAGAGGAGCGTGGGAGGACATTTCTGCCTGTGCAGGATCCCACTGAAGCCAAGGGGCTGTCTGCTCTGCCCACACAGCTCTGCTTGCCTCAGTTAATATTACAACTTGGGTTTAGTCAATCTGCGATTTCAAAATTAATCCTGGCAATGAATATAAGCAATAGAATACAAACTGCACGTACAGACAAGGCACCACACCTGGGTTCATCTGTTTAAAAGTCTAATCAGGACAGATCAGGACACCAGGTCTCAACACGATCCCCAAAACAGCCTGGCCACAAGGATTGTTTTAAAGCACAGAACTTCATAGTCCTCTTGACAGGCATCATCTTGAACCAGATCTTTTTTTCAGAAAAATAAAAGCTTCAAAGAAAAGTTACCTAATTTTGGTTGACCTCCTGTTCTCCATTCAAGGGCAAGTGGTGCTGAAGTAGAAATCATTTCCATAACTGAACTGCAGAGCAGTCATTTAACAATTAATAAGAGACCCACTCAGCATATGAAAACTGAATACGAAAATAAACATGTGAGAATTGAGATACCTCTGCAGAAAGAAAGGCTGCAGCTCCTCCACATCAGATATTTAATTGGTTGTCTCTTTTATTTTCTCATCATGAACAAGGGGAGAAGAGGGTGATGAAATATAAAAGACCTTAACCACTTCTCCTGAGGAAAATGGAGATGATGTGAATGGCTCATTTAGCTTTCTGTGCCTTTGAAGCAGAGGAGAAGTCTCGCTTTTTTTTTTCTCTCTCTCCACAAAGCAACCTCTTTTTCAGCCTGCACCCACAGTTTGGACATCAGCCTTTAGCAGAATGGGTGCAATTCTCATCAGCAGTAAATCTGCAGCACCGCAGCCTATTCCTCCTGCATCGAGAAAACGTCACATTTGTGATGGGATCCCTTGGCACATGTAAGGGCATCGCTCTTGCTGCAGGACTGTGAGAAACAAAATGCATTTCACCTCCTCCCTATTCCTGTGACCAGACTGGAGATGTCCTCCTGAAACAGGAGACCCTCTTAAGCCCCAGGGGCCTTGCCTCAAGGACCTTGTGCTGGCAGGGCATGTCGTGGCCATGAGGGCCCAGGGACACGCCCCCTGCCTTCTCACTGCAGCTCTGGAGTACAAGAAGAGGAATCATAGAATCATAGAACCAATTGGGTTGGAAAAAACCTCCGAGATCATCAAGTCCAACCCTTGCTCCAACTCCAGTCCCTTTACCACATCATGGCACTCAGTGCCACATCCAATCTCAGTTTAAAAACCTCCAGGGATGGGGAATCCACCCCCTCTCTGGGCAGCCCATTCCAATGCCTGAGCACTCTCTCTGCAAAGAATTTTTTTCTGCTCTCCAACTTCAATTTCCCCTGGCAGAGCTTGAGCCTGTGCCCCCTTGTCCCATTGCTGAGTGCCTGGGAGAAGAGACCAACCCCCACCTGGCTACAACTTCCCTTCAGGTAGTTCTAGACAGTGCTGAGGTCACCTCTGAGCCTCCTCTTCTCCAGGCTAAACACCCCCAGCTCCCTCAGCCTCTCCCCATAGCACTTGTGCTCCAGTCCCTTCTCCAGCCTTGTTGCTCTTCTCTGGACCCGCTCCAGCCCCTCAATATCTTTCCTGAACTGAGGGGCCCAGAACTGAACACAACACTCAAGGTGTGGCCTCACCAGTGCAGAGTTCAGGGGAAGGATCACTGCCCTGGGCCTGCTGGCCACGCTATTTCTGATACAGAAGCAGTTATGTAGCAGCTCTCTGATAAAAGCAGAATGAATGGTGCTGTGATTTCAGGCAGTGAGATGAGATGGAGAACAGCATTATACAGCTCAGAGCCTCCACTTCCTTAAGGAAGCAGGGAACCAGAGGACCATGTGCAATACCAAATGCTGCTGCCTGGGTTCAAACAGCTGTCCTGAAGTGGGAATACAGCAAAATTTGTGAGTGGACCTATGTCCTAAAAATGCATGTGCTTCTTCTCTTTCCAAACACCAAAACTCTACAACTTTTTAATCCTGGCAAGCCTAAGGGTTTGTACTGATGACTGGTCTTTGTGCCACTCTCTGGACCAAAAGAGACTAACAAAGCCAGGAATAACTGTGCACCAGTGTAATAAAAATACCTGTTTCTGGTTTAAATACCTTGCTTTTCAATTCCCCTTCTTACTCACCTGCCAAAGGGGTGGGAGGTAGTGGAGACTGTGTGGAAAGATTTGGACTATTTTGAGGGCTGGTAGGGCAATGAGGGGCCTGCATACAAAGGTAAAAATGGCAATGAGGACAGGGAATGTCTGTCTGCCTTCGCTGACTGCCTGCAGGATTTCATGTCTCTCCTCACCCTGCTAATTCCCATTATATCTTTCCGTGTCTATTATATCTTGCTTCAAGGTTAAGAGACAAGAGCTAGCACAGACTTTGCAGCAGCAGTAAATAATTAAATTTTCAGGTTAGTTTCCTGCCATTCTTTAAGCTTGCTTTTATCTGAACCCCTGCTGAATGCCAAACAGGGATTTTCACTGACCAGCCCCTACTTGCACCCCTGGTTTTCCCTTCCTTCCCAAGCTTTTACAACACACATAGAGCTCAGAAAGGTTTATAAAATCCAAACAACTCCTTCTCTAAAGCATCATTTTGCCTCCCTTCAGGAGATTTTTTAAAAAAAAAATCATATAATAATTAGCAAAGCTGGGTTCAAGCCATACTAGCTGTTGTCTGTATCTACCACAAAACTGTAGGGATCAGTTTCTCTGAGCTGCCAAACTGTCTGCAGGGAGAGCATGGGACACAGTTCCTTAATTTCCTTGTATAAAAGGATTATCCTGAGATAAAGTATGCTGGGAAGCAGCTTTACATTTAGAATGGCCTTTCAACTCACAAGCCCAATTAACAGTTTTGGAAACAAGCTGTAGACATGTAAAGATATTTTCTAAAATACCAGCCTGAATTATGAAATGGGTATTGGTGCTGTAGAGCTCCTAAAACAACCAGGGAGAGGATATGGCATTTCTGACCTCCTTCCACTGATCCCCCAATAAACAAGGTCTTGATGAGAACTCAGCATTGCCATTTAATGGGCTTGTGCTACTTCTGTATGCACCTGCTTAATGAAGGACTGTAATTAAATGCTGGTAAAATACCTTATCTTGACCTTATAGACCTCATTTGAAACCAAAGCAGTGGCAGTGCCTGGTTGTGGTTTGGTTTGGTTTTTGTGGTTGTTTGGCAGCAGAGCAGGTGAGGGCATTGGGCACCACGAGCACACCCTGCACCAAAAGAACAACAAAAAACGTGTAACTTCTGAAAAAATAACTCCCACTACACCTTTTAAGAAAGCCTTGAAGAAATCAAATACATCTTTGGTTGGTGTGCTATAAAATGAGAACAACACAGCCTTGCTCAAAACCATCCCAGAGATGCTTTCCAGAAGGAACACTTGGAATATGCTATTGAATCCTGTGCTACTGCAAAGGGGTTGATACAGTTTTCAGGCCATTGCTGAATTTTAAACAACAAAATAGGTACAGACCACATTAGACATGGATTTTTTGTTTTTTAACCTCACTGCATGTATCTTATCACATGTTCTTCTCAATGTAATTTCACAACATATTGCAAATGATGGAGGGAAAAAAGGCTAGACCAGCTGTCCAAGGGCTGTCTTTGCAGATGGGTATAGTGGCTTGGCTGTCTTGATATACAGAAATATATATTTATATATGTCTTTATACATTACCTAGGAAATTCTGATACAGCAATTTTGGATATCATTAAAAACCCCACTGTCACCAGACTAATAAAAAAAGAAAGGTTCAGAGATTTCATAGAATCGATTGGGTTGGAAAAGACCTCCGAGATCATCAAGTCCAATCCTTGGTCCAACTCCAGTCCATTTACCAGATCATGGCACTCAGTGCCATGTCCAATCTCAGTTTAAAAACCTCCAGGGATGGGGAATCCACCACCTCTCTGGGCAGCCCATTCCAATGCCTGATTACTCTCTCTGCGAAGAATTTTTTTCTGATCTCCAACTTCAATTTCCCCTGGCAGAGCTTGAGCCCGTGCCCCCTTGTCCTATTGCTGAGTGCCTGGGAGAAGAGACCAACCCCCACCTGGTTAGAACTTCCCTTCAGGTAGTTCTAGACAGTGATGAGGTCACCTCTGAGCCTCCTCTTCTCCAGGCTAAACACCCCCAGCTCCCTCAGCCTCTCCCCATAGCACTTGTGCTCCAGTNCTGCATGGGGTTGTTGTGGCCAAAGTGCAGGACCCGGCACTTGGCCTTGTTGAACTTCATCCCACTGGAATCAGCCCATCTCTCAAGTCTATCCAGATCCCTCTGCAGAGATGTCAACTTTCTGAGGACTAAGAGCAGAGTGTTTGCAACAGGAAGCAAAACTACCTTACATTTCTGTCCTCTGCCAAGAAGAGTTGTCCTCCACTGAACTGGGGATACCACATACTTAATTTCTATAATTTTCCCTGTAACATCAGGCAATCCCATGCAACTTTTGGACCTTACACCACACTTGGACACCACTGAGGTTGAAACCAGGCAAATTTGAGAAATGCCTGCAGAGTTAAAAAAAAATAAAACACCCCAGACAATATTTTTCACCTGGACCAGCCGTCTACTGCAACTCCCTTCTCCTTGCTGGTTTTTGGTTGCCTTGGATTCTGTCTCAAAATGGTCATGAACAGGAAATGACAAGCAAACACATCTCCATGACTCCCACTGTACATTATACATCCTTTGTGACCAAAGCTACCAGGACTTTTTAAAATTGTGGCGAGGCATTCAGTGAGTCATTAATGATCTGGGTGCCAGAAGACTCTGCTTTCTGAAGTCACCACTGCTCATTACTTCAAGAAAACAATTAGTCACAATTAAAAATTAAGCCCTAGAGCTTCCAGGAATTGGATACTGTTCTGTGGATCATTCACGAACAGGATGAAGACAATAAAGGCTGTCTGGACCATCCCTTCACTCCTTCATGAGACAACCTCATCAGGATGGTCAATAAAAATACAGATCCCCTTCAGGAGCTGCAGATGGAGAAGATGGAGGGATGGAAACCCTGAAAAATTATTATTTACTGACCTGTTTGCATTAAACTCCAAGCTATATACTTTTTACTTTTAAACAAGAGTGTTCAGCATCTAAAAATACTGATACTGGAAATAAACTGATATAACAAAACCCCACAGTGTTTAAAACTGGGATTAGACTTTCAAAAGACAGCACATTTAGAAGAGAGTACATCACCAGAAACAGAACATCTGAAGCCATTTCTCTTCATTAAAAAATGAATCACCATACTTTTGCCCAGCTCTAACCCATTTATCTAACTGTAATGAGGAGCTGGCATTTGATGTTATAATCTCTACAGATTCACCCACCAGAATATAACTACTGCACCAGCAAAAAGAGCCTGGTACCCAGGTCAGAGGCACCAGGTCTGTTTAAAGTTCTTTAGCCTCAGAATAGCTGCATCCATATGGGCAGATGCACTCGGCTCAATGAGATTTATTGCTATTAGATAGAATGGCCAGAAAAGCAGCTTTCCTAATTTTTTGTCTTAGGTAAAAGCTCTAATCACTGTCCTCTTAGTTTCCATCTACAAAGGGCAAAAATGAGTTGTTGCGTTGGTTTTTTTCTCTAAAAAACCCCCAGACAAACCCCAAACCCTCCCTATATTGGGAGTTTCCATGACATCATCCCCTCCCTGTGCCCTTGCTGACCTGAGAGCTCCCTGCAGGCACACACAGAATCACAGACTATTCTGAGTTGGAAGGGACCCACAAGTATCATCAAGTCCAACTCTTAAGTCAATGGCCCACACAGGGGATTGAACCCATGACCTTGGCATTATTACAACCAAGTTTTAACCAACTGAGCTAATCTCAGGTATGTACACATGTGGCATCAGTGACAGCTCCAAAACAGGGCAAGCAACCAGCCCAGCCACTCACCTGGGTCTGGGTTTACTTAATGATAGAAAATAACCCCTCCAAGAAAGGTTGGGGAATCTGGAAAAACAGAGCAGAGCAGCACTTGCTGCTTCGATTACAACACCCCCTCCTTGGGGTACTGGCCTATGTTTAATATCTGGTATCTGTTTGAAGCATCTTTACTTTCAATTGCAATACAACATTTACCACTACCAGGGTAACTGTGTAGTCACAGCAAAGACAGTAGAAAGCAAAAACAAGGTAGAAGAATGACATTTATTATTTATAAAAACTTAAGTTGTTTCTTCCTCTTGATCTTCTCTTGTTGCTTTCCATTAGCAGTTTGGTAACTAGGGATCACTTCTTAAAACACATTTTCAACATGCCTAATGACGTGAGGTTTTGTCCTGGAATCCTTGGACCACTTCAAGATATGATGAGGAAGAGTTAAAGAAGAAAACCAATTTCATAGTTTCGGTTTGGAGCCACCTCTGTGTGACACAGCCAAAGGGTCCAGCACTTCCAGCAAAATATTTTTGGCTTCACAACTGAAAAAAAAGATCCCATGCCACAGGCACTGTCCCAAGAGTATATTGCATGGAAGGCAGCTTACTACCAGCATGTGCTACACTCATTTTGAGGTGATGTCACTTCTGTCCCTAATTCTGCTGTTCATTTTTTGGGTCTGTTATCCATGAGTTGAGTATCTCAAAGCGTGTAACAGCACACCAGTACCTCTCAAACACAAACCTGGGGCACTTAATAGCAGCAGAATTTAAGTGGTGGTGTCCTACAGGTACTGGTGGATCTGCTGCTTAATATTTACACCTGAGGTAAAAGCAGCTTTGAAAAGGGTGCTCTCCAGCCACATGTAGGAATGTTAATGATTAACGTGCTCTTGCATGAAGAGCGGAAGAGGAACAGGTGAGACAAAAAGAAAACAACAGTAGGAAAAAGGTTGTTAGGGGAAATTATGGTATAAAGGTCAAAGAATGGAGAACTGGTTCATCCTTGGAGTTACTCACTGCAGCAGCTCACAGTGAATGAAGGAGGTACCACTTCATTTTAAAGAGATGATTTGCCATCCATACAAAACTCTACTTCAGCAATTTTCCAGCTTACCCAGTTGGTCCCCAATTTTTCAGGTATTTTTGTTGCCTTTCATTTGATGCTTTCACAGATGACACAACAGGGCAACACTTTAAAGTAAATACAGAAATGTTTCTTGTTGAGAGGGAAGAAATCCCCTGCAAAACCTTTACTACAAATGTAATTGCCCAACACACACCACAGACTTCTGGTGGAAGAAATCAAAATTAGCATGTATTTTCTCCTTTTCCCTTTTAGCAAACAAACAGATGTGACAGGGCACCTAATGAGCAATCTGAGACTTACTTTCTGCAAAGGATAATACAGCTTAGGGTGGAAAAGTAAAACCTGAAGCAGCCTTTAAACAAAGTCTCCTGTCTCAGAAATACTCTTCAGTACCTTAGCATGACTTGGGAGGGGTTTGCTGATGTGCTGAATTATTTGTTATTAAATGGCACACATCAGATAAACCCTGAAACATGATTAGACCTTCCAGGAATTTGGCTCCTGGTGGTGAAACACTCTGGCTGGCTGGGGAGCAAAAGGTTCCTTCCTGATGGCACTTCCTGAGAAGGGGCAGACAGCGGCCACCTCCAACTGCATGAGGACAGCCATGGCACTCAATTACTCTGCTGGAGATCTTTCTCACCTGCTTCTTAACAAGTTTCCTCTTGCTCAACCCAACAAGTTCTTAAAATTGCCCAGCCATGTGCCTGGACCCTTAGGAAAGGCACAGTCAGGAAGGCAGGTACCAACCAACCCACTCATGGGAAGAGAACAATAAGGAAATGGTATATTTTAAAATATCTATTCTAGGACTGGGTTTATTACTAGAATTTTGTATTCTGCACTACCTATGTGGGCTGCACAAGAAAGCGAACATCCCAAATTCAGGAATGTGAATCCTATTGCAGCAAGGAAGCTCAGGCAAAGCTTCTCCCTTAATCCCTGAGCTGGGCTGGTTATTTGAAACAGAGATGTCAGTTCACAGGGCAAGCGACTACCTTGAGAGCTTCAAGCCCTGAAAATCAGTAATCCATCAGTCTTCCACTTAGGCTCTAATGCCCTTACTGTTTTGTTCATGGATTACCCAGCTCTGCTTTGAAAACTGTAGACATGGTGTAAGACTCGTGTCATACAAAGCTGTAACACATTCAGGGTGAGAACAGTTTGTATAAGATTGCAAACCTGTTGCATAAACTGTACAGGAAACCAGGTTGCACGTGCATTTCATCTTGATCAATGTGTCTAGTCTACAATCGAGTTTCCAAAAATATCAGTGTAGTTCCTTCTTGTAAGAAAAAGACCCTGGAAATGTCTGAAATGAGCTGAGGGGATGATGCTTGATATGAATAAGAATGTTTATATTTGTGGTGCTTTAATATTTGCATAAATGCATGTGTGACACTTGTTTTTTATCCTTCAGAGTGAGCTTTACATGAATTCCAGATGTATTTGCCTTCCATTAATGACAGGACCCACAAAGGCAGATTATTTTCCATTAAAAAAAAAAGGATTTTAAAGAAGCAAGGAAGAACCTCACAAATCAATTGCCTGTGTCACACAAATCCATTGTCTCTGTCAGATGACAACAACTGGACTTGTTTTTAAGTAAATGGACTTGTTTTTAAGTCATCAGTTAGCAGGAGTTCATCAGAAGTGGGCAGCTACCAGCCAAATTCAAACTTGGGAGAATTTTGAGAGCTGCAAGATTTGGGTGCATGAAAGCATCAAACACTCATGAGGAAAGCCTCTCACCTGACACAGGCATGTCTACTGTTTTCCAGGTTTTTACAGTGTGTGCTTTTGAAATTAGAGCTCTAATTAGAATACTTTCCATGTCTATGAAAGGCCAAAATACATTCCAAACCTGAGACTGCAAACTGTGGCTATTACATCCAGCAATCTTAATTAATTCAAGGCTTGAATATTCTCAGTAGAGTAAGGGTCAGCATGATGCCCTATGCTGATGTCAAAGTGCCTTGCTCAGCTGCATTTTACCCTCATTTGAAGGTTTCATTAGCAATAATTACTTCTTTAAAGCTACAAATGCTTGTTTTTCTTAAGCCTTTACTTGCACATCTTGGAAGATGTAATGGGTTGAAGATTGACAGAGCAAAGCACTCAATATCCTAATCAATACAGCACTGTCTGTGCTAACTCTCAAGAGATGGGCAGTACACTTATCCATAAAGTATTATCTGGGAATCTCAGTGCATGGGTTAAGAACTGCACAGGGAGAGAGGAGAGAACTCCCAGTTTCATTTGATGGGAGCACTTGGGTGCAGCCCCCTGGCTCAGGCCCCTCCTGGCCACAGCCAAGCACTTCATCCTTCTGCATGTAAAAGATTAGCTCAGGATCACCAGACAGCTCCAGTTTATTTTCTTCAAAACTCTGCTTACTGATGCCTGTCAAGATGTTTGTCGTAAAAAAATGTAGGAAATGGAGATCTACAGAATCTGCTAATGAAAGGTTTAATTGAGGCTGATGTTGCATCTGGGTTGAATTTATCTGTTCATGCTGTTAAACACTGATGAGTTCTTGTATCATCAGCAAATTCTGTAAAACAATCAATATTCTGCAACATGAAAAGCAAAGTTATTTTGGGCAATCAATGTGAAGAAAAAGCAAAATACATCTCCCTTTCAATTTTGCTCCCTGGGTGCATTTGTTTCAGCAACATCCCTTGCTATCTGTGTCCTGAATCTTCTCACAACTGTGACCCACAAAAAACACAGGCAGAGTAACTAAACACTGATTTCAAGTTACAAAACAAAACTGTTCACATTTGCTGGTAAAACAATCCCTGCTCCTGTTGGAGCAAACTTCAAAACACCTCTGTTAACTCAGGCCACAGATAAAGCTCTAAAAATAGCTTGCCCTTAAGAGAGTCTTGACCAAAATAAATTGTCCAGTTTAACAGGCATCGTTAACTCCTTATCCTCTGAATGTTATGCACGCCAAAGACATTGCAAATAACACCAGTTTTACCTTCTATCTCCCTCAGAACTACCACACTACAGGCTCCTAACAAAGTTCCAGTGCAGTAACCTGGGAACCTGTTACTTAGCTCTGCAAGTGTCTGAAAGAACAGGATACAACACAGTCAACAACTCCACAAGTTCAACCTGAACTCCTGGTCCTGGATTATCTGTTGTTGGCACTCTCCTCAAAGCACAGGATGACAAATATTCCCCCTGAAGTCACTGAACATCCTGAATAAACTCCAGAACAAACCCAGACCTGAAAATATTTTAAGTAACAGATGACTGTGGAAAAAAATAATGAACACAGGAAAAGACTGTGACTTTCAATGAGGCTTTTCCTTAACTATTCTTTCTTGAACAACCTGTTTTTCTCCCAAGTGTTCTCAAAAGTTAAATAAAAAAGTTTAAAAAGTTAATACAATCTGATGGTTTATTCATGCCAAACATGTCACAGAAACGTTTGTTATAGGTGGTTTTTCTATGAGAAATTACAGAGGAAGAAGAGATGCTTTTAATTAAAACAATGTAAAATGGAGTGTAAGTGGTTATTTACATATGCTTTAAGTACTCATGGGAGGAGTGGGAAGACAGCTGGATAAATATTGAACACCATCAGTTTCTTCCTCTTTTAAGACAAAGAGGACCCACAGCTAACTCTAAGAATAAGTATTATTTAAATGGTTACCAACAATTTTTGAAGCAAAGCTTCACAATAGACTAAACACAAAATATCAAAATATTTTTCTAAATATGCATTGAATTCCAAATTTCCTGAATAGTAGTAATAATGAATTATTTTGGTATTTTATAAGACTTAGTACTAAAATAAGAAATAGAATTCCTAGAAATAGGCATTTTCATTTAGAACAAAACCCAAATGCATTAAAAACCCCTCCTAGAAAATGAAGCTGAGCACCTCAGGGATGGGTGATGGACACGTCATGGATCTTTTCAAAGTGGTCACATCCTGATGCTGCGTGTGCTGCTGGAAACCACTGCTCTGAAGTGGAGTGCTCCTGGTGCAAGGCAATCAGTGTTTGAGAAAAACACAGCATGAGCTAAATACAATGTGAAATCTTTAACACTCACAACTAACTTCCTATCCAGCCTACAACAGGAACTTTCCAAAACACTCACCAGATTTTTGAAGTAGCCAAACAATGGGGTATTTTCATTTTTCTTTCTCAACAGCAGACTGAAAACCTAAACACAGGCAAAAGACTGGACACGGTATGAGAAAGTCAGAGAGCTTTTTTGTTGTTCATAAACAGCAAAACCCCAGGACATGGAGATTAGCTCAGTTGGTTAAAACTTGGTTGTAATAATGCCAAGGTCATGGGTTCAATCCCCTGTGTGGGCCATTGAGTTAAGAGTTGGACTTGATGATCCTTGTGGGTCCCTTCCAACTCAGACTAGTCTGTGATTCTGTGCCATTGATGGGAAGAGCTTTAAAACAGGCAATGTAAGAGCCTTTGAATGTTGCTAACCAGCAGCACAAGAAAATGCTCATGGACAAATTCAGCCCAGCACAAGAGGAAAAAGCATCTCTAAATGGCACAGGCTGCAAACTTGTCAGAGATAAGATTTATTTTATTTATTTGTTTTTTAAATAAAGAGGCAAGATGTGCCGCTGAGGTGAGTCCGCGGTAACCTGAGCAGATGGAAACACACTGTGTCTCCCCACTAAAACCCCAATAGTCTCTTAAACCAAAGGACTGTGTTGGTGCACAAATAACTTCATGAGGGAAATGCAAACACATAATGGCCAATAAAAGCCTCATCACAGAATTAAATGTGTATTGTCTAAAAAATAAAATCCCAGCTAATTCTGTTTATTTGAACAGGAGGAGACGTAAGAGTTCCACCCTCAGCGGTGAAAGCAGGGAACGTGCCTGGAGCCCTGACCTGGGATGAGAGGCTGGGCTGGCTCATACTCTGAGTGTGTCTTCAGGTCACAAAAACCCTTTAAAGCTTTTCAGGAGCTCTGGATATCCTGTGGTTGAGGAACCATGGGGTGTTCTTCCACAGGGATATGTCATGGGTGGCTACCATGACAGCTGCCAAAGCTCTGCTGCAACACTGTGGGTGACACCACCTAGGAAAAAACAAGCCCTCTCCCTGGGAAAACATACCCTGCTGTGCTGGTTTAAAGGTCAACCAGCAGGAGAAATGAACCCAACACCAAAGAGATTATAAGTCAGAGTTACAATTTAATAACAATATTACAATAAATGCAATGGTACAAAGAGAAATTGGTTTTAACCCACAAAACCCAGACATATAACCCAGCACTCTGGGGCACAAACACAACGGTGTTTGTTGGCCCCTGTGCTGAACCCCATGTGGTTCCCCCAGGTCCAAAGCAAAGGGAAGTAAAGAACCTGTTGGTGCATATGATGGCCACAGTCTAGTAAAGAGTGATGGTCTCCTCCTGTCGAGGTTCTGGTCCTGCTCTGGATTTGACAGTGGTTCCTGGAAGTCTTCAAACCCCCAGATTATACACCCTCAGGTCCAGGTGGGAGCATCCAGTACCTCCCCCAGGGCGGGGAGTTCCACAACGGCTGATCTGACTCTGTGAGTCAGGGGGTATTTTGGAATCATTGATGGCCCATTAGCAGACACGCCCCCTCAGGCTGGGTGTGAAGGTGCTAACGACTTCCTGGAGGGGAGTTATCACAGCTCATATCTCACAGGTGTCTTTCACACCCAGTTTACATCCTGAGGAGTCAGGTGTGCCCTGGGTAGCTGCTGCAAATGGTCCATTGTTAACAGTTCATCAGAAGTGAACAGAGAGTGTAGAATACACAGCTTTGGTCACCTCCTGACAGTGATAAACTGGTCACACCTTGCTGAACTAGGACACCTGCCCCAAAACCTTTTCCAAAGACCCACTGGTAAACCGTGACAGGCATCAGCATCTTGCTGGTTAATGTCCCCCATCAGATACCACCACAGTCCAGCAGGCAAAGCCTTGAAAACTCAAGTGCTGCCCAGCTGCCAGACAGTGCTGCTCACCAGGACTTGGCCATGGGCACTTCACCAGACAAAAACGCCTTTCTTGGGAGATGTGACTTTATAATCAGGCACTACAACAAGGACTGCAATTCACTGCACAGAAAACAACACAAGACTTGATCTGTCCCATGTGAGCGCGCCAAACAGATCTGAATAAATAAAGCCTAAGGCAAGCTGAGTTTCAGCCATCATGTTTTTCATGTGGAAAAGCCAAAAGGTACTAAATTTAAACACCAAAAATAAAGGAGATGCTGTTGCTTCCCCTTCATGAGGTGCTACGATAAACTAGCGCACAGGGGACAGAAGGCAGAATATCACAAATAGCCCTGTCTCTGTCATTGTTTACTGTTTTTCTATAATTGTCATGTAAAATGTACTTTGGAGATAAGCATAAAAGACTTTTTTTTCCCTAGGTCAGATACAATGGACTTGTCCTGAAAGAATTCAACCTTACTTTTAGCTGCTCTGCAGAAACACTACAAAAACAAAGTTTTCTGCATGCTGGGAAGAACAGAAACAAACCCAAAGCTTTAAAATCCAGCCACTGTGGGCTGCAGGTCTCCTGTCCCAAAGCCAAACACTTGGCTCATCCTTGCCACCCTGCACCACACAGCTAGAGCCCATCACTTCAACACCTTCTTCAGTTTTTTTTAATTGACCATGCCAGTACATGCAGAGGATGATAACACTGTTGATAACATGCAACTGTGAGAATTTGGAAAGTCTTAAGTTGGTATCATCTGCACTACAGGATTTGACCAGACAGCTCCTTCCACAGAAAGCCTCACAATAAATACAGTTTTTTCCCCTTAGCCACAAATTAGCTGATTATATAATTTCAAAGATAACTATTTACAAATATTTACAAAAATATTTACAAATCTCAGAAGGAAAGGCACAAAACACTACTACTACCTTACAAACACAAAATATCTTTCTGTAAAGTGATAACCACCAAAAAAGCCACCAATAAAACCTTGACTAAAATTTCCCTCTCTTTGACTTATGTATTTACTTGTATGTTTTTTTCAGGAAGTTTCTGAATTCTGAGTATCAGCAGAGCTGCTGCCTGGTATGAAACTCCCTTACCCAAGGAGTGCACAGGATAAACAGGCAAAGCAGACTAAGTCAAACTGGAAGTTCAAGACACAGAGAGGTCACCAGGCATTCCTGTGGATTTATCCCTGATGAAAAAACTCCATAGACAGCTCTGGCTGCTTCCTGTTCAGACGGAAGGGAATTCATGTTGCCATTGTAGATCATGTTTCAACGTTGAACAGTGGTTGTTTTCTAGAATACTGACATTTTCCAATGTAAAGATAAACCAAACTGGATTGAATTCTGTCTGTCTTCATAGCCATGCTGTCAAATCCAGTCCCTCCTGCTCCAAACACCACTGAGTCAGCAATGTGACACACCACAGTTTCCTACAGTTTTATAATACAGAATGTCTAATTTTATTAATCTTACAGTAAATCTTTCTTACTGTAACTGGTACTAACTTTTTAAAATATTATTATGATAATAAATTTAAATTATTCCATATTCTTAAGATGGAAGCATGTACTTGCTAGAGATTAATAGAGGGAAAACAGTCTCAGGCAAAAGAAAGAAAGAGACAAAGGAAAGCAGAATTAAAGAGGGTTTTTATTGCTTTTGCTGCAGTGTTCACATCTTTGGTTGCAAGTCCAGAAAACTTCTCAGAGCCACACAGAAATATTTCTGTTGGCAACAGCTGATCAGTTGGTGGATGAAGACTTTGTTTCATTTAGAGCATTAGAGGAACAAATTCCCTCTTTTTTAATCAATATAAAAGTATTTTTCCATTATTTGTATCACAACCTCTATCAATGCAAAAGCTTCACCAAAAAACTTGCACTCCTCTTGAATTTCCACCCTGTTTTGAAAACGGGGAAGTCAAAGTGTAACAGACAAAGTAACAGGGCTTTGCACAGGACGAAACAGGACACCCCTCCAGCAGTGGAGGGGAACAATCAGCAAACCTCAGCTTTTATTTAAGGATAATGTTACAGGCGCAGCTATTACAATGTCACTGAGTTAACCTGAGACAAATACCTCACTAAAAATCCCTTTCACAGCACACTCTTCCTTTTCACCCCCTTCTTACCACTGGCAACAAAAAGACTTAACAGTGTGACCTACCAAAAGACGTAGGAAAATGCTGCCACTCAAAGCATCAGTGTCTGTGATTTTGGAGGAACACAACATCAAGAAGAGGCAGAAAAGATGATTGAACAGTCATCTTCATCAAAGATGGACAGTAAACACCCATATTGGTACCACAAACAAACTTCTTTTTACTGCATCAGTTGAAGCTGGAAGATAGCTTTTTGAGGTGCTAGCTGAACAACTCGCAGTCTTTTACAAATATTTGTGCAATAAACCACACTGAGGAGCATTCACATCAAGCCTAGGTAGCTACAGGGCTTAAAGTAGTCTTTGTCAGGCTGAGTTTGCCTCCAAATCGACCCTGAGTCACTCCCTGGAAAAGCCTCTACCTCCACTACACAAGGAACCTACAGAGACGAGACTCAGCACTCACCATTCAGAAGCAGTTTTGATGGCCAAATATTAGGGAGGGGATAAATCTTCCCAGATGTCACCCTGAACTTCTTGCAGGCAGCTGTTTGAACTTTTTGTGTTGTTGTTGTTGTTTACTTCACTCTTTTTATTCAGACCACCCATCAGATCATTTTAATTTTGTATCCCCCCTAGTAAAAAGATCTTTTCCAAGGTTACCTCTGGTACCCTGGATACTCCATGAACCTTTTCCCACTCTCAACAAACTTGAAGAATTAGCCAAAATGTGTGTAAGGCTATCAGGATCCATAGTACAGAGGGGAAAACCCCACCCTGCTTGCAGATGAAAGCTGCTGTGGGTCCAGCCAAGCTGAAGAATGAAGTATTGCCATGTCTCAGGAGAACACCATCCATCAGAAATGTCACCGGTGTTCTGGCACTGTGCTTGGAAAACAAATCCTCTCCTTCAGCTGCTGGCGGGAAAGGGAACAAACCAAACCCCAAGCAATTCCACTCCACTGCAATTCCCATTTTCTGATGTTATCCCAAGCCCCTGTGTAGCAGGAAAACAGGCAGCCAGTGTAATGAGGCTGCATAAGGGAAGATGGGCATCCCAGAGAAAAGTTGGAATTCAAGTCCTCACAAAAGCAAATAAACCTCTGCAATATTTTCAAAGTCCCTGCAGTAACAACATCTCTGAGGCAGTGACAGCCACATTTCAGTGACGTCCTCAGTGAAACACAAACCATGAGTACAACAGAGCCATAATTCACCTACAGCCTTATCTCTCTCTCTGGACTCTCTTACAAAAAACAAGGCCAGTCTTAGAGCTTTAGCTGAACAAACAGAAGAACCCCAGGGATTTGCCCTAGGAAGCTTGACCTCAGGTAGGAGTTACATGGATCAGCCCAGGGAAGAGCCTGCAAACCTGCGACTCAGGATAGAGAAACAGCAGGATCAATATTTACTTTCATTAATTTTTAGTAGATTTTCTCTGCTGGAAAAGTGTTTCAGCTGATGGTCCACTGGATCTTTCACACCTGTTATCTATAATATGTCTCACTCTGAATTTCTAAATCTAATTATTGCTAATATGACTTAGCTTCACTCTTCTAAGCAGCCTGGAAATCCACAGAGAAACAGAATTCTTTCCAAAAAATTCAAAAGAATTATCTTCCTCAAGCCCATGGCAACAACCCTGTGGCTTTCTTTTTGAAATAGGGGAAAAAATAAAACTATTTCGAATCTAAGATCCTGAGATTAGAAACAAATAACCCTCCCAAAAATCAGTAAAAGTCCCCTTTTATTTTAGATGCTGAAAATTAGCCTTTGTCAAGCCAACACAACAAATTATTTAGATATAACAGAACCATATTTTCTGTGTTCCAATGTTTATATTCTTAAGAATTCTCTCAGTAGAAAGCAATCCCACTCAGAGATTTATTTCCAAGCCCTGCCCTAGTTTCCCAGTGTCCCATAAGTTAGTTTTTAGTGTTTCTGGCCAATTGGTCCTTATGCGAAATAGGAGGAAAAAAAAGAATTATGGTATGCTTATAGTTTAAGTTCTCATTAGCTTCTTTGCTGTCTTCATCAAATGTAAGAGCCTCTCTTAGCTTATTTTGATTGTTGAAAACAAAGCATGTTTCAGGTTACAAAGAACTAGCAATTCCAACACCACTGGGTTCTAGAGGCAGTCAAACCCTGGAGAACCACGACCATCACAGCCACTGCCTGCACCATCACTGCAGATTTCCAGCAGAACCTCCCCCACTTACCCCAGGCAGCCAAACTGAGGTACTCTCCCCCTTTCAAGAACATTTCCTGTGCCAGTGCTGGCAACCACTGGAGTCCTCTCCAGTTCTGTCCACTAATCCGGCCACAAAGCAACCCAATAAAGCAGACAAATCCCTTTCTGGAAGAGGAAAAGAGCAGGGAAGGGCACAGGAGACTAAAAACTGTCTTTCAGTGTGGCAGTTTGTTAGACCTGCCCGAGCATGATGTATAAGTGGAATTAATCCATGGGTAATTTTTGGGGGGATGTATGTACAGCCAGACTTGGTGGACAAAGATCTGGGAAGGGCTCTCCCCACGTGGGTGTGCCCTTCCAGCCTGCACAGTGGATTTTTTAGGTGAGGCACAGCGTGTGCAGAACTGGCCCCACCATTTATGTCCTAAGGTCCATCTGCCATGGCCGAGCGAGCTTGGACAGTGACAGGAAGTCCTCGGGACTGTCACAGCACCCGGTACTGACCGGGGCTGACCCTGCTGAGCATCTGAGATCTGACGGGATGGGATGGCAGGGAGGGATTGAACTGCTAGGGAACGGTCCCCACTGAGACTCGAACTCGGGTCCTTGGGATTCAGAGTCCAGAGTGCTCTCCTTTACACCACGGGACCCCCGCTTTGGGAGATAATATTAGCTAAATCATTAGCTAATGTTACCCACTGTCATATCCCTAAGGAGTTGGATACTGCTGTATCCGGGACTCCAACAGGATTCTGGAATCATGGGTGGCTTTGCCAAAGAGGGAAGGGAAATTACATACTCTTGGTGCCACAAGGGATGTCTAAACACAGTTCTGAGTTGGTTCTGCTCTTACATGCACAGCCATGGCCTTGAGGTCTATATGCAACGCATTTTCCATGTTCAAGAAAATTCTGTTTCAAGTCCGGAACAAGACTGTTAAGAGTTGCTTCCTGAATGAGTTAAAGGCCAGGGAAGATAGGAAAATATTGTATAATTTTGTATTTCTACTCTCCAAGCAGAAATGCAAAAGAGTTCCTTACCAGTGTTCATTTGAAACACATGCCTAGGAGACCCATTTGTATTTCCGTGAACTGCACTTTCATACAGATTCCCATGTCAGAAACTGTTCTCCTGAAGCTAAAGCAGTACAAAGATATAAGGCACTGACAAGCACTAAGCAAATCATTAAAAATTAGTTTCTTCTCAGGTAAATGGCATTGACATTGTAGTGAGGATTAGACGTGCCTGTTGTTTCAGCATCTTGGAATCAAAGCAATAAAAAAGCCTTACAAAAATTGTTTGACAAGAACATGCAGGCAGTGTGACAGTGTTTAAGATCACCATGGTACCTGACTGCAATGATGACAGTGACAGCAAGCCAGAAATCTGGAGGTTTTTCAAACAAAACAAGCTTCAAGGTTCCCTTTTAGATTCTGATTTCCTTGGGTGGAAAAAGAGAAAGCGAGTGCATAAAGAAAAGATGTGATCATGACTGTGTTCAGAGTCTCCAAGGATGAAACAAATCCAGGGTGATGCAGCTTACACTAAGAAACAATTCAGTATTTTAAAAGCAGTATGTACTCCCTCCTCACCTCTTAAACATTCCCTTAATCTAGGAATTATTAGAAATTAAATGCTAGAAGTAAAACCTTTGAAGATACACAAATACTGTACAAAAAAGCAACTTTGTACAGTTAGAATTGGGACTCATCCTTCATAAACGTGACATATGGAATTAACCCATAGAATCACAGAACCAATCAGGTTGGAAAAGACCTCTGAGATCATCGAGTCCAACCTATCATCTTGTCAACTGGACCATGGCACTAAGTACCAAGTCCAGTCTTTCCTTAAACACCTCCAGGGATGGTGACTCCATCACCTCCCTGGGTAGCCCATTCGAATGTTTAGTCACCCTTTGTGTGAAGAAATTCCTGCTAAATGATCCAGAAAATACTTCAGAAGGTAGCAAAATAAGATAATTTAGGAATAAGTGAAGTATTTTTCTTTCCCTGCACTCCTGTGACGAGAGAGACAAATAGAGCTGTGGACAGGAAAAAGCTGCTGTGGCAAATATTTAATGAGAACAGTGATTTTGTAGTGAACAAGCAAATTATAAGCTCTGCATTGCCCCCCAGTACGTCCCTAACATGGAAACAACTGTTTGTATCCCACTCCTGTGCTGGGACACACTAGAATTATTACCAAAATGGGACATTTTTAATAAGACAGAAATGCACCAAGGGGAACACACTGATATCAAGGCAAGTAAAGCAGACCTCTGCATTTCTTTCTAGTGTCTCCTGGATTTCCTTTACGATAGCATATTCTAATTTGGAAGGGATTTACAAGGATCATGGAAGTTAACTCCTGGCCCTGCACCGGACAGCCCCAAGAATCACACCCTGTGCCTGAGAGTGTTGTCTAAACGCTTCTTGAACTCAGACAGACTTGATGCTGCAACCACTTCCCTGGGAACCCACTTCCAGTGTCCGACCACCCTCTAGGTGGTACACCTTTAACTAATATCTGACCTAAATCTTCCCTGACTCAGCTTCATGCCATTCCCTGGGTCCTCTCACCTTCACCAGAGTGACGAGATCAGTGCCTGCCCCCAGCTATTTCCCTCACAAGAAGTTGTAACTGCAGTGAGGTCCCCCCTCAGTCTCCTCTTCTCCAGCTGAACAGACCAAGTGCCCTCAGCTGCTCCTCAGCTTCCCCTCAAGGCCCTTCACCATCCTTGTTGCCCTCCTTTGGACACTCTCTAATGGCTCAATGTCTTTCTTATAATGTGGCACCCAAAACTGCCCCCAACGTTCCAGGTGAGGCTGCCCCAGTGCAGAGCAGAGTGGGACAACCCCCCCCCTCTCCCAGCTGGTGATGCTGTGCCTGATGCCCCCAGGACACGCTTGGCCCTCCTGGCTGCCAGGGCACTGCTGACTTACTCAACTTGCCATCCACTAGGACCCCCAGGTCCCTTTCCACAGCACTGTTTTCCAGCATCTCCTTCCCCAGTCTGTATATCCAGGGTTCCCCATCCCAGGTGCAGAATCCAGCACTTGTCTTGGTTAAACTTCACATGATTGGGGATTGCTCAGCCCTTTGTCAAAGTCTCTCTGCAGGGCCTCTCTGCCTTCAGGGGAGTCAACAGTTCATCCTAATGTAGTGCCATCGGCAAACTAACTTACTATCCCTTCCAGTCCTGCATCCAAGGCATTTTTGAAGATGTTGAAGGGCACAGGGTCTAGGATGGAGCCTTCTGGAACCCCACTAATCACCAGCCTGATGTCACCCCACTTCCTACAGCCTGTCAAAATAACCAGACTTCTGTCCTTGCAGGAACCTCAGAAGAAACACTCTCTGGGTATCCATCTCCAGGGCCTCCTCCACTCTGAAAACTTCTCCCAGTGTCAGTAATTAATAATTTGCTCCTGGCACACCCACACACAGCAAGCTGGCAGGGGTGCAGCCTTGTGAGTTTGAACACAGGTTTCCAAAAAAAGTCCATGGGTATGTATGTGTGTGAGGGAGTGAGTTACATGAGTACCCAACACACTGCAATGACTCAAATGAGAGTGAAAATTTCAGAGTAAAGAAGGAAGAGGAGACAAAGTGAAGGGCGAAAAAAGCCAGGATAGCTTGTTTTACCCAAGTGTTTATGCAAATGGAAGGCTGCACATGAAACCAAATAAATCCAGCATTTATCAGGGGCATGGAGATATGCCATTAGCTTTGTAAAGTGTGACTTTTTCAGCCCATGAGCACAGCACTTAACAGTGCTAGGAATGCAACTTCTTTAGTGATGTAACACACCCATCATCATAAAACATATTTTTTCTGTTTAGGTTCTTAGGCTATTACATTAATACCCAAAAATACCCGGGAAGAACAGGAAAATGTCCTCCTGCTTATCCAGAAATATAGACTGTACATGTCAAGCACTTTGCTTTGATAGAAGAAAGCCACATCTTTTCCTCAACATCTCACTCACTATTTTCCACCTCATCTGTCTCTAAGTACTACCAGCCAAGACAAAAGACTAGACATAAGCCTGAGAGACATAGGTATGGTTGCACAGAGGAGTGAGAAACTATGAACAAAACATATCTTCATCATTTCAAGTATAAGACATTTGAATGTGTTAGTTTTTGGCACAAATTGTCATGTTCCTTCCACTTTGGTGACCCAACCCTTGCCTCCATCAAAAACATTGTATTAACAATGCTCATAGTATGAAGCACGTTTACCACTGAGAAAAGGAAAAAATTAATTTCCATGTGCAACATACAGAGATAGTCTTCTCTAAATAAATGGACTCATTTCATAGAATCTTAGAATTGTTTGGGTTGGAAAAGACCTCCGAGATCATCAAGTCCAACCCTTGGGCCAACTCCAGTCCATTTACCAGATCATGGCACTCAGTGCCACGGCCAATCTCAGTTTAAAAACCTCCAGGGATGGGGAATCCACCACCTCTCTGGGCAGCCCATTCCAATGCCTGATTACTCTCTCTGGAAAGAAGTTTTTTCTGCTCTCCAACTTCAATTTCCCCTGGCAGAGCTTGAGCCCGTGCCCCCTTGTTCTATTGCTGAGTGCCTGGGAGAAGAGACCAACCCCCACCTGGCTACAACTTCCCTTCAGGTAGTTCTAGACAGTGATGAGGTCACCTCTGAGCCTCCTCTTCTCCAGGCTAAACAACTACAGCTCCCTCAGCCTCTCCCCATATACATCCATCTTCAGTTCTCAAAATTAATTTTCAAGTAAAGCCAACTCAAAAGTAAAGGTCTAAAGAGGAAGACTTTGGTGCAGGCTACAAACAGATGATAGATGAAGTGAAGGGAGAGAGGCAGGAAGAGATAATGGCCCTTTGGTTTGCTGACATTTAATGAGGCATCTGAAGACTTTATCCAGTGTAAGCACAATCGATTCGGTAAATCTACTAAATCCCTTGACAGCATCCTGTTTGAAGCTGAGATTGCCACATGATTCACTAGTCCATAGGGTAAAAGATATCACAAGGAAGTAGCAGTGTCCTCGTGTGCCCTGGAGCACCTGCCATGTCATCACATGCGGTGCCACTGGCACACCCTGATGTACAATTTAATGGACAGTGGTTTGCATATCTCCATTGCAACTACAGCTCACTTCAAATGCAAATATGCTCACTTTTAGGCTGCCCTCTGCCCAGTTCTCCAGGGTAATAAGCCTTGGCTGTGTTCATGTGTACCTCAATGAGCAAAGGTGATTCTCAGAATAACCATCATCATCATGAACAAAGTTTAAATAGCTTAGCTACATAAATTTACCACGTAAACCTCATTATTTCAAATATATTAGAAGATGCAGGTGCCAAGTGATTCCTCTATTTTCCATCCTTATTTTTAAAGCTCTGCTTTGATATTGCAGTTTACTAAAACCACAGAAGTACAGACAAGGAGTTTCACACACAGTTTCAAGTGAAGATTTCACACACTGCTTCAAAAAAACCCCCACCAAAGCACACACAACCCTAAGAACCCAATCTATTCACAGCTTCCCACAAAAATAAGCTGTGCCACAGAGGAGGAACAACACTCTGTTTCCATAGCACAGCACTGATCTCAGTACAACA
This sequence comes from Sakesphorus luctuosus, assembly GCA_013396695.1. NCBI lineage: Eukaryota > Metazoa > Chordata > Aves > Passeriformes > Thamnophilidae > Sakesphorus > Sakesphorus luctuosus. The sequence goes on along the minus strand of VWZD01005121.1, from coordinate 238,163 downwards.
ACATAAAGCAACAGCACATGGAGACACCACGCAAACCCAAACCTTCCCCAGGAAAGCCTCTGTACCTTCATGTGGTCATGGGCAGCTTTGACCTGGGACAATCTGTGGTCTTTTGCTGTGTTGCACAACTTGAATAAAGAAAAAAAAAACCCTCGCAGTAGCTCTGCTGAAACAAAGCAAGTAACCAAGTTTGAGGGTGAGGAGGAAGCCAAGGGAACGAGAAGATGGAGGAAAGAGGCAGAACAGCACATAGAGAGTGCAGGGGCAGAAGGGGAAAGAGCAGAGGCAGAAGAAATGAAGCAGAACCAGCAGAGAAAGGCAAGGGAGAAACAGCAAGACCCACATTAGCAAGGCATACACTGATGCTGCCCATAGGTGATCTGCATCCCAGGACCTGCTGGACTCTGAGCCTTCTCTGGGACTCTGACTTGGACATTTCTGCTGGACTCTCCTACTGATTGTTCTTGAGCAGCCATCAATTTAGCACCTACCCTGGCAACAGTCCCCTGTCTACCAGTAAACTCATCATAACTGATGCCCAGGCAATCTTCAAGTGATGGCCTATCAGTTAGAAAAGCAGCAGAGTATCTCAAAAGCCAATCCCCCATCTCAGCTTGCCACACCTTGAACAGATGTTTTAAGGAAAACAAACTGTCTCCCCTGTCAAAGATGACAGACTCTTCCTTGGCCAAACACAGCCCAGTGCTAATTGTTCTATCATGTCTTTCCTGCCCAGCTTTCCAGTCTTACAAAATACTAATTTTATTCAAGAAAAAAAAAGAAAGTACCTGCCCAGGCTGCACTTCAATGACAGCCAGGCAGGTTCTGGTTTCCAAAATCACAGGTGCAGTATGTCTCTCCTACTACACCAGCACAAATTAGCTTTTTCTACATGACTGCCTACTCCTTTAGCAAAGCCAGAGATTCCCCTTATTGATTAGAGTGCATACAATATAACCAAGTTATTACATTTCACTAGGTATAAAATGCTATTGCTTCACACTTGAAAATTTGGGAAAAGCAAGATGTGAAGAAAAGGATGAGGCTGGATAATACACAGACTGGCATGGAGTATGAGCCTCTAGAGAAACCGCTTCAGATAAAAGCCAGCATTTGACTTGGGTTCTAACAACAGGGAAAGGAAAGAAAAGCACTAAAAACTATTTCCCAGATTTGGGATGGGGAGTTATTAACATTCTGCTCCAATATACCTCCATCTCCAATTTTCTTTGGCTGGAAAATTCCACTAATATTTTCTCCAGTGGTTTATGGATATCATGAGTATTCTGCCTTTATAACACATTGAACCATTAATTAAACTTATATGCCTACATGTAAATGTTCTTGTGTCCATACAGGAGGTCCAAGCCCACAATTTTCCAGGTGGTCATTCACTGTGTGTTGCCTGTTTTTTCCAGGCTTAGTCTGAGGCACTGGGGTGTGGTTTGCAGAAGGACTGATGTCTGTCCCCACCATGGTGCGCAGTCAGAGATGTTCCCTGGTGACATCACAAAGGTTCTGCACCCTGGGAACTTGGGTTGAGGGTTTTTCCAACTGTGCACCAGAATTAGTGGAAGTCCTTGTGTTTATGTTTTTTGCCCTCAGATTGTATCCTTGAAATGGGAATTATAATACCATCATAACTGATTATAAGTATTTACTTAGGAGATTTATATGGCAGTAAGACGGGTTCTATAGGAGTCTCAAAACCAATAAATACTATTAAAATAAACCCTGGTGGAATTACTGATTTTGTATTCAATGCACACTGAAAACAAATCTTAAATAAAGAGAGAATGAATGAAGAAGACAAATTACTTAACAGCACCCTTTCAACAAACTCCTTATTATTCTGGGCAGTGAATGAAACAGAGGCAGTGTGGGAGAGAAAACAAACACACAACCAGAGCCAAGCAAAGGGCATGGAAGAAAGGAGGGTGCGGAGGAGCCGTGCGGCAGCAGGGAATGGTGCCAGATGGGAAGGGTGGTGAGACAGCAAAGGGAGAGCCCTGGTGACAACTCCCTGCCTGCCTGAAGGAGAAAGCTCTGTCCTCCAAGCAAGCTCTTGGACACTGCTCTCACTTTTTAGGATGGGAGATCATGAGCCAGGCTGACCCAGAGCACAACAAGCATTTGAAGTCATCTGCAAATTACTGGCTAATAGCAACTCTCACACACCCTGTGGCACATGAAAGGGGGAAGAGACAGATATTGCAAAGATTTCTAGTCTCACCTGCATTAATGTAAAGTTAACAGCTGTAAGCATCCTCAGAACAACCAAAGCTTTATGAACCCAGCACTGCCTGTTGAACAGTGGACAGAACACAGGCTGGAAAGATTTTTGACCTTCCTGTGAGGATCACACTTAAGCCAGGAGAACTTAATAGCAATAAGCGCCTCCAGAAAATCAGAGCCTTATTGTCCCAACACGGCCTATCAACTGTGGACAGCACACAGGTTGGAAGGGTTTCTGACCTCTGATATGAGACCACACTTAATAGCAAGAACTTTCCCCATGACATCTCCCGAAATAACATTTATTAATACAAGTGACAAGGACTATATGGGTTACTTAGTCGGTGATAACATTTAGCTGCAGGATTGTACAAAATACTGCAAAAGAAACTGGCACAAAACACATTTTACAGGCCACCCCAGCAGTATTACCCCTCCCATGACAAACTTAACTAACAGGATTACTAAACAGAAACACAACAGTTCAACACCACATGTAAACACACTCAGTAATCCAAAAGAAAAGCAACAGGAAAAATACAGCCACTTCCCATTAACACATATACAGCCAGTGAGCTATAACAAATTATAATTAGTAAGGCATAGGAAAATAAGGTTAGAATTTGGTTGCTTACCCCTGCAATGTCCGATGGAGTGGGGGGTGAGGGAGACAGGGTAGCTCGTAGGTTGCCCTCCTAGAGATGGTGGAAGTTAATCTCCCCAGTTTTGATTTATACTCAATCTCTTTTTATACCTTTTTTTTCCTTTAGGTGGTTTGTGTGACTAAAGTCAATACTTTGGGGGTGACAGACAAATGCCTGAGGGGTGGCTCGTTGGGTCTCTGCAGGGTGCCACAGGGTGCAGTGAAGAAAGGCCATGTTACTTCAATAACATTCCATTCTTCGGTAACACCATCAATTCTATCAGCATCCCTCCAGGGGGGCTGAGGAGTTTCCCTCAACTAATCAAGACCTTATCAGAGCCATCACCCCACACTCTGTCTGCACATAAAAGTACTTGCCATCCTCAGCCCCCTGGCCAGGAGCAACTTGTGCTGCCCCGAGAGAAAGGCACGGGCTGAAATTCCTCCTGGGAGCCAGAAAAGCTTGTAGAGCTCTACATGCTGTCATGCAAACAAGGGGTGCAAGAGATGCACAGAAAGGGGTAGAAAGGAGGAGGCTGTGTCACAGGCTTGGAGCACAGCATCACACCTCTGACAGCCCCTTCCAAAAATCCTCTTCCAAAGAGCAATGCCTGAGAAAAGCAACATCCAGCACTCCTTAGAAGAAAGCACAGTCTGCACAGGGCAAAAGTTGATGGTTTAGAACAAAATACAAAGATTCATGAAATGCAGGTTTTTTACCAGGTACCTCCTGCGTGAGGATCATGGCAAGCCAACATCCCTCAGGAACCCAGAGGCCACTGGCATGTGACAGCACCATCCAACACAAAAGTCCCTCAAACAGCAGCAGAACTGTCTCCTTCAGAGGTCAACAAAACTTTTTGATCTCCAAGCTCTGTGCCTGGAAAAACAAACCTCTCTTATTTTCTTCACTGCCCCCTTCCCCTGGAGAGAAGCTTCAAGTCCTTGAAACTGATCCATTTGTCCATCATCTTTCAAATCCTTGCTCTCAGCTGCAGGTATTGTCTTTCTTCTGCTCCTCCTGTCTTTGCATCCACTAAGCTTGACTTGGTGTGCTTGGAGAGGAAAGAGTTATGACACAAAGTGTCTTGCTCACACATCACATCCAGATCATGATAGTATTTCAGTTCTCTTGGTTCACATCTTACCTGTGCTGTTAACTGCCATGCAAAGCATTTGGTATGCTTAAACCTGTAAGTAATTCTGCTCTGTCAACTTAATGCTTGTTTCATTTGACTTTAAAAAAGAAACGCACGTTTAAAGAGGTTTTTTTTATAATTTCATTTTTAACTTGCATTAATTTTACCCCAAGAGTTTTGATTTAATGCAAATACAGGTCTCTCACCCAGCAGCCTGAACTTCTTTGGCTGACAGTTTAATGATATTCACTCAACTACAATTCCCACAGCGTAAGTGGAGATGCTGCATTTCTCTTCTGCATTTGCTTCCTAGAAAACAAAAGCTGAGACACTTCGCCTCCTCTGCCCTGAGCTGAACAAAACAATGAGGTTTCATCCCTACCATTCATTTTAGAAGAGCAGTTTTCAAGCCACCATTAACCACTATGCAGTTCAGACAGAGGGTGGAATCTACTTCACCAAACCCTGGGCTTCTAGAGCTGACCTAGTAATGTTTGCTTCCCTTTGTAGTCCATACAAACAGATTCTTTGAGGGAATAGAATCGTAGAATCAATTGGGTTGGAAAAGACCTCCAAGATCATCAAGTCCAACCCTTGGTCCAACTCCAGTCCATTTACCAGATCATGGCACTCAGTGCCACGGCCAATCTCAGTTTAAAAACCTCCAGGGATGGTGAATCCACCACCTCTCTGGGCAGCCCATTCCAGTGCCTGATTACTCTCTCTGGAAAGAATTTTTTTCTGCTCTCCAACTTAAATTTCCCCTGGCGGAGAATAGTCCAAGGCAGACACCTAAACCAGACCAGACTTATTGTTCCCTCAAACAGCCTGGGTTTCTTCATGTCTGCTCTGGTGAGCTCTGGATGACCAGCTGGATGTAGACACAGCTCACTGCTCAGCTCCAATCTTCACTGAGAAGGAGCATGTGAATCAACTCCTCTTTTTCACATTCTCAAAGCAGCAAGTATCACAAAAGCCAAATTTGTCAAGTGTTGTGTTTGTTCTCATCATATAATCAAGATATTTGTAGGCAGGAACAGGTTCCAGTCTAATTAAGTTGGATCAGAGTTGAGCTTTCTCCCAGACAGTTGCACTTCACAGCTGTCTGGGAGCATCATGGGGATATTTACTGGGAAACGCAAGCGTTCTATTTCCATAAAAGCAGGCAGTTTAAAATTAGCTGCAGATAACTCACAATGACTGCTTAGAGCAGAAATGTAATTTTCTGGAAGGGGTTGATGGTTCTGACCGTGATGCACTGCACTCATGATCTGTCATACCTCATTACTTCAGAGCAAGGAAGTCAGGCCAGTGTAACTGGCTCCAACTGGATACGGTAGAGACTCTCCTGAATGCAGAGCTCTCTTAAGATCCTGCCTTCCAGGCTGAAGTCTTCCAAAAAAAAAAGCAATTATCAAACTAATTTTCTCAAGTCCTTTGGCATATTTACAGGTTAAATGGAATGAAATTTTTTTAATAGTTCTTAAAGCAGAGCTTCACTTTTGAGGACAATTCAACAGAAATGGAATCAATTGACTGAAAAGTTCACTGCCTGTAAGCATTCAAATATCACTTCAGAGGCTTAAAAAAATCTGGATATTATAGCAGCTTTGCATGTTCAGTCAAGATTTAGAAGCTGTCAGAGAATTTGTTCTAATTCCAGTAGTAATTTGTGAATATCTCATTTCCTTAGGCCATTGCAAATTAAATACAGGGCAAGCACGTCCCTCATTTGCATTGGTGGAGCTTGGCCATATTTGAACACGAGGAAACTTTGGTCTTTTCATCTTCTATCTGCCTATCTAACTTCACCTCATGCAGGCTGGGAACTCAAATTACAATGCCACAGTCTTCCCTAGGTTTCCATGGGCACAATTTATTACAATTCAAGCATTAGGAATGTGACAATGCATGCAAGGAGGATTGTTTCTCATCATAGGGGTCCTTTGGTTGTGCAGGGTCAGGGTGAAAAGCTCTAGAAAGTTCTTTTTGTAGATAAAACAAGAAGTTTTATATCCTCCTTGTGACTTAAAAGAGGAAAAAAACCCCCAACTGAAAAATCAGCATCAAGTATGGCTACTTTTAAAACTGGGACTGTATTTCAAGCATTTATTAACCAAATTAAGCATATGCAATTTAAATGATGCTTTCATTGTCTTATTAACATATTAATGAATATACATCAGTGAGTTGAACTAAAAATACATTGAAGATTTGCATGTCTGATTATCTTTGTGGAGTTTTGCAACTGATAATTTGAAAGGAGGAAAGGAAAAACAACCCTTGTGTCAAGGTCTACGCAAAATTACAGCTTCAAGAAGTTTCTTAATTAAAGGATTGTTTTGTATCTTTTGTAAGTCAACAAAGAAAGTAAGAATCTCTCTCTAAATGAAGAGGATTTGCCTTTGGAATTATGTTCCAAGTAGTAATTTCCTCAAGCAGTATGTAGGACAATGATGTCTTAACCAAAAGCACTTGCCAGTGATCTCTTCCCAACCATCTCCTTTCAGGGAAAAGCAAGAAAACTGATGCCTCACCACTCTGCCTCAGAAAGTATTTTCAAAACAAGCAAAAATTAAAAAGGAACAGATGCACATAAGGAAAGCTATTTGGAGAAGGAAATTGTTGACAGCAACCAACTTCTTGTAACCATTGAATGAAAAAAAAAAAACTATCAACCAAACAATAAACCACTTTATTTGTTAAAGCTGGAGTAAGTCAGGGCTCTTCTGCTGTTCCCAGACTTACAGCATCACTCCAGGCAAGTCAGCCAAGCTGTGGTTCAGCTTGTCATATTTCCAACCTTACACTAGACAAAATAATCAGAAAAGTAATAAGACCAGTATTTCAATCATGTTTCTCAGTAATGCTGTCACAAATGTACGTAGCTGAGGAATTTTCTAGAAACAAAGAATAGCAACACTGTTAAAAGACTCTGTTCCTTCAATTTTCGCAGGTTCCCACCTCCAGATACCATTTTAAATCATTTCCATATCAGATACCTTTTCCACACTTCTCCAAATGAAGTCTACAATAAAAACTCATCCAACAGCCATGTTTCTCATTTTCTATTCCTCCTCCATTCTTTGAAGACAAACTGGCACTTCAGAGGAGTTATCCTTAGTGCTCAAGGAAAGTTGCTTCATTTCTGTTCAACAGATCACTAGCTAAGATTTGAAATGGTGGATCTTTGAACATACATGCTTGAATGAGCATTTCTTTTCAAGGCAAGGCAGAGTTCTCAATTTCTTCTGCTCAATTTTCGCCTCACCCTGTCCCTTCAACAAAGTGATCCACACTAAAAATATTTTGGGTAAAAAAATAAGAGTGAGGAGGGAATAAAAAAACTTTCCTTTGGACTCCCTCAACCACTTTCAGTTCCATATAAACGTGTCACTGCTGGGGCAGCACAAGGATGAGAACAAGTAACAAAGGTTGTGAACTTTTCAAGTCCACCTCACAGCAAGATGTGAAACGTAAAACTTCCATCTCAGCCCCACATGTGATTTTCTGTGGCAGTTCTATTCACTGCCTTTCTTTTAGTTTGTTTTTAATGAGATGAAGCCAGCATACTAAGGTGCAGAAAAATCCATTTAATATAGAGGTAAGAGAGCTTGCAAATGGAGATTAAATGTTTGAGCTTCTTCAATGCAAACTCCCACCAGGCATCTGCTGAAAACCTGACCTATCAACATGGAAGCTGGTACCTGCAAAAAAAATCCTTGTTTCCTACATTCTTAATTCATTGCCTTGGGAAGGGGCATGAGCCTCTCCCAAAATTTCTTCGCTGGCATCTACAAGTCCCTACAGAGCACTGTTGGTAGGATAAAGCAGCAAGAGCAACTGCAGCACAAGGGAGAGTTTGCTTCTATCCAAACACTGTGCCAGTATTCCAAGCACTTCACATGTGGATGAACCACATTTCCATGTAGAGAGCTCCCAGTGTCTCACCATTAATGCTCAGTTACCAATTTCCCAGGACAGCTTTGTACACCAGCAAATTCCAGCCAGCTCCTGGGAAATCACTCGGGGATTTTGTACATGCAATGAGAAGAAGGAAAGTCAAAAAGTTCAGTTTATCTTTTTTCATTTTTAACAAGGATGAGACACGTGAGTAGAGGCACCAGAAGGATGGAAAGTCACAGTTTACTAGAAATTAGAATGGAAGTATCTGCTTGATGAAAAGATTATACTGAGAACTACCCAGGAATTGCACTCTCCTCTTGCTCATGTCTCCTCCTAACTGATGCATTCACAGAACTGTTCACTGCATGGGAATTCAATTCATGAAGAAAGGTGCAAAACCGAAGCTGCTGGCACATAGCATACATACTGCTCAACAGAAGGGAGTCAGGTTCACTCTTCCCTCAAAAAGCTGATACAAACAGCTGAGAAACAGGGCAAGTTTAATGCTACAGTTTGCAGTGATTTTGCTTTGCCACTGTGGACTTGGTTCTTCCTTCTGTTGCACCAATTCTTGCACAGCCAAAGCTGGAGTCCAGCTTTTACGAAAAGTATATGTATATATGTACATTTAAGGCAGAATAAAGAGAGTCCAAAGGATTAAGTAGCAAAGAAGAGTGTAAGTTACAAGTGTTTCTCCCCAATTACGTGCCAGCTTTTCAATTTTATATCTTCTGATACCTTCTCCTGCAGTAGCTCTTCCTAATTAAAATAAATTAACTAAGAACCTGTTCTTACTTGCACACCTGAATGCCAATACTCAGGGATCTCAAAAGACACCATGACAAACCTGAAAGGATCTCCAAAGCATTTTTCAGTGGCAACATGGCATGGTGTCAAGAAGGGGCAGCCTTGCCAACTGGCAAAACAACAGTTTTAAAAGCACTTGGCCAGGCCAGGCCTGTAAAAACAAGATGCTCTGTCAGCCAGTGCAGTGGGCACTTATGTTCATAACAACCCCTTTTTTCCCTGAGTTTTCTAAGAACAAATTACTTGCTAATGTTGGTATCCAAGTGCTCTGAGGAACACAGATGGACAACACCACCAGAGCTAAGAGGCCAAGAGGCTTTGATTTGTGGTCTACAGGCTCTCCAGCAAAGAAAGTTCCCCTTTTCAAGATATTTGTTTTGAGAATCATGCAAAACTTTTGACTTTAGTTTTTTGTAAGTACAATTTTCAGTCCTTCAACTATGCTTCCCTTTCTTGAAGGCCTCCTAGGTTAAAAACATTTCACAAAATGTATTTATCTCAAGAAAAATTAATCTGGAAAACAGAACACATTCACTTCCGCAGCCAAACTACATGCTGCTTGTTTTACAAGGGGTGGGCAGTGCCGAAAGAAATCACTAACTCCTATAAACTTACTCCAGGAGGCCTTGCACCACAAATGCTCTCTCGGTCCTCAGCAGCTGCCAACATGGCAGCAAAGAGACACAATCTTTGCATTGCAAAGCTACTTTCTAACAAGCCAGGAACTGATCACCTTGCCAGGTGTGGTCCCCTCTGCCTCCTGCCCCAGTAAAATGAGAAATGGTGGTATTTTTTAATCCCCCTTTTCCATTTCCATTTTATCTCACCTTCTGCACATCTCCAAACACCTTCCACTGCACACACGAAAGCTCCATCTTTCCAAGCCTTACATTACATTTCACCTCAGTTAAAGACTAGTTTTTGCTGCAAAGTCATGCAACGAAATGGTGCCAGTCTGCACGTGGCATTTTGGGCAAATGTAGTGCTTTAATTTTATAGAATCATAGAACTGATTGGGTTGGAAAAGACCTCCGAGATCATCAAGTCCAACCCTTGCTCCAACTCCAGTCCATTTACCAGATCATGGCACTCAGTGCCACGACCAATCTCAGTTTAAAAACCTCCAGGGATGGGGAATCCACCACCTCTCTGGGCAGCCCATTCCAATGCCTGATTACTCTCTTTAGAAAGAATTTTTTTCTGATCTCCAACTTCAATTTCCCCTGGCAGAGCTTGAGCCCGTGCCCCCTTGTCCTATTGCTGAGTGCCTGGGAGAAGAGACCAACCCCCACCTGGCTAGAACTTCCCTTCAGGTAGTTCTAGACAGTGCTGAGGTCACCTCTGAGCCTCCTCTTCTCCAGGCTAAACACCCCCAGCTCCCTCAGCCTCTCCCCACAGCACTTGTGCTCCAGTCCCTTCACCAGCTTTGTTGCTCTTCTCTGGCCCTGCTCCAGCCCCTCAATATCTTTCCTGAACTGAGGGGCCCAGAACTGAACACAACACTCAAGGTGTGGCCTCACCAACGCAGAGTTCAGGGGAAGGATCACTGCCCTGGGCCTGCTGGATGTTTGCAGATTTGCAAAAATTTGCATGTTTGCAGATGGTCTCCACACAGCTCCAAGTCCATGGTGGTGGGGAATTGCAGCGACAGTGGGATCGCCTGTGATTATTTACACAAACAGCAGGAGCACAAGTGTCACATAGAAACTGCTCTGCCAACCTGCCTCAAACAGAACAATTCCTTTGGTGATGGGGGATAAGCAATTTAGGCTCTCCAAATTACGCAGTTAATGCAAAGTGATGAGGAAGCAGAAGAAACTCATAACCATCCTCCAGGCTCTTTAGTGACACTGGAACTTATTATTTTGCTAACTTATATTTTCTTATTAGAGAACAGAGGCAGAGCTGTGGAACTCTGGGAGGTCATCAGCATTCCTGCATCCAACCTCTGCAATGTGTTCTTTTTAAATGTCACCAGCTTTTTGCCCCACGATGTTCAGTGTCCAAAAAACAACTCTTGCTCTGCTGAAAGTAAACTGCCCATCTCCTGACACAGAAGTTCATGCATTCACACTTGAAAAAGTACAGGAGCCACAGAAACACTCTCTCAGCTCAATCTTCCACGTGAGGTTTGGTGAGTAGAGATAGAACTGAAACACACACAGTGCCTGAACTAAACCAGAAGCATGAAACCATTCATTTCACCCTAAAGTCTGAGAGCTAAATGCTCAGGTCTGTTGTGGTGGAGACTTTCCCCACATGTCTGACTGCAGTAACTTCAGCCAGCTTGAGTCTTGAAGATCTCCAGCGTGCACTGCCACAAACTCCCAGGGCAACCTGCCCCAGTGCTGCAGGAATGGCAAAGGAAAGGCTGAAAAGTTATGGAAATGCTTTCAGTAGGGGAGCCAGGATAAAGATCGACGACTCCTGGTTAAGAGTAGCTTCCAAAAGTGTACCAGCCACTTCTGAGAGCAAAGGAGCTGGTAATACACCAGGCTGAGGACTTCCAGAAGAGCCATAAGCAGGTAACACAGGGACAGTAAGACTATAGAAGAGAAGAAAGAACAGGTCCTTCTGACTAACCGAAATGTGTGCTAGCAACTCCAAGAGAAGGTATAGCTGAGTGATGAAACACATTTTTCAACTGACAGGTCTGCTGAACAAGCTGCCCCTTCCCAGACCCATCACAGTCTGGATCCCAAGGCTTCCAGAGAGAGCTCTGGAAGGAGTTTAATCAAAGCAATGCCACATTTTGTTGCTGCATGAGAACGCCAGATTGATCTTAATGTGCAAAATATTTGTTGCTATCGTGAGACACATAACAGATGGCAAGTCCCCTGTCATAATATCCAAGACCTCAATGTATTCTCTGAGAAGGTAAAAAATTTCAGTGGTCCAGGCCTGAATCTGAATTTAGGCAGATGAAAGGCAGTAAATATTCATTACTACAGTAACATCTCTCTTCACACAGCTCACCTTCAATTAATGCAGACTTTTCCCTGTAATACCCTGAGCTCAGCTACCATCAAAAATATTTATGTCTCACTTAGACTTTTCTATTTAACTACTTCAGCAAGTCCAGTTGCAGAGTAAAGACAGTTGACAAGGAATATATGAGTATGTGTGCACTTGTACATCCATGTATACATGGCCCAAATAAACAAGGATGGAAACTGTTAGCACTACTAATTGTAGAATAACCTTGTTTTGTATGGGATGAACAGATGAGGTAAAAAATATTGTCAGTTATATACTGGGAAAAGTGACAGTTCGAGTTGGACAGTAATTTAATACCTCAACTTAATGCTCTTATCTCTGTAACATACACAGCACATTCCACACCCCAAGAGCCACAAATAACAAAATTCTCTTACTCTTCCCCAAATTTCTCTTCACTTTCAGAAGAAGGTGACCAAAATTGAACTGTTGAAGCAAAGGACTACAGAGAGTGCCATGCAGAGGATTAAGTAAATAACTGAGCTAAGTCAGTCAACTGTGTTCCAGTTTCCTCTGTGTCAAGTGACCCTGCTGCCCTCTCCGTTTTTTATTTGCTTTTGCACTGTACTGCCTTATGTAACTGTTCCCTCCAGCTCATAAAATTCCAAGGTGAACAAAAGCTCAAGTGATTATATTCGGCTTGGCCACAAAGGTGATTTTTTTTCCTCACTAACTTCTACTTACTGGGTTCTATCATTTTAATCACATAAAAATATTAAGCCCATTGAGGTTGATTAATTTGGCTTCTAAATGTTTGTGCTTCCCCATTTCTGACCGGAACAATATTTCTGATCATGTTAATACTACAAAGATTACGATGGATTACGGCTGGAAAGGGAAAATGGTTTGGTGGTTGTTTTCCCCTTCGCAGGACAGGCTGATGTTATTGTGGTTCAGGTACCTGGAAGTGCTTTTCACCTCCCCATCCATCGCTTTGCCTACAAAAAGTGGTCTGTCTTTTCAAACAGATCCTACATAAAATCACTGCAGGTCCATTACCTGAGGTTGTTTTTAGCAGTATCTCTGTAGCAGCCTGACCTGCAGTAACACAGAGGCAAAAGCAAGCGCAGCCATAATCCTTCCTCCCCATGGCATGAGTTTACTCACGATGTTGTCTTGATCTGACCTCTCCTCAGCAGTGAGAGCTATTGCTGGGGATCACTGTAGCCAGGGGAAACCAAGTGACCCTTGCTCAGAAAAATGCACAAAACAGCACCAGATCCTCAGCAGCATTCACTCTGTAATCCTAGCAAGGTAATGAGATTTACAGGAGATAAATTCTAAGATTTTTTTATTACATTGTGGAAGCATGTTCAGTTTTAATATTTGTCAACATCTGTGAATGCTATAAACAACTATACATAAACAACTTTAGTTTCATAGTTTATATAACTATATAAACAATTTGTTTATAGCACAGATGATAGAAATTCCAACCCAAATTTGTGTAGAATAAACATAATTAATGAATCAGTAAAAAATTTTGACCTCCCAGAAATTTTTGAGACCTACTTCGCTCTTCTCAGAAATTAAAAGAATTAAATCTTCATAGTCATACAAACTAAAAATTGATGACATTTCAAGCTCCAGATCTTCAAAACCATGGCAGCATTTCACCCCCTACATACAGAACATGACAATTACCTACATTCCTTATGAATTCTTTCTGCACCTGAATGAACAGAATTGTTACCTGAATTATTTTTTCTAAATTACCAAGGTCTGGAGTGATGTACCTCAGGTAAACTGCCAGCTGACAATTCTTACTTGTTCAGCATCAGGTATGTTGTTTTCACTGGCAAAGGTGCAGTTCATCAAGCAAGTGTATTCATCAAGGAGTATTTTATCTCACTGTGAAGAGTTTAAAGTGACTATGAAAATACAGTTAGAACTACCAAACGTTAGATTTTCAATTTATAAAATTTATTAATGCTTGCCTGTTCTTTAAAGAAAGATACTTGTTTTATATGAAGATGCACATCCCTGGTGATTTCAGACCAGAAAATCAATATGGAATGAAAGGCTGCTCTTTGCCCTTAAATTTGAAAGAAATAATCCTGATTTCTTATCTTTATGAAGCTTTTAGCATTTGCTACATAGTAGTATTTACCTGCTGTGTATTATTAACTGAGTGTTATGACACCGCTATCAGTAGACAGTTTTGAAAAAGGAGAGAGAAGAGATATACAATGTTGTGGGCAAACCCCTCTAATCCATAATCCTGATGTGATTTCCTCAGGTGTTCCTGGGAAGAATCCTGCAGTTGAATCCCCACTTCATGTTAAACCAGAGCAGAAAATACTCTTTGTTCATAAAACATGCTTTAACATCTACCAAAACTCCAGCAGAAGTGATATCACATGGATTACCAGTATCTTACCCACTGGGAAGAAACACATGTGAAAATATCCGCTCTGTAAATAAGAGCAAAAAAGCCAAGAACAAATTCTCAGGCTAATCTATAACATCTGATCAGTCTCAGACACTAAACTGCAAAATATGTAATGCTGCAAGGAAGTAAAACTTACTGGCAAACCAGCCCATAACACCAGTGCGAAGAACACAGCCCCAAGGGAGAGACACATCTCACGAGGAAAACAACATGGCATTGTCCATAAAACAAGTTTAAACATAAACTTAATGCTAAGCCAAAGTGCAAAAGCAGTGCATTAATTTTCTATTAATGGCAAGGTCAGCTATAAATCAGTGAGGGAAATCTGCAGGTAAGGCAGCACTGCACAGCAGCAGCTGTGCACCATATGGAGCAGCATTGGTGCAGGAGGGGCAGGAAGGGCAGGGGAAGGATGACACTCCAGTCACTCCCTCTCCGTCCTGGCAGATCGATGTCTGGTTGGAATTTCATGCCAAAGGAGTTTTACAGTGATGCTCAGAGAGGGAGAACGAGATTAAAAAGGACATAAAGGAATGGGCAGGCAGCTATTGATGTCTTAAAAGAAACCCAGCAAGATGTAGAGATACAGGAGGATAAGACCATTGTGCCAAAGAAAGGATGGGCTGTACAAAAGGAAAGAATGAACCACAGTGATGAGCACTGTATATCATGAGATGAAGGCAAAGTGCAACTGCTTCAGGATTTTATTTTTAGTCATATTGTCAGAGAAAATGGGCTTTCAAAGCAGAGCACTTGATGGCTAGCATGTTCCTCTGCCTTTAACCAGGAGGTATAAAGACTACAACACCAACATCAAGGAAACTTTAAAAGCTGCTGTAAAAGCTTTGCTGAAGAAGATTTCAAACTGCAAGATTCAGATCCTGAACCAAAATCTTCAAAGTTTGGAGCATGGTGTTTTCAAATGTTTTTAAGAGCACCAAGGGGAAAGGGTTCATTTTTTTCTATCAAGGCTAGTAAGAATTAATGCATGCAAGTCATGATGGATTCTCAAACTCAGAAATATCTCTATCTGGTCAGAAAACATGCATGAAATTCGACAAAATTCATGTGTACTCAGTCTACTGGCACTTATGATGAACCACTCACTTTTAATTCCCTATTTCTAATATTAGGACTCACACATACAGCCTTTCTGTCATGAAAGAACCCACTGACTAAGATTCAGAGATGGCAAGCAGGAAGCAAGGTTACTTATTGAAGCAGAACGAGCAGATGCTCCACCAAACAGCCTGGCCTTCTGCTGGGCAGAGATCTAAATGTCATCCAGAGACACTGAGAAGAATCAGAGTGACTTCTGGAAAGGTACATTTTCTACAGAGCATTACTTTGCCTCTGTTGAAACATGAAATATTAATGTCATATCAGTGCATTTGTATACTCCCCTGTTATCAAGTGTCCAAATGAAAACAGTCTGTTGTAAATAATTTACTCCTGAATCATCAGCCAGCTTTCTTATGCAAAGCTACATCTTCACTATTCACCATATTCCATCTACGACTGACAACACTTTAGAGAGTATGTTCTCTGTTAAATTTTAGACAGGTACCAGCGTATGTGTATTTAATGTACTACAAAACTTGATCCTTAGAACAGAAAAATGTGCTAACAATAAAGTAAAAATACATATAAAGACTATAAAACATGACAGTTTCAAGTCTGTGGGTTGGAGCCAGCATGCAACAACAACTTGTTCAACCTCCAGGAGTAACCTCTGTGACCATCTTTCTAGGAGGTCCCCAAACACACAGAATCATAGAATCAATTGGGTTGGAAAAGACCTCCGAGATCATCAAGTCCAACCCTTGCTCCAACTCCAGTCCCTTTACCAGATCATGGCACTCAGTGCCACGGCCAATCTCAGTTTAAAAACCTCCAGGAATGGGGAATCCACCACCTCTCTGGGCAGCCCATTCCAATGCCTGAGCACTCTCTCTGGAAAGAATTTTTTTCTGATCTCCAACTTCAATTTCCCCTGGCAGAGCTTGAGCCTGTGCCCCCTTGTCCTATTGCTGAGTGCCTGGGAGAAGAGACCAACCCCCACCTGGCTA
>VWZD01005121.1:196209-221901 GCA_013396695.1 Sakesphorus luctuosus | reverse complement strand
TCTGTGCCCAGCCTGTAGCACTGCATGGGGTTGTTGTGGCCAAAGTGCAGGACCCGGCACTTGGCCTTGTTGAACTTCATCCCATTGGAATCAGCCCATCTCTCAAGTCTATCCAGACCCCTCTGCAGAGCCCTCCTGCCCTCCAGCAGGTCGACACTCCCTCCCAACTTGGTGTCATCAGGAAATTGCGGGCTTCCCAAAACTCATCCCATCTCAGGAGCATGCAGCATGATGCAGACTGCCTCAACCAAAAGCTCTACAGCAGAGAACCTAATAAATCCAAAGCTGAAGACTGTGTGAAACCACAGCTCCTTAAAATAAGCGTAGATTCTGACTCAAGTGGTGACAGGGCTAATTGCTCCACGATTATTTCAGTAAGCACCAGTTTAATTCGCACCAAGTGTCAGACTTGGTGACAGCTCACTGCTGTCCTCAGCAAAGGAGGCAAAAGTTGTGTTTGATGGCAGGAAAAAATGCATTCACACAACCACTTCCCTATGAAATATGAAGCTGCATTGCTAAAATAATTCATTTTGATTGCTGTGGGGCTCTTTGGTAAGAGAAATTACAGTGTCTCAGAAATGTGTACTCTTCCTCCATGTTCACATTCCCTTCCTCTCGCTGCACAGGGTGAAAGAAACATAAATGTACTTGCTGATTGATGTTAATGTAACAATCCATTACTGGGGAAAAAAACAATTTCAAAACAGAAGGCACTAACCACGTAATTCCCTTCTGAAATACAAGAATGACTCTGAGTTAGGGATTTATTTTTTAATGAACACAGGTATTTTTCCCACTTGCTCACTAATGCACTCAATGTACTCTTTATAATGTACTCCCACTCCCTATGACCTTTTCTTTTAAAACAACTTTTTCCATTTGCTACTAATAGAAAATAACCATTTCCAATCTCAAGATCCTGAGCAGAAAACTCCAGTTCTTTGAGGCCAAGAAAAAACCCAAAGCCACACACTATTACTGAATTGGTCACTGCAAAGATCCACGAGTGGAAGGTGGAGGGTCTGCACTCAGGAAGGGTAAGCTTCCAAAGGCTGTGAGGAAAAGTGAACTAACAAAATTACTATAGCAATATACACTGTGTCTGTAGAATCCCAATTTACTTGTATTTTATTGTATATTATCCTGGTCTTGGTGTAGCCCTCAGTTTCACTTCAGTCATTCAGTATGCAGAGGTGTATTCCAGATGTGTGCATGTACGTATGTGTTGAAGTGCAAGTAGCTGTAACCTACTCAAATATTATAAAATACAAGGAAACTTGCTAAATGTTAGCTTTCAACATCAAAACACCCAAATTAGCTCATGGCATGATTTGCAGTAGCTACTGCTAAGAAATGAGGCTTTAAAATTTAGTAACACATTGCAGAGGGAAAAGACACCAAACTGAAACCCACTTCCTGTTAGAATATGACAGTAAAACTGAAGATGGGAAGCTGTGCCTTTAGCTGCACATTCATATGAACCATAAAGATTAAAAAAGAAAAGCAGTGTTCAGCACTGACAGAGCTATATATACAGAGATATCTTTCAGGCAGATAAGGCCAGATTGCATAACGTGACAGGTAATAAAGATGTACTTCTAACATAAAAATAAATGTTATGTAAAATAAAAAGGAGTCTTTCCCCTCACTTGTTCTAAAATGTATGGGATGGTTGATCATCATAATTTGTTAACTTTACTTTTCCAGCTTCTTCACTGCATATTACCTAATTTGAGTGTTTCATTAAAAAAAAAAGACTCATTGACTTCACAGTACATGAAATGCAAGCAGAATTATAAGATGGTGTTTGATTTCTACATCCTCCATTTTTTCAAGCTTAATGTAAACAGAGCTGTGAATGCATACAGGAAGATATTTTTAAAAAGGAAAAATTGCATTCACCACCCAGAATGTTTCTTTGTATCCAAAGATGGACCAGAATTTCAAGTACATTAAAGGCCCAGTGGTGAAAAATAAACTGACTTGATTTGGATGCAGTGAATTCATCAAAGGGTAGAATGTCTCAGCATAAACACAGGTTCACATACTTTGCAAAATAAAGCTTACCTGCCCATTTTTTCCCACTTCCATCTCCACTATTGCAACAGGAGTGTTTATCTGATCGATGTGTCTCAACTGTGACTTCAGGTCCACTCGCCAGTTCATGTTTTTCAGGACATTATCCCAGCGGCTCTGAGTGATGAGGCTCTCGTGGATATTGGTTCGGTGGTTCTTCCAAAACTTGGCAATGACTGCAGCTTGATCTGATGTGATGCCACCTTGTTTTTTGGTTTGGGCAGTGAGGAAAGCTTCCAGCTGATTCAAATCCATGTCTGCTGAAGCAATTGACTGTAGGGAAAATAAGAGGAGTAAAAGAGAAAAGCTTGCTCAAAGCACTCCTTTAACCATCTACCAAAAGGTCACATCTTTAGGGTTTGACAAATACTGGATCTTAAAGGGGTAGTACAAACAAATCTGGGCTATGCAACTCAATTTGCAGGAGTCTACTACTTATCCCAGATTCCTGCCCCAAAAACTGGAGGGTAGTGGATCAGTAACAGCGATGAGGGAACTGGAAGAGCCTTTGGGAATGTAGTGCTGGCAGAGGATAACAAGGAGGCTCCTCAGTGTCTGCCTGGCCCTTTCCCACTATGCCCCAGGCACTCCCACACTGCTGGGAACAGTGTCAGGGTCTGGCACTGCAGGGCTGCTCTGGTGCTCTGACAGACACGAACACCAGGGCAATCAAGGTGTGCTCCTGGGCTGAAACAAGTGAAGTGACATCCCAGCTCATGGCAGCTCCATCTGCCACCTCTACACCACAGACTAGGAAGCAAAACCGCCAAATGCTGCACTGTTAAACAGGGTTTGTAGGAGCACGAGTCTTTCCAGGGAGAGTCTGTGTGCATGGAAAGATGCAACTGCATTTTTTCATCTATACTATTCTAGCTGTAAGGCCAGAAAAGCCTTAAAAATGCAACTGCATCTTCTGGAGTGTTGGACTTTGTCAGGCTAAATACTTGTATTCTGCAATGGAGCGGAAGGGATCATTACTGTGCAGCAACAGAAACAGTAATAACAACAATAACTACTATTCATTATTATCATCAGTCCTCCTCCTCATCATCATCATTCCTAACCCCCTTTTTATATAGATATCTAGTTTTTCTATCTATTTTTCCTGATAATCCCACAGCCTTGTATTTTTGTGTTGCCCAGCTGGCAATGGTTGCTACATATGGCCATGAAGGGAGAGGAGGATGGGAGGGGGAAAGAGGAAACTGTGGTTAGGTTTCCCCATCATAGTTTCAGGCAGATACTTCTGCTTCATTTGCACACAAAATGGATGCATCGTATCCCAAATGAACACATCACCTCTAAGCACGTGCTGATAAGGAGCACAGCAAGGCACAGCATGGCCAATCCTTGGGATTTGCCTCGATTTAATCTTCCTTGATGTGGTATTGCTACTGCTGTCCTCTGTGAATTCAGGGAAATAACGATCCTGTTCTCCTTAGCCAAGGGGGTGACATCGGGTGGCTTTGGGCTGGACTCACACTGTGTACTCTCAAGCTGCTTGTCTGCAAAACCTGGGCAGTGCTTATCTAAAAACTGAAGCAGTTGTGGTTTTTTAAGAGGGATGAGCTGCCTTGCAGTCCTTTCACAATAGATTAGCTGCCATCTGGTACATGGCTGAGAAAAGAAATGGCAATCAGCATCAGAAGTAAACCCTCAGCTGTATCAAGGTTCCAGCTTAATAGGAGCATCTGGGATTTTATTATAAAATTTGAGGTACCTCGTGAACTGTTCTCTTTTCTACAGGGCATTTCATAGAATCATAGAATAGAATCATAGAATTGATTGGGTTGGAAAAGACCTCCGAGATCATCAAGTCCAACCCATGGTCCAACTCCAATCCATTTACCAGATCATGGCACTCAGTGACACGGCCAAGCTCACTTTAAAAACCTCCAGGGATGGGGAATCCACCCCCTCTCTGGGCAGCCCATTCCAATGCCTGATTACTTTCTCCGGAAAGAATTTTTTTCTGATCTCCAACTTCAATTTCCCCTGGCAGAGCTTGAGCCCGTGCCCCCTTGTCCTATTGCTGAGTGCCTGGGAGAAGAGACCAACCCCCACCTGGCTGTCACTTCCCTTCAGGTAGTTCTAGACAGTGATGAGGTCATTTGACAAATCAGTACATAGCACTTGCTTTATATTGAAAATATTTAACCTAAGAGGTAATTATCCTGAACTAATTATGCTGTAAGTGAAAACAGCACTTCCTTTCATTTTCAAAAGAAAAGATACTTAGACTTACAGTCCTTTCCTACATCCACACCTTGCAGGAACAGCACTGTCTGTTAACAGCACTGTGCAATATTTTCTCGTTTATTTTTCACATAATTACATCTGTGTGGGGATTTGTTTGCATGTTGTGTGACACCAACCACTGCTTGTGTACATCTTTTGTGTTTATGCAAATGGGGGAAGAGTGGAGGTGAATCAACAAGCACAGACCCAGCACCTTGTGTAAGGCCAGCCAAGACCAAGTTGAGATGCAGACTTTCTTCTCAGTTCAGCTGTGCAGAAAATGACCTTCTGTTTTATTCCTGTGCTGAAACCAGAAACATAAACTGTGTCCCCTGCACTGAATGAAGCAAAGGTGTCATGGAGAAACAGCTCATACGCATTAAATGTGAATCTAACACAGATTCATGGTGAGATCAGGTAACCTTTTTCTAGACTTGATTTTATAACCTTCAGATATTTTACATTCGCAATTCTTTTGGGTTTTTTTTAACCTCACTCTCCTGACAACAACTCTTTTTGCAAGAGGCAGCAAGATTTCTGGCAGTGCTCTGCTCAGCTGCTAACAAATCACAGACACAAAGTTCCTTATTGTGCTTGACACATGATATAAATCTGAACTCGAAGTGTATCTGAAAGGTGATCAAACTTCCAGTTTAAAGTAGAAAGAAGGCAAAACAATATTACTAGGACTTATCCAGGACAGTTCAACCTGGCTGTTTGGCAAAGATCAGCAACAGGTTGACAATTACTTAAGATCTGGTGTGAGCAACATTTAAAAACTCTGCACCTTTATGTACTATAAGCGCCCTGATAGAGTTTGCTACCAAAATACTGTCACAAAACAGAGGAAGGAGACCACGTATGCTAATTGGCAATCATTTGTATCTCTCCCTCTTGCACACACACGTGCACATGTCTCTTCTCCCAGGCACTCAGCAACAGGACAAGGGGGCACGGGCTCAGGCTCTGCCAGGGGAAATTGAAGTTGGAGATCAGAAAAAAATTCTTTCCAGAGAGAGTGCTCAGGCATTGGAATGGGCTGCCCAGAGAGGGGGTGGATTCCCCATCCCTGGAGGTTTTTAAACTGGGATTGGCCGTGGCACTGAGTGCCATGATCTGGTAAAGGGACTGGAGTTGGACCCAGGGTTGCGCTTGATGATCTCGGAGGTCTTTTCCAACCCAATCGACTCTATGATTCTATGATTCTATGTTCACACAATGTGGATTGTTTTACACTGTACACAGATAAGAAAGCAAAAGACAGCAAGCATAGTGTATTGGGGTGGAATATTTATCAGATAATGCAAACTTTAAATAATATATCCTTGTAGTCCATTATTCAGACTAGAATCCCTCTCTTCTTGGAAATATGACCACTACTTAAAAATCCTTTAAGAAGAATTAACTGGAAGTGGGGCCAATCAATGAGTTATACTTTGTTGATACAGCTGCATGAAGATATTAATGAAGACACATTTTCTCTGAAACACCTCAACAAAACCCACCAGCTACAATGGTTTTCAAGTCACATAAGAACAGCAACTCATTTCAATATTCTTTTTCATCTTAACTTGGAAACATTTCACTATGGACAAAGAATGAAAGAACAATTAAAGTACTTGCTGATTTTCTATCTCCTTTATTGCATTGAACACTTACATAACTCATTCTTTAAACATGTATAGTTCTATCTCATTGCTCATATGAAGGGCCACAGTTCAGACTTTTTTTAAGCTTGAAGAAATGTTTTAATTTAACTTGGCAAAAAATTGTATTTCCAGGCATAGTCTGCATAGCATTACAAACAGTTCTTTCCATTACTTTTAACAATGCTCATTTATTACCTAGGATATCAAATTACAGTGAATATATCTCACTGATATTTCTAAGGAATAATTTAAATTTAGAGCACAAGTGGTTCTTCTATGCTTATAACTAGAGAGAGGTAAAACATACCTGATGATAAGTCTCCCTCTCATGCTATTAAACCCTCAGAGATCCAGATGAGCATTTATCACCACCAGGACAACAACCACCTGTTGTTCAGCTCCCACTGCTGCAGTAAAGATTGTTTCACTGCTGGAGTAAACAACGTGCAGAGTTTAGCATCATAACTGGAAAATTCTCAGAACTTTAGGGTGTTGAAACCTGTTTCATCCATCTGCTCCTACAGCTGAATCACTGTCAGTATCGGTTTGAGGGGCACACATCTGATTAATGCCAATTACTTAGTCCAGATAGTCCTTAAAGTGCAGAGTCTATTCCTGTCCTGAGTCACTGCATTGTCAGTGACACCTGCCATCATATCAGAGGCTTTTTTCCCATCTCATCTCTTCAGCAGCACCCCCTGAACACAGTTCTGCAATATATGGGGAGAGGCTGAGGGAGCTGGGGTTGTTTAGCCTGGAGAAGAGGAGGCTCAGAGGTGACCTCAGCACTGTCTAGAACTACCTGAAGGGAAGTTCTAGCCAGGTGGGGGTTGGTCTCTTCTCCCAGGCACTCAGCAATAGGACAAGGGGGCACGGGCTCAAGCTCTGCCAAGGGAAATTTAAGTTGGAGATCAGAAAAAAATTCTTTCCAGAGAGAGTGCTCAGGCATTGGAATGGGCTGCCCAGAGAGGTGGTGGATTCACCATCCCTGGAGGTTTTTAAAGTGAGATTGGCCGTGGCACTGAGTGCCATGATCTGGTAAAGGGACTGGAGTTGGACAAAGGGTTGGACTTTATGATCTTGGAGGTCTTTTCCAACCCAATCAATTCTATGATTCTATATTATCCCAGTCCCCTTTTTATTTACAGACTGTCTTATCCCTATGCAGTTTTACAGCACTGCATTAAAAGTATGACCTCAAGAGAAAAAAATTATACAGGACCTAATTCCAGTTTTTATTGGTAATCACAAATAATTTAGCATTTCAGCATAAAAATCTTTACCTAAAAAAGCAAAGTTCTCTAAGAGTGTATGGAATCCTAACTGTTCCATGCCAGTGCACAATGTAAATTAACATTACTGTGACAATGCACTCAAATGTCTAAGTACAAGAAGCCTATTACAAAAACTGGAGTCTGTAACAGAACACAGTTAGATATTTAAGATTTCCTCACAGTATCTACTTTAAGATTTGATAAAATACACTTTTTCTTTCCCCTCTTAGAAAGCACAGCTTATGGATAGCATGTCATCTCACAAGCACACAAATCTTACTGGTAATACCTTTCTTTCCAGAGGCTGAGCAGATGCTTTTTAACAGAAAAAACAGTTTTGGTCATACTGAATTCTCCTTGTGTTCACCTTCAACACATACCCACTACATCTCCAAATATAATCCGGCCAATAAAAATAGGACTTCAAATACTATTTCCTTAATGAAACAATATTTGATAATCTGGAGAGTTTTTTATTAGCTTAATTAGATCCATTAGACATGTGCCTTGGTACACAGAACAGGAAAACAGATTTAAACTCATTATCTCCTCTGAGAAATAAAGCCTGACAAGCATGCAATACTAGTGAGAAACAAGAACTGGTGAAACCCACTGGGGAAAAAAGAAGTAAATTTTCAGAAATAAAACATTATTTGTCAACCATCACAGCACAGCTCCAAGATCTGGATATGCCAGCATGTGTAGGCATTTCCTCCAGCTGAGCCTCAGAATCTCAGGCTGCTCAGCCTGCAGCACAAAGAAATCACAAGCTGAGAAAAACAAACAATGTAGTGCCATGTACCATATTACTGAACCTGCCTCCTCAGGCTTTTGGGAGGTGGGGTAAGAGGCTTCTCCTGTATCACAACCCTTGTAACTCAAATGCTTTTAGAAATATAACCTTGAAAGCTGTTTCTCTGACCCCAGGAACACACGCAGGGAGAGGGGGAACCAGCTGCAGACAGCAGGGACGTGCCAAGGAACCCCACAGGGCCAACACCTTGATCACACAGAGCCAATTCCTCTTGATGTCAAGATCAAGATGTATTTGTTCATCACCCTGAGAAGAAAACCCCTACTGGCTTTGTGGCAAGCAGGGGGTGCAGGAGCAGTTCTCATCACCCTTGGGCACAACAGCACCCATGAGTCCTGTGGCTCCAGCTATTTGTCAGTTAGCTCAGCCTGTTCTTCTGCAAACAGTGGCTTCAGAGGGAGGAATCCAAGACCTTCGCAATCCTGTGGTTTCTCCCAAGGGCTGCTGAGATATCCAGGCCTGCAATAAATGAGCTGTTCCCACAGATGTTCTCAGGATATTAGTCCAATGGACTTTCCCACGTTTCTGGAGACAGTGGAGGTTTTCAACTAGTTGGTAGGTTGTGCCTCACAAACACGGTTTATTAAAGACCAGGAGCTCTCCTGAGAACTGGAATTAAGATAAAATTAGATACAACAGCCTGCTTGCCTGCACTTGAAAATGCATCTTTTGGGGAAAACCCCCTCACAACTAAAGGCTTCTATACCCCCACAAATGTGTAAGTCAGAAAGAACAAGTAGACCTTAACAATACACTCAGTATTTCTACATCAAAGTAGAAATATTTTAACTCATCTTTAAGTCTTCATCTAATTCATGGGGGATCACATGAATTTCTTTTAATCATGTTCCATACTATGTCTCAATAATATTTTTTTTGCCTCTTATGGAGCTGTAATACACAAGCAGAAGTGAAATACACAACTAAAAGTGAAATAAAACAGTTTGCAATAGAAAAGAGATAGCTGTGAACCACTAAGAGGTTAATGCATACACTGCTTAAACCCAAAGCTCACTTTTTTCTAGTATGTAATAGGTTTTCTGCAACAACTATTTTTTATTCCAACCTTTTGATTCATTGCTAAGGAGCCACTAACCAGGCCAAGAGACATTCAGTAGACTTGCAAATATTTTCGAATTTGACTTCTGATTTTCATCCAGCTTTCTTCTTGGATGGGAGGACTCGCAACACTCACCAACAAAAAAATTATTTAACTGCTACTGCAGATGGGAAAAAGTTGTATATATGATCAAGTTCCAGGCAAAATGACATCCTTCCTGTGTTTTTGATCTTATTACACTGGATTCCACCCACACTTGTCAAATATACCCATAGAATAGAATCATAGAATCAATTGGGTTGGAAAAGACCTCCAAGATCATCAAGTCCAACCCTTGGTCCAACTCCAGTCCCTTTACCAGATCATGGCACTCAGTGCCACGGCCAATCTCAGTTTAAAAACCTCCAGAGATGGGGAATCCACCACCTCTCTGGGCAGCCCATTCCAATGCCTGATTACTCTCTTTAGAAAGAATTTTTTTCTGATCTCCAACTTCAATTTCCCCTGGCAGAGCTTGAGCCTGTGCCCCCTTGTCCTATTGCTGAGTGCCTGGGAGAAGAGACCAACCCCCACCTGGCTACAACTTCCCTTCAGGTAGTTCTAGACAGTGATGAGGTCACCTCTGAGCCTCCTCTTCTCCAGGCTAAACAACCCCAGCTCCCTCAGCCTCTCCCCATAGCACTTGTGCTCCAGTCCCTTCACCAGCCTTGTTGCTCTTCTCTGGACCCGCTCCAGCCCCTCAATATCTTTCCTGAACTGAGGGGCCCAGAATTGAACACAACACTCAAGGTGTGGCCTCACCAATGCAGAGTACAGGGGAAGGGATCACTGCCCTGGGCCTGCTGGCCCTGCCATTTTTGATCCAGGCCAGGATCCCATTGGCCTTCTTGGCCACCTGGGCACACTGTTGGCTCATGTTGAGCTTCCTGTCAATTAGTACCCCCAGGTCCCTTTCTGCCTGGCTGCTCTCCAGCCACTCTGTGCCCAGCCTGTAGCACTGCATGGGGTTGTTGTGGCCAAAGTGCAGGACCCGGCACTTTGTCTTGTTGAACTT
Organism: Sakesphorus luctuosus; assembly: GCA_013396695.1. NCBI lineage: Eukaryota > Metazoa > Chordata > Aves > Passeriformes > Thamnophilidae > Sakesphorus > Sakesphorus luctuosus. The sequence continues at coordinate 211,733 of VWZD01005121.1, read as the reverse complement.
CATCCCATGGAAGATAAAACTCTTCTGAAAGGGTCAATTCCATGTTTCTCGACTGACTCCTCCATTTTCTTCCCCAGGATTCCCAGGTTCCCACAAAGCAGAAATCCCGTAAACCTCATCTTAAATGTGTTTTTGCATGCAAGCTCACCAAACTAAATGCTCTCTTTTAAAATTACTTTTTATTTGAACATGAATTTCAATCACAGGGGAGTAGATATTCTGCTATTTTTGACCCAGCTTACAATTGAAAAAGAGACCTTAGCATCAGGCTTTGCAGGCATGTGAAGCCACCACAGCATTTTTTTCCCTCTCCATTAGTCTATGAGGCTGCTAGAAATGACTGGTTTGAACTCCTAATTCCATGAAACACCACTTCCTGAATTTATTTGCAGGAGGTGTCATTTTTCTGCGGCATGAAGACTCATTTGATGACAAAGGAGGATGGAAGGTTGATTCACCGCAACCTGAGCCCTCCTCCTGCGGTCAGATCGCGCTTCCTGCAAACCTGCCGTGCTGAGCTCAAAGAAGCGGCTCCCCCAGGCCAGGCTAAAAGATCTTTAGCTGAAGGAAAACTGAGAATCATTGGGATTACTCTGTCTAGGCTTTATACCACTTATAACACTGGACTGGAGTTGGACCAAGGGTTGGACTTGATGATCTCGGAGGTCTTTTCCAACCCAATTGATTTTATGATTCTATGAAAACAAGAATAAATAATAATAACAAACCCAGAACATGTGCACTAATACCATCAGTCAGAGGCAGACACCCAAATGATGCCTGCACACTCAGATTATGAATAGATACTAAAAGTTTAGATTTTTAGCAGTGAACATAAAAAAAAATCATCAGCCCTTCCTTCCTGAATAAGTTTCCAAACTAGTTATATTATTTAAAATAGAAAGAGGAAGAGTTATATAAGACAGAAGGCAATGGAAAGTGCTTCCCAGAGAGCACAGACAGACGTTGGACATGCTGGAGGGAGATAAAACAGGGCACCAAAAAAACAAGGAAATGTTCTATTAATAGCAGATACACTTGTAGCTCCATGGGTGAAACAGAATTAAGAATATAAACACATTAAAATTAAAAATACAAATATAAATTTTCAATCCTGGCAAAAAAAAATCCCAAAGTTTGCTATCAGTTTTCTCCCCACTCAAGTCCAATTCTTTGCTATGGATTAGAAAGCATTTTGCCACTTAGGGTGGAGGCAAAGAAATATCACATTTCCAGTAATTCTCACACATGTAGCCATATCACAGACAAGTCTGAAGTTCAACCTTTTTCAAAATGAATGTGCATACACATGTGCTCCCTGAACTTTGCTTCAGCAGAAGGGAGTTGTTTTCTTGGAGAACACATAAATCTCTGCAGGTTACATTATTCAGTCTAAAATAGTTCCTTCTTCAGTCCTCCTGAAGGAGCTGGATTCAGAAACAAGAACCCTCAACAGATGAAAGCCATTTAATGCAGTATTGCTAAAGACAGAGAGGAAAATGCATGGCAGAAAGAAATCCAGATAGAACAGAAATTTATCAGATGGTAAATTAAAAAAAAAATCAAGGGAGAGAGTAAAAGCAGGAAAAGAGAGACAGACAGACACAGTGACAGTCTCGGAACTGGTGACATGACCTGTCGTTCCCTTAAGAGACCACGTGGCCAGCCTTTTTTCTTCCTCCTCTGTTCTCTTACAATAACAGAGAGCTGTGTTTATCAGGTTTCCACAATCATTCTGGGAAAATTACTTGCTGCTGCAGACTTTTGCTTCATGTTTAATCTCGTTTCACTTAGGAGAGTTAAAAATAGAAGCTAGAGCAGTTCATATTTTGAAGACATGGGAAAAAAAAAGTTGTAGCCCTACTCTGAGTGCAGCAGTGGTGCAGACATTAGCAGAGCTTATTGGAGCTCTGCAGGCAGTGATCCTGCCAGTGAAATCAGCACAAACTTTTACTTCATGAGGAACCAAGCACAGAAACGGAATTGGTATCATGAATTAAAGTCTCACTTTTACTCCATGTACCTTGATTGTTTGCATCTTCAAAGTTAATGATTGACTCAGCTAATTTGTCCTTTGGTTTACATTGGGACATCAGCTTTCCTTTACAGCAAAGCACAGATGCTGTAGCAGGGAATAACATGAACCATATGAGTCTCACCCTTCCGCTCTATGATGTCTTGCCATATACTCCATTTTGGAGCCAAATTCTGACTCCAGGCTCTGCCTTCCCTCCTTTCACAGCACTATTGCATATTATCCTGGACAGCAGCTGGAGTTGCATGGAAGGAGGAGGATTCCTGCACTCCCAGACCAGGTTGGGAGCCCATAACCCTGCAAACATGTTTCACAGCAACACACACATCAGAGAGTGAAGGAGACAAGTTTGCAGGCTGCACTGTTTCACAGGAAGCAAGCAAGAGTGCTCTGCCATCTGGTCACTCACCACCTATTTTGACAACTCGTGTTACATGCTGACAGGTTTGACAGGTGAGAGAGAAGCTTCCAGTCTCAGGATACCAGCCAGCAGGTCTTCCTTTCGGCACACAGAAAATGGTTTTCCCTCCTGTTGGCTCAGTGAAATATAAAATATGTTCCCCACACCAGTGGTAGACATGGGAGTTGTTAACAGATGAGCCTCTCTGAGGGGAAAGGAGCAGCAGGTCAGACTCTTCAACATTGGAATCACAACTGCAAAGGTCCCTGCTATATCCCTGTTGCTGGAAAACAACACCTGATTGGGAACTAAGCCCAAACCAGGATGCTCAGAAGAAAACCATCCCTCACTTTCCCATAAAAATTTAGTTGCCATTTCCTGTATCAAAAATAATCTTTGCACTAAATGTAATAAAAGCTTTTGGGGGGGAAAAAAGCTAAAGACTTAATGAAACAGGTTACCAGGAAAGAGCCTGGGTTAAACTATTACAGACATCAATCAAAGTATTCTCCAGTAGAACCACATTAAATATTAATGACTACTTTGATTACCCCACGGGGGGTTCTCCATTTCTATCATCTATCAGTAGAGCTGGCCAAGTCATCCTGTTTTCCATCAAGCTTGCAGGAACAACTCCACACCCCTGTGCCTCCACAGACAGCATGTACAGTGCTCTGGGGAACTGCACGGACACGTCTGTGGTTTGCAGACACCCCACCAGTGAAAACTGCTTGTGCCCAACAAAACTTGGCTTTAGATTTCACCATCACAGGCCTTAACAGCTAAAAACTTCAGCACTCAAATGCTCCAAGACACTGTAGCCCCCCGCATCAGAAAGAATTCAATTAATTTTTCCCACAGCTTTTCTTTAGCTTTTTCTCAAAGTGAGGGCTATTTATATTTGATAAACTTCCCACCATTTGTCCACACGAGCTACAAAATTCCTCTTCTTTTCATTATGAGACCTTTTATAGATTTCCTGACATGTCATAAACTTTCATGTCATAAACTGAACAAAAGCACTCTCCTTGCCGAGCAAGGAACAATTGACACCCTTCTAACCTGGCTCAAAGTAAGCCAGAGCCAGATCCCTCCCTTTCAATCACTCAAGAGACTTTATGAAACAGACACCAAACAGAGGCACCTACACAGGTACTCATGTGCAAGAGAACAAGGGGGAAAGGGCCCTTCTGCAAAGTTGCATCAGCTGCTCATGCTTTGGGCTCCTCAAAGTCCTCAAGAGAGGACCATCTTGGAGGTCTCAAGGGGTCTGAAGCGCAGCATAACAACCCATGGACTCTTTAGGGCTCACCAGGAATGCACAGCTCTGGAATCCAAGCATCTCACACTCAACAAAGCGAACCACAGGGATGCTCTGTGGCCACACATGACCCCAACCAGCCTCAGAACCACAGCTTGGGCTTCACCCTGGGCAATGTGCAAACCGCAGGTGTCACTGAATGGCTTTAGAAGGGCACTCCTTCTGACCTCTCTTCTCCCCTCTGCAGCCACGCAGCCATAATTTGTAAAGGTACTTACACAAACAACTCATTAGAACAGAATATAAACTACTCTAGCACCAGAAAAGGCAAAAAGAGTGTAAGAGAACAGCACATCTGATGTGACAGTCTGAAGAGAGACAACAAAGACATGTGAATGTCAGACAAGGAGTAAAAATGCCTGTTGACTACTTGCCTTTTACACAGACACTACTTCAGAGTCTGCACGTATCTTCAAAACATGTTCCATAATCCTGGCATCACAGTTCACAGAGACTGCAAAGAAAGGAAAAGAAAAACTACCCACGAAGTTGAGGTAGAAATCTTTTGGCAGAGGTCCCAAGACATCTCAACCAGAAAAAAATCTAACCTTATTTGGAAAAAAACACAGAATTCACTCAAACTACATTTGTATTGCCACTTTTTATTGTTTGAGGAGAGAGAGAGACGTAAAAAAACGTGCTCTCAAAAATACATTAACATAGGCAAGCTGACATAGTTACAAAAATATTTTAAAAATAATTAGAAAAACACTTAAGTCTAAAAAGTTGTTTGGACAAGTTGGCTATTATTCCACATTTTCTCTGCATAGTGTCTTTTATGTCTTCTTTCCATGAGATTCTGTTGTAATCTCTCTTTACTTATGTGAAACCACATATAAACCAGGATTGTTAAGAGGTAAATATAGAATATGCCAAAGAATTAGAGGGATAAAAAAATGCATTCCAAGGTCACTGTCACCTTTGGAAGGGAAACTTGCTGTCCTCAAGCACAGCAGATAAACAGACACAACTCCACTTGGAAGTGAGGAGAAGAGGGAGTCCCAGGCTTGCTATATGACTCTGTAACTACCAAATTTATAATAGATCAAACACTCTGAACTGGATCTTGGGTTAGCAACCAGAACCAGGTGCTTGTGCACTGTAAACAAAGTAAACGGTAAATCCCACTGTCATGGGTTTAGCCAGGTGGGCCTAAATTTAGGTTTTAAAATTCAGATTAGGCCTAGAATTGTCAGCTGACTTGAGCTGGGCTGGGCTAGCTAACAGCTGATTTCTTTTAGCCAGTAATATTGTATTCCATACCATCTTACATCATCTCAAAATGGGTAAAATCCAGTGTGTGGGAGTGGCTTAGGCAGTTCTGCCATGGCTGAGGTACAAGCTGGACATGCTACATCTTTTCTGCTATCTTAGGCCTTGCTCCTGCTTCGGCTGCTGCTTCTTGCATTTTGTTTGAGTTCAGGGAAGTAGAAACATTTTGTTGTTACTCTTTCTGTTTCTTGCTATGTATCTTTTAGAGTACTTATAGCTCTAGAGTAATACACTTTGTATTAATTGGGGAGTGGGAGGTTCTTGTTATATGTAACTTGTGTAAGTGTGTGTTATATTGTAGTTTTCTCTTAATTTTCTCTTTTCTGTATAAATACATGTAGTTAGTTTCAGCATAAACCTAGCTTCGGGGGGGTTTTTTTCCCCTCTCCCTCTTCTTTTTCTCTTGGCTGGTTGGGGCAGGGAGGAACCCCTTTTCTCTGTACTTGGGCAGTTGGCATTTTGCCAGCTCAACCGAAGACACCCACTTACTTTGTTCAAACAGTCCAATTTTTAAATCACTAGGTGGCTAAAACAAGTATAGTTTCCTTGTATATGACCATTAACTACAATGGTAAACAATTACGGAAAACTACAGTGCTTAAGCTTCAGGTGTTCAGAATAGATAATAAAAAGGCTTCCTCCTCTCAAAAAAACCTCCAAACACAAAACAAAACAAACCCAGCAAAAACCTCAAAACAAACATAAAAACCCAACAACAAAAGCAGTTTGGTTTTCCCAATAATGAACTCCTAATCATAGAATCATAGAATTGATTGGGTTGGAAAAGACCTCCAAGATCATCAAGTCCAACCCTTGGGCCAACTCCAGTCCCTTTACCAGATCATGGCACTCAGCAAACAAAGCCTGGCAGGAAATGGGGGCCATCCATGTTCCACTCAGTTCTGACTTACTCCATAAATTGAATCCATCTTTTTAATTTATAATGTAGAGGCGTAAATTTATAATGAAAAACACAAAATTTAAAAAATAGGATCACTTAGGCCCTGCCTTTAAAGAAAGTCCTTCATTTCACCTTGTTATAAAACAAAAGATCCCCAGGGATGACCCTGGAGCCCTCTCGGGAAGCTGCAGCCGACCCTTCCTGCCCAGGGAGGCTCCTGAGGAACCAGATCGGGCATTCAGACCACAGCTCCAGTTGGCAGACATTCTTACCTGACAACTTCTCCCCCATGGGGTTCACTGACTAAAACATCAATGAGCAAAAGACTTCATGTAACAATTGCAGTGCCTGGTATTTCGTGCCACTAGCGCTTTTCCTTTTTATGTTTTTTTAAATTAAACTAACTATTGAAAAAACGAATGTCATCCAAACACACTGAAGAACTGAAGCTCCATCATAATTGGGTCCCCAGACTGGAAGAAATCATGAGTACAAGCTGCAAAATGGAGTAATTCCAGCCATGCAACTATTCTAAGATTCTAGTCACACAATAGGAAAATTCTGGTCTTGTCAACCCTTTTTTTTTTTAGCAAGTTGTTAGATATCCTGCATCCAGTTGCTACACACTAGTACAGTTAAAAAACTAAAGTACATCATCCCAAGACTGCAGCTGCTAAATGTTACCAGAAATGAGAAATTTCAGATGTTCAACCTGTAAAAAGGTTGACTTGTGTCATCCAAATTTCCTTTTCATACACTAGCTGCCAACTTCCCTGGCTCAAGTGAATACCACAGCTCTTGCATCTTTGATAGCGTGTTATTCAACGTGTTAACAGCTCTTGCTGTTGCTCTCTTCTTGTTCTGAACTTTCTGTGAAATGAGGATGTGCATGTTAGCAGAGAAGATTATTCTCACCCCAACAGAAAGGATCCATTCACTAATCTGTTTTTACTAATAAGATTAATCCTTACTTGCAATGGAAAAACATATATATATCTGAAGAAAGAAGTCTGTTACTGCTCAGCTGCATGGCAGTCCCACGTGAGACCAGCAAGGTTGAAACTGTTGTTTTTACTTCATTGCCAACACCAGTCGGCTTTCCTGAAGCAAAAACTAATCCTCCTTCTCACCAGTTGTAACAGACACCATTTTTAAAGTATCATGTAATAGAGAATATAATCTCAGTGTACAGCCTTTCCTTTCCTTCTGGAAGGCAAGGCAACTCAAGTTCTCCTCTTTTCATAGGCTACATTAAAAAGAGGAAAGACAACTTATACTGATCCAGAAACTCACTAGTGCTGAGATGATGGCATGGACTTCATTACCCTCTTCAGCATTTTCCACACACTCTGGGGAACAGGGAATGGAGTGTTAGGGTTGCTGAAATAAAGGTATGAAACTACATGTGAAGCCTAAGGGAGTCTTTCTCCCTTTTCAAATATATCCCATACAGCATGTGTTGCATGAATACTAATTAAGTACAGTAGAAGCATTTAATTAGAAGTAATGCTCTTCTTGGGCTCTGCAGAGGGACCTTGATAGGCTGGAGAGAAGAGCTGATTCCAATGGGATGAGGTTTAACAAGGCCAAGTGCCAGGTCCTGCACTTTGGCCACAACAACCCCATGCAGCGCTACAGGCTGGGCACAGAGTGGCTAGAGAGCAGCCAGGCAGAAAGGGACCTGGGGGGTCCCTGGGGGGTCTGCCTGGGGGGCTGGAGAAGGGCCAGGCAGAAAGGGACCTGGGGGGACTAATTGACAGGAAGCTCAACATGAGCCAACAGTGTGCCCAGGTGGCCAAGAAGGCCAATGGCATCCTGGCCTGTATCAAAAACAGCATGGCCAGCAGGCCCAGGGCAGTGATCCTTCCCCTGTACTCTGCATTGGTGAGGCCACACCTTGAGTACTGTGTTCANGACATGGCACTGAGTGCCATGATCTGGTAATCAAAGTGAGGTTGGATTAAGGGTTGGACTTGATGATCTCGGAGGTCTCTTCCAAGCCAACTGATTCTATGATTCTATGAAAGGCAAGATCCAACTCTATTCTTCAATCAGAGTACACTGTTGTTAAGGTCAAGAGAAACACTGCAGGGATCAGACTGGACTAATGAATTTCAGCATAATCACTTTCCTGTACCTTTCTGTGCGTTCACCTTCCTTTCACCTTTCTGTGCCTGTGTGTGCTTGCAGGTACACACATACAGATATACACAGCATGTGCTAATCACAGACAGACATATATGTGTATAACTTATGCTAATCATACCTGTAGGGTTTGGGGTTTTTGAGAAACAAAGCGTACATCCCACGCCTGCTGGTGTCATTAATGTAAAAAATGCTACTTACTTGCAGAAGTTCTACAAATGCAACAAACTAAATCATACACGTGGATGGGAAAGTGGGAATCAACAGGACATGAAACATTGCCACCTCCAGGGAATTCAGCTTTCTCAGCAGCACTGCTGTTCTGGAAGTCTATTAACTGGCAATTAGCAGATTTTAACTGCAGGGTATTTTACAACTAAGAGGTGATGCAGAGACCTTACAAACATGAAGAGCTAGTACTGACCTGACTGCTCTAGACACTGACAGTGGAGCCCCCACCTCCACAACTGGGAAAAAGCAACTAGATCTCTACTTACAGAGATACAATCAACACTGTAATTGAGGAAAAACAACAGAGAGACAGACTTGCTTCTCGCTTGGGTAATACAGAGTTTGCCACACATACTATACATCAGTGACGCAGGTCTGCCACCTTTTTTTAATTTACTGCTTTTCCGTGGCTCAGAACATTAAAAAAAAGCACTACAAAAGGTGAAGTAAACCATTAAACTTGAGGTAATCTATTTTCATTCAAGTGACACAGTTACAGCATATCAGCACTTTACAGTCACAAATGAAATGAGCCTTTCTGTCTCACATTTGAGTTATGGGAAACACTGGTCGTTAAATGAATGGCATTTTAAGGGTGGGCTCCCTTCTATTTCTGCCTGCCTTCAGGATTTGCCCTTGTGGTTGCAGAGCAGCAGGAAGACTATGAGGTTTGCAATGTACAGACTCCTTCATCACACTCTGCTGTTTAAAACAGTCCAATTCATACTGAAGGGAAGTTCTAGCCAGGCAGGGGTTGGTCTCTTCCCCCAGGCACTCAGCAACAGGACAAGGGGGCACGGGCTCAAGCTCTGCCAGGGGAAATTGAAGTTGGAGATCAGAAAAAAATTCTTTCCAGAGAGTGCTCAGGCATTGGAATGGCCTGCCCAGAGAGGGGGTGGATTCCCCATCCCTGGAGGTTTTTAAACTGAGCTTGGCCGTGGCACTGAGTGCCATGATCTGGTAAAGGGACTGGAGTTGGCCCAAGGGTTGGACTCGATGATCTCGGAGGTCTTTTCCAACCCAACTGATTCCACGATTCTATGGTTCTGTGATGATTTGCTGGGGGCCAGAACACCATCACCCCCACACCCCACAATAACACCTCCTTCCACACACCTCCTCAGTAATTACAGCAGCAATGAAAACAGTGTTGCAATTGTGAAAGGCTTTGACAACACTAACTCCAACTTCTGCAACTCAAGAAATCACAAAAAAAGGAGTATTAAACAATCCATAATGATGCAGGTACATTGTTCTTTCTAGCTGACATACCCAAGCAATAAATTGCTCCTCTGGGCAGCAAAGCACTGATTTTCAGCTCCTGGCAATGTTGTTCAGTCATGTCATTCTGCATCCAACCTTCCTCCCCAGTTCATTGTTTTCAAGTATTTTCCCCCTCCACTTTATGTTAACTGCCAGCTGTGCCAGCCCTCATGTGAACTGGCCACACACACACAAACCTAAAATCTAAAACAACTTATACTGAAAGCACCAAGAAGAATGCTTTGGGATAGTACCCACGCACATTTTCATCAGAAGTAAACGTTACATTCAAGTAGACATGACACTTTCTATCCTCCTAAGACAATGCCGAAAATGAGAGGGGAAAAAAAAGAAGTAATAACTGTGGGTTAATAGTTTATATGCCGAGAACAGAAAATGTATGCTGCAACATCAGGCATTGCAGAGCTGGCAACTGAGCTGTGTTCAGATTAGCAAGCTACATAATAGTGGTGTTTCACTAAAATAAAAATAAATAAAGGCTAGAGTTTTTACTTAGTTGTTCCAGAGTTGAGTTCAGGTAGTAATTTTCTCATGCATTTCCAATTATAACACATCAGACATTCTTTCCCTCCCAAAATTCTGTGCGAAGTTATTAACACATTTTTGCCTCACCCAATGACAGATAATTATTCACAGTTAGCACAGCCATTCACTGGAGTGAAAAGTGTAACATTAGGTAGGACAATACTTGGGTAGAAAGCAGCTCTTATGGACACAGTATTTGTTGGCACTGCTGTACCACTCCTGTCCTTTCACCTGAATCGAGAAGAACGAGCGTTGCTTACCGAGTTCTCTCTTTAGTTAGTAGGTGCAGGCACAATGGCAATCCTAAATGGTAGAAAGCAAGAAACCTCTCCTATCAACTCTTCCAAAATCAGTTTATCTCAGTCTTCAGACTGAAGCTGTTCTGCCTCAGCCTTGCAGAAGCCTGGACAACTGCAAAGAGCTCAAAAGCTCATGACTCAGCCCACATATCTGAGGAATCACAAGGCATGTGAGGAAAGGGAAGAATGGCAACTCTCTTCCCTTACTAGAAATTCAGGAAGTCATTTATTTCCCACCAGTTAGCAGAAATTGCTTCAGAAATTCCTAGGAGAAATGTTTCTGTTAGCAGAAATTTTTAGCTCAGTTGGTTAAAACTTGGTTGTAATAATGCCAAGGTCATGGGTTCAACCCCATGTGTGGGCCATTGACTTAAGAGTTGGATTCAATGATCCTTGTGGGTCCCTTCCAGCTCAGAATAGTCTGTGATTCTGTGAAATGCTGCTCAAGAAGATGCAAAGCCCTTTATCCTCCACAACTGAGTGCACCTCACAACTTTTTCTGCTCTGGCTTCTCATGCAAGGGCAGATCCCTTTTGTGAAGATCAAATAGTCTCTTCCTTCTTAAACAGGGGCAGCAATGCTTTGGGAATTCCTCTCAAGGTCACAACACAAGGTCCATAGGGCAAGGACTGCAGTCCCCAGCAGGAGGGTGGCAATCTTTAGGGACAAGACATGGTAACAGCATGAGGCAGCTTCCAAGGCACCCACAATGTGCTCACGCAACTCCAAAGCATTTTACATGCCAAGACATTTTATGCACTAGTGGCACTGATTTTTCCCCCACAAGCTTTTAGATCAGATTTTGATCAAAAGGTTTCTTATTCAACAGCTTTTCTGTGATGGCACGAAGAAAAGCAGTCACCAGAAATAACTCCAAGATGAGACTTACACACCGTGTGTGCCATGGCAGAGCAAAGCACAGTAACAACAGGACCATCAGCCTCTTGGGTGAAAACCAGTGAAACGAAACATCACAGCAATCAGAAAATTCTGGCAGAAATACCAGCAGGATTCCTAATGAAAACCACCCATGGAAGAGGCCAAGCAAATGTTATGAAGTGTATACACAGACTTTGGGTGCATCTTTTATGTTGGATATCAAGCTCTTGGTTCCTCACATATTATTTATATAGTCTGATTATTATTTTACCATTCACATACCAGGATATTTATTTCAGACAGTGACATTCTCAGTATTTGTGGGAAAAAAATGATAAATCAAACATAGCAAAATATTTATAGTCCTCATGCTGAAATTTTTATTCTGATTTAGCCAACGTACAGTTTGTTCCAAAGCACAGGAGTGAACTAGGGACACTTTAACTCAGCAGCAAATGAACCCGTTCGATAAATGCAGTAACTTACTGCCACCAAAAGGAAAACAGTGGGATTACTCCCGATGGAAAGTAACTATTACCAGTGGACTAACACTGGAAACTAAACTTATGTAAGAAAGAGATGAATTTAGGGGTTTAACCACGATGAAGTAATATTTGAAAAACAAAAAACATCTGGGGGTGAGAATTTACCAAAGCTGATCTCCCCCAGAGTCTCAATGTTTTGCAGCCTTATGGGACAGGAGGCTGGGAAGGATGAAGGCAGGGGGCAAAAAAAATTTGACAGAACAACACTGAAATCACAGTTCTCCAGGGCCAGCCTTCCTAGGGCTTTGTTCTACCTTCCAGGATATTCCACACGAGATTAAAAAAAAAAGTGTAAATTTAATAAAGAAACATGATTTCACCTCAAAATAAATTTGGCATTTTGGAAGGAGCTCAGATGATTCATGTACATTCAGAAGCTCTATGAACAGCAAAGAAATCAGCCTAAGAAGTAGATTGTGATGACATCATTTATAAATACAGAACCAGGACTAGTCTATACAAAATGCAGAGGAAAAAAACCATTTAAATTCTTATTGCTGCATCAAATATGACACGGTTTTGTGTCACTTATTCATCTATGCTCTTCACAGGTGCCATGCTTTGCACAGGTGGAATGCAGAAGGGTACAGGAAAGTCCTTCCTATTTATGCTCAGCTCTAATACAAGCAAATGGTTGATTTATGATACAGATCTGTGTTTACTGCTTAGAAGACATAAAGTACTGCAGCAATTAAGTCACAGGGGCAATGAATTTCTCTGCTTCTGACCATCAAGAAGACAGATGTCAGAAAAAAGCTCCTCAGGAAACATGCACGAGGCATCATCCATCCCATCTAATTTAGGTGCTTACATTCCCTACAGAGTCAACAGACCACCGTGTAAGACATCTGATCTTTTCCATATTGACCACATGGTGACCTGGACTTCTAACTGAGGTATTTAAAAATAAACAGTAAGGCCACCTCCAGAAATAAAGTATTTGGTGCAACCAAATGGAGACATCAAAGTTACCTGCCTTCTTCCGAACTTCAGGTGCAATTACTGCACACAAGGCAAATGGCTGCATAAACAAGTGCTCTGAGTTTCTGTTGCTCCCCTTCCTCCACCACACAAGGGCAGAAGGAAAAAAACCAAAACCACAAAAAGGTAACACAAACTTTTTCCCCCCAGCTTTTATCATTGTAATCATGCCGATTCCTCACAATGAATTAAGCATCAAAACTCGGATAAATATGCTCAGAAATTCATATGACAACTGGCAAGGAATGGATAGCACAGATACTCCAGTAAGTTTGCTTCTTCAGGTGCTGAGGAGACACCCCTATCCAAGAGATGTGTCCAAAGACCAAGATGATGTAAGCACAGAGGAACACTTTTGAAGTTTGCTGTTATCAACAAATACAATGTGACATAAAACTCCCCATGCCTCAATTCACAGAGATATTAAAAGCATTTCAGTCATGAAAGTAAGTGTTTGTTTGGTGGTTCTCTGACTAAGCAACTGCTGGGGCCAAGAGGACTTTACCCTCACCCTTCCCTTATCATAGAATCATAGAATCGATTGGGTTGGAAAAGACCTCCAAGATCATCAAGTCCAACCCTTGGTCCAACTCCAGTCCCTTTACCAGATCATGGCACTCAGTGCCACAGCCAATCTCAGTTTAAAAACCTCCAGGGATGGGGAATCCACCACCTCTCTGGGCAGCCCATTCCAATGCCTGAGCACTCTCTCTGGACAGAACTTTTTCCAGACATCCAACTTCAATTTCCCCTGGCAGAGCTTGAGCCCGTGGCCCCTTGTCCTATTGCTGAGTGCCTGGGAGAAGAGACCAACCCCCACCTGGCTAGAACTTCCCTTCAGGTACATAATTTTGTCACATAATTCAAACAAAAGGAAACAGCTCACACTGTAACTCTGTGATGGCTTCAGACCAGTCAGCTTATGCAAGAAGCAGAATTTCTAGACTAGCTGTGAGAACTGGCAAAGAAGTATCACACATTACAGCCAGGACAATGGGTTTCCCCTCCTAGTACATGGAGGTAGAAGAAAATAAGTTTAAGCCTCCCTACTCTGAATGCACAATCAACTTTTCTGCCACACCATACTCAGAAGTGTGAAAGCAAGAGAGCCACAAAAATGATCAGAAGGCCAAGAGGTTTTTTTAGGATGCTCTAGAACAGAGATGCCAGAAGTATCCACAGGACTCCGGTGTTACTTAGTTACCCACTAGGAATAAGCACCCCAAAATCCACTGGCTCTCAACATGAAGTTATCATAGAATCATAGAATCACAAAATCGATCAGGTTGGAAAAGACCTCCGAGATCATCAAGTCCAACCCTTGGGCCAACTCCAGTCCATTAACTAGACCATGGCACTCAGGGCCACATCCAATCTCAGTTTAAAAATCTCCAGGGATGGGGAATCCACCCCCTCTCTGGGCAGCCCATTCCAATGCCTGATTACTCTCTCTGGAAAGAATTGTTTTCTGATCTCCAACTTCAATTTCCCCTGGCAGAGCTTGAGCCCGTGCCCCCTTGTCCTATTGCTGAGTGCCTGGGAGAAGAGACCAACCCCCACCTGGCTAGAACTTCCCTTCAGGTAGTTCTAGACAGTGCTGAGGTCACCTCTGTACATCTGTTGCATCTGTACAAAGCAGTCTGTGTATTGCTTAGCTCAAGACTTCAACTGCAAAGCTGAACTGCATAAACTTCAGTTATTTCCCAGGAATTTCAACCATAAGCTGGTGAGTGCTGGCCATGGAGACCATGAGACACACCTGGTAACAGTGAGATGCTGATTTGCATCTGTAGGAAGGTGTGAGTGACCTCAAAGACCACAATAGCCACCAGTCCTGCCCCTAAGCAGGGAATGCAGTACCCTCTGCCCCACATACTGTCCTCCCCCTAAGCTACATGCCTGTGTTACAACAGTGGGTAAATATCCACAAAGCTTTAATCACCTCTGTCTTCTGGGGCCTGAATTAACGTTATGTCCAGAGTATGAGATCTCGACAGTGCTTGAATAAGAGCTGCATTTGAGAGGAGGGAAAGAAAAGAGCCCACTGACAAAACCAGTCTTCAGTCCTACAAGAATCAATCTTTATGATTCAGCTTTCACTGAGGGGTTTTCAGGGCACCATATCAATCCCCTCATTGAATAAGCCACAGAATCTTCACAAAAGCAGAAAACCAGTGCCACCCTCCTCATCACATTCCAAATCTGGCAATTCCATTTAAAACTACCGACCGAGTTTATAAATCCCGCCAAACAGCCGTGGATTTACCCACAAGGTGGCAGTGGCCACCCAAGGATTCCGCACCTGGAGGCTCCCTCAGCCACATCGAGCAGCCGGGAACTACATCGCACACTTTGCTTTTCTCTCTGAACAGACATCAGAAGGATCCGCTGTGGGGAAAAGTATGTCCTCTCTTACACATAAAGCAAAATCTGTTTGTGAAGCGGCTTGCTTCATAACTGGTGATGCTTTCCCCAAAACACAGCTCTCTTGTAAGAAATCTGCAGGTTTTCTCAGAAAGTCACAGGTACTTTATTTCCAAGGGTGTAAAGCTTTTCCCACTGCACAGCGCGGGGGCCCAACGAGCGGCTGGAGAGACAGAGCAGGGCAGGGCAGGGCTGGGCAGGGCAGGGCAGGGCTGGGCTGGGCTGGGCTAGGCTGGGCTGGGCAAGGCAGGGCAGGGCAGGGCAGGGCTGGGCTGGGCAAGG
>VWZD01005121.1:112812-189228 GCA_013396695.1 Sakesphorus luctuosus | reverse complement strand
GCCATCCCGATACCTCTCGGCACAGGCTCGCCCCCGGCGCCAGGGCTGGCGGCTGCCCCCGCCGCATCCCGCTCCTCCGCCCCCCTCGCTGCGGGGCCCTGCCCGGACAGGCCCCGGGCGCGGCAAGGGGAAGGTTTGCTTTGCCTCAAGAGGCCTTTCACGGAGCGTAAGTGGCTCTTGGGCTCGGCCCTCGGTTTGCTGCAGCTCAGGAGGTGCCAGAGGAGTTTACTTTTCCAGGCACAGCCCTTTCTTGGCCGCTGAGGATCCTTCCTGGCCGCCAGCGCTCACTCAGAGCCCGGACAGGACTGAGGGCCTGGCCCCGCAGGGTTCGGGTGTGGAACTGGAATTTCTTATCTCTCTTCGGCAGCTCATCTCTCAAAGTAGTTTTCAGTTTCAAGTATGTCGATATAAAGCAGCCCTGAGCAGTTTAACGTGTCCTTTCAAAGGTTGTGTTTTTGTACCAAATGGCTGTGGAGGGTTGGGGCAGATCAGAGCCTTATGGCACTTAAATTAGAAGGTGAGACAATAAAGCTTCATTATTTCTGCTTTTTTTTTACCTGTCTTACCTTACCTTACCTTAGAAATAAAAGAGGGAAATCAGAAAAATCAGCAATGCAGTCTTAGACCTTTTAAAATATATTATTCTTTGGAGATTATGTTTGTGGGAGTTTTTTTTAATACTTACACTGAAAGCTTCTGATGTGCTATTTTATTGCACCAGGCCAGGCTTGTGATTTCATCAGACTCAGGAAACACTCAGCCCTTCACTCTTGCTGAGCACACATTCTCTTCTGTCAGGAACAGTTACACAGAAACATCCATAACCTGTTTGTTCTTATGGATCATGAACATGTTACAACAGTCTTGAACAAGGAATATTTCTCATATATAAAGTTTAATGAAAGTCAAAATCCGATTCCTGTTTTACAAATTAAATACTATAATAAGGATATTTTCTTAATTCAGACTTGCATTTCAAATACAAGGTCTGCTTCAAAGACCAATAAATACCAAGCTTGAACACAGAAAATAAAGTCAGTTTCAATCAAGTGTAATTTGGTAACAGCTGTAAAAACAGTGTTATCTCAACGTGGAGGTTCCCAACTTTTTGGAAACATTTCAACACTTTGAACTCCTCTAATGAACTGCAGTGCTAAAAATACAGCTCACACAATCTCATAAAATATTGCTGTTTAAATTTGTGGGTCCCACATCTCTTTTAGCAGTATGATCTGCCATGGCACTGTAATAATGTCAACATAAAACCAGACTTCACACTCCTCAAGGATGAAGAGGTACATTCTGGTCCTACAC
This sequence comes from Sakesphorus luctuosus, assembly GCA_013396695.1. Lineage (NCBI taxonomy): Eukaryota > Metazoa > Chordata > Aves > Passeriformes > Thamnophilidae > Sakesphorus > Sakesphorus luctuosus. Next base: position 187,914 of record VWZD01005121.1, on the reverse strand, counting down.
AGTCCCTTTGGGGTGAGCAGACCCTGCAGGATGAGTCAGGCAGCAATACCATGTGTCAGTTTGTCCTGGAGCAGCTTTAAAACAAGCCCATGGGCACTGCAGTTTCTGAGTCTCCACTTGAGTCAGCAGCAGTGCCAGCAGTGCCAGGCTGCAGTGCAGCTGGGGACAGGACAGTGTGTCCCTGCTGCAGGTCCATCAGTCCAGTGTAACCATCACCTCCCAGGAAAGTTCATCACAGGGACTCTTTTCACATCGTCTGAAGCTGATAAACTCTTGAACCTTTTTTCAAAAGATAACCCTGATCATTTAGGGATCCAATAAAGCTCTCAAAGTCAGATACCTGGGAAAATAAAGACAAAAATATCAAATTGGAGAATGACACATTATCTGATGTAAAGCAACATAAACCGTTTGAAGGAACTTAGTGAAATAAAGTGAGGTGAGAATAGGTTGGTTTCCTCAGCAAACTGTTGGCCTCCTAGGAGGTGACACACCATCAGTCCCTAAAGTTCTGTGCTTTACCTACACAATGTTTACACAGAAGTAAGTGGTGTTCTCTATGACATGGAGAAAATACACAGTTCCATATGTATAAATTCAAGTTCTGTAAGAGAAGTATCTACCAAAGAAAAGCCTGATTTTTACAACTCTCGCTGATTTTCAGGTATAGGACTTTGAATGAGCAAAAAATATTGTCTATATGGAGGGAGAATGAGAGTTAGTTGAATTAACTTGAAGTAAGCAGTGGCTGAATTGATGATGATCGTGGGAGAAGAGAGCTGGATGTCCTGTGTTCTGTCAGACAGGATTCACACCAAATCCAGGCTTGGGTACAGTCAACATTTCAACAAGTTTGGAAACTGAAACCATCTTGCCTCAGCAGGCCCAAGTAGGGTCACCAGTTAACAACAGCATCACTACTCATAGAGAGTTTTATAACAAGAAATTAATTTTCCCTACTCATTACATCTGAAATCTAGTTTTAAGTTGTCACTTAAAGCTTTTTATCATAGTAGAATTGGCTATAAATATTTTTGTTTGGCTGAAGTCCCCCACAAGTGCAGAATGCAAATCAGTTACAGGGTAAAATACATTTGTGGCCATGTGTCCTACATGACATTCCTATCAAGTTACAACATTAGGATGCTTGAAGCAGGAATGAAAACCCAAAAGACATTATTTGATCCAGAGGAGGTCCAGCAGAAATATCATTTTACTGCTGAAATAGAGCATGGAAACCTCAAGCCTAAATTTGGGAACAAAAGTAGGTGTGTCCTCTGGGGAGCCAGGGGCAGTAAACTATACTGAAACCAACATTGCCTTTCACAGACCAAAGCAGAGTCTTGTTAAGGACTTCAGAAGTAGAATCAGCCCTTCCTAGTGTGAGGAGTTGCTATTGCCAAACAGCTGGTGAGGTTAGTAAGGCTTACAAAGGCACTTCAGGAAGGCTGTTCAGCCTAAAAGCAGCAGTGAGTTGGTAATTTCCGTTCACTGCGAAGAGGCCCAACAGATGTGCCTTTTCTACTTCCCATTTTGCAATAAATAATTTTGCCTGGTCTTGCAGTTTGTTGTTGAAGAAATGCCTGGTCTGCAGACTCACCCGTATCTGTAGCTCCTTTGCAATCTGTCGAAGCTGCTGCAGGTCGAAGAGGTTGTTGTAGGTTCTTTCTGCAATGCTGTTCAGGGCAGAAACAAATCTCTTTGCTTGCGACCGATTGCTCATCCCAGACCCGTGCTGGGAACGCTCAAAGTCCAGCTTCCCAAACTCATCAGAGTAGGTTCCCAGCATGCTAAAAAGAGATTAAAAGAAAAAGATCAGCAGGAGATAAAAGCAAACATGTGGATTTGCTTCCTAAAGCATAACTGGTTGAGAAGACTTTCAGAAGGCATCTAGAAAACCATCCCCTATCAAGAAAGTGACTGCCTGGGAACTTAGTCTAAGCATTCATCCAAAATGCTTTTACACTTTAATTGTTCAGCTGCAACAACAGAATAATCACAGGGGAGAAAAAAACCCTTCAGCAGCCTCATATCTAAGTTACTGTGCATGGATTCACACAACCATGATGATCCCATGATTCAGTTCTGGGCCCCTCAGTTCAGGAAAGATATTGAGGGGCTGGAGTGGGTCCAGAGAAGAGCAACAAGGCTGGTGAAGGGACTGGAGCACAAGTGCTGTGGGGAGAGGCTGAGGGAGCTGGGGTTGTTTAGCCTGGAGAAGAGGAGGCTCAGAGGTGACCTCAGCACTGTCTAGAACTACCTGAAGGGAAGTGACAGCCAGGTGGGGGTTGGTCTCTTCTCCCAGGCACTCAGCAATAGGACAAGGGGGCACGGGCTCAAGCTCTGCCAGGGGAAATTGAAGATGGATATCAGAAAAAAATTCTTTCCAGAGGGAGTAATCAGGCATTGGAATGGGCTGCCCAGAGAGGGGGTGGATTCCCCATCCCTGGAGATTTTTAAACTGAGATTGGCCGTGGCACTGAGTGCCATGATCTGGTAAATGGCCTGGAGTTGGACCAAAGGTTGGACTTGATGATCTCGGAGGTCTTTTCCAACCCAATCGATTCTATGATTCTATGATCCCATAACTCAGATGGCCCAAGCAATTGTATTCAACCTAGAGTTGCTGTCAGTTTTTAAAGACAAATCCAAATATTAGTATCATTTGGCCTAAAATTGGTAGAGTGATTTCTTTACTGTGTTTCCACATGTAAAAAAAAATTAATTAATAACACTGTGAGGCTTTATTTATTTCTAAGGAAGTGTGTATTACCTGTATTTCATTATTTCTATTACATCCTCAGCATCTTCCTTGGTAGATTTCTCTCTTAATTCCAGCCTTGATCGTGCCTTAAAACAAAGCAAACCACAAAGGTTTATTTAAGATATATTATATCTGATGTGAAAAAAGGCTTCAATCCCTCTACAACAAGCACAAATTTTAGGAGCAGAGATGGAAACCAAGCCTACAGGATTTAGAGGAAGATTTTTCTATTTTCTGTTAGTGTGTCAATGTCACCTCCTGTGTATTTGCATTGTTAGGCTGTAGCCTGGAGTTTATTTGCTTTTTAGCTGTATTCTTGTGAAGCAGCAGATCACAAATAGGCAGAGTGTGAGGGAAAACAGCAGCATTCTGAGTTCAAGATAGGCAGCAGGTTGTTCCTGCCTGTACCTACTTTTCCTCCTTTTGGGGAATGTGACAGATTCCCTTTTCACTCTCTCAAGGGTGTTTTACTTTAGAAGAGGCTTTAAGCAACAGTAGCTCTTAAGCACTTCTAAGCCTCTTGCATTCTCACTTGCAGTGAATAAACTGCCAAAACTTAAAAGCCATCAGAAGTACTGCAGGAATAATCTCTTTGCTTTCAAACCCTGGAGTACTACAGCTTGCATTTACCTCTGTCAGTCGAATCAGAGACTCCAGCTGCCTTGTGGTGATTGGGGTACTGTCTGCTCCTTGGTTCTGCTTCCGGAGCTCAAGGTAGAATTCCTGGAGGACCTGAGCAGCTTCTGGAGATAAATTTGGGTGCACGTACTGCCGAGCGTATCCAACATACTTTCTCAGCAGCTGATGTGGAATGGCATCAAAGTTTTCTCCTGTTGAGAGCTAATCCAATTACAAAAAGCTTAGATTTCTATCAGAACCCTATACAATACAAGTTTTTATATTAAAACATCCTCTTCTACACTTTATCTGGTGAAATCATCACCATAAGGGCTTTAGAGCCTCATATATTAATAATGTGCTTAAGGTCTATACACCATGTTTAGACAGGTAAACACTTGGCCATTTAAGAAAAAGCAGCCAAAAGGCTTCTCCTTTGCAATGACAGCAAGTGCCAGATAGGATTTAACTATAGAACACATTCTTTCACAAAAAGAGAAAATCCAAATTCCCAGATGTTACAGCTCCACAGAAGACTAAACCATCACTGCTGGTATCTCATTGCCAAAAGTGCATGAGTTTAGTTCCAGCAGGAGTATTTCTCCCAAGATCTGGTATTTGACAATACCTGTTACCAAACCAATCACTGAAGTCCAATAAGAAATATACTTCCTCTCCTATAATCCCCAAATCTGTCGAGTTGCAAACGTCCAAGGATTTGTTTACACACTGCTTTATTTGGATTTAATCATGTTATATAAAATTATTATACCCAGTCTAGTTCTGTAGCTTTTTGCTGAAACCTAACACATCAAATTTTTTTTTTAGAGCATCTCATGCAAAGTGTCTCCTCCCAATCAAAAAGCCCACCAGCTCAGCTAATAAATTCTCTTCCATGTGATGAAGATAGATGGAGCCACATCTTCCAGCAGCATAGGTCATGATAGCTACAAGAGGCAATCAGTAGAAACTGGTGGCTGGAGCCTTAAACGCTTCCTCTGATTCTGAAGCAATTGTAAGAATGGGAGTGGGAGACTGAGGACATCGAGCAGGTCAGGCCACCAGGCCCCAATGCAAGGGGCAGAGCGAGTCACAGGACAAGTCCCACCTTTAGCCTTTCAAGCAGTGGCCGGTCAGACACCTCCTGGAGGATGGAGCGGTCCTGGGAGCTGCTCCGGGTCACGACGGTGCTGCTGCACCCGGCCTGCCTCCCCGCCCGCATCGCCATCACGTGCTCCGACAGCAAGTGGTCGTGGTCTTCGTTTGGGGTGTCCAACAGAATGAAAACCAGGTCAAATCTTGACAGTAAAGCACTCCCCATTCTAGAGTAAAGACAAGGAACCGCAGAGTGCTCAGAGGAGAGGAAGAATTATAGCAACTCTGTTCCACTTCAAATACATATAAAAATCCTGTCCTGGTCATTCAGAATAAAGTATAGCAGCAATTTCTCTCTCAAAAGCCACAAAAAAAACTATTAAAGTTTGTGTTCAAGCTCCAGAAAACTAGAAAGCCATTATAAACAACCTACAAGACTACCAGAAACATCTACTCCTGAATGTGAACTATAAAAGCAGCATTTCAGAAAGTGCTCACTTTAAGTTCTCAGACACCGTTTTGGCTTTGTTATAATGTCCTCCAACTGGGTTTGCTGCAGCAACAATAGATGTCCGAGCTGGCAAACTGCAAACAATGCCAGCCTTGGCAAGGCTGATGCTTTGCTGTTCCATGGCTTCCAACAAAGCCTGATGCTGGTTTCCCATCTTATCAAATTCATCTATTCCACAAATTCCTGGAAGCAATTAAAACAGGACAAAGACTTATTAGAAAACATATTAACTGATGGATAAGTATGTGCTGCAATCCAGTGCTACATCAGAAGTCCAACTCAGAATCCTGGGGACTGCAGGAGGTGTTGGACAACGTCTCCATTTCAAAAAGGTTTGTTCTCATTTCATGGTAATACAGCCAAACCATTATGAAGTCGGCCTGACTTGCAGATGCAGCATCTTGATTACACATTAAAGATGACCAAACAAGCTTTTTATAAATAGACAACAAATCTCATAAGCTATCTCTTTTTCCAGAAACTGTAAGAATCCAGCAGCTGCCATTAAGACAGATTTCTGAACAAAGACTAATACTAGTTGTCTGACACAGCAAGTCTAGTATGTGAACTGAAGTTTTCCTACAGCCTAGGAAAGCAGGGATCTCCCTGGAAAAGTCACTGGTGAAGCTCAGAACTTCCCGTGGTGTGGCAAGCTGGTATCAATTTAAATATGCATTGTCAGTCCACAGATAAGCAAGCACTGTGGGTGCTCTCAGAGTCAGCAGCACACACACTCCTGCCCTTCACACATCACACAAAACCTGTGGCATTACATACATTACCTTGATCTCCAAGCACTAAAGCACCAGCTTCCAAGGCAAAATCTCCAGAAGTGCCATCTCTAGACAGTGTAACAGTCAGGCCAGAGCTGGTGGAAGTATTACCACAAACATACACTCCTCGAGGAGCAATGTTACACACTGCCTAGAAGAGAAATAAATACTTTTTCCCTCCCCAAGGTGAAGAATTGCATAAGCCTTATTCTAGAGAAACAATTCAAAGCAAAATCAAACCTTTCTTTAACATGGCCCAACAGTAAAGTTATAGCTCTCTGCAACCCCAAGAGACATACTTGTGCAAAGCAGTAGGAATAACTTTAGTCTCTTGCAGCACAGCCATGCCTACTGTGTTAGCAAAATTACCAGGACCTTGGGCACAGCACTTAAAGCATATTTTAAAAGTGTGTTGAAATGCCTGGGGACATGTCATGGAATTGCAGCTACACAGTTTCTGTACCTTCAGACCCCAAGGTCTGTTTAGACTATTGTGTTGCCCCAGTGCCCAACATGTGCTGCTTCAGAGAAAGCATATAATAGTTCTCCTCACAACTCCTCCTGTCCTTTATCCATTGAGTTCTCCTCAAGGGATAAAGGACAGTCCTGGTCTTCTCCATGCCTCCAGTATCCCAAAAGCAGCCTACAATTTGAAATATGAACTAGAAAAGCACAGCGTGGTGAGCTTGAACACAGACACATTGCAGTTAAATTTGCCTAGAACACAGTTAGAAAGACTCAAGGTACACAATGCTGCAGGTCTAGGTGAACTCTGTCCCTCTTCCATTTCACAGTAACCCATGAGAAAAGAATCAGAACTACAAACCCACTCAGTTTAAGACGAAAAGAAAAATCTATTACTTATTGATTTTGTCATGGTCGTGCAGAAATGCCTACCGAGATTAAAACCCAAACACAGTAGCAGGTTCCTTTCCCAAAAAGCCAAGATCTGTGATAGCAACTTAAAAACAGGGTAAGAGGATGAAAGTAAATCTCACAGGAGGTGAGTTACATGGTATTTAAAACTGCATTTGTTACAAGAGTGTACTTATTTTGACAGTGGACCAGCTAAGTGAAGGCAGGAAGAAGTGAACCTCCTCACTGGGGAAAAGGGTTGGTGGAAAAAACTATGTAAAGGCAGGACAGCGAGCCTATAAGCCTGTACTTTAAGGCCCACAGGCCTTAACAGATATACCTGCTTTGGTAAGTGTTTTAACAGGCCCTTCTGCAAGGCTCCCTGCAAGGAGAGAATAGCAGGGTATCCCTATATTTGAGGCATCCTACAGGAAAAGAGCTCCAATCAGGCTCAAGCAACCCTTTGGTCTTAGCACAGCTATCCTACTATGATTACAAAAAGTCAAGACAACAAGGAATTAGAGAAAAATAGTAATACAGCAAACCATACTTGCAACATTTGACTTTTTCCTAGTCCTGGGTCTCCAACAACCAGGACATGTGGATCTCCTCGCACTGGGATTCTGTTCTTGTCATCCACAAACTTCTGACATCCTCCAAATAATGCCAGGGCCAAACTTGCCTTTACAATCTGTTGTGGAACACACAGCAACACTGATGGGCATTTGATCATGGTGACCAGCACTGACAGCTCCCTAGAACTGGCTGTAATAACCCTTTCCTTCTGGATGACTGAACTTAAGGGTGTAAGGCTGCCACTTCCCTGACACCAAAAGTGAGTCACAGTCACCTGTAAAGACTCCCTTACGCCCACCCCAGGTAAGCTTTATAAATCCTTCAGGAATTTAATGTGGCATTAACATTTCAAACTGAAATTTCAAGCAGAGTTGTTAAATTACTTACCTCATGGCCATAGATTGCAGGACAAAGAGAGCTGAAAAACAAAGAACAGTGTAACATAAGGGGATGTATTACCATTAAATATTAATGGTAATACATTAATACATTAAACCATGTATTACTATTAAATAATCCCTTGTTCTGTCTCACATCACAGAATACTTTTATAAATATATACAACTTTTTAGTTAGCTGTTGCTGAATTTCTAACAGAATCAGCTTAAATCAACAGCATCAAATTTCTTCAAATTTTTGGATAACCAGAAATGCTTGAAACAAGAAAAACCTTTCTCTTGAGTTCCCACAAAGACACAGGAGAACCAGCTTCCCAGTGGTTTCTGCACCTGTTTTTATCTTAATCAAGTAACTATTTGTAACCCTCCTTTTAAAGTCCTTGTTGTGTATTCTTTGACTCCATTGTGATGGCCTGAGGGACACCCCAGCTAGAATAGTACTTCTCACTCTGAAATGAGGGCCTTTCCTGCCCTCTGCTTAGTTCTTGCACCTCTTTCCTCTACTGTAGGAACACAGAGCAGAGAACAAAACAGAACTTGTAAATTGAATTTACTCAGTGAGGAGCAAAATTAACTAATTGCTTTTTTTACCCATGTCTTTCTGTCTTAGGGTTGTACTAAAACACAACTTCTTGTATCCTTAAACCCCTCCCACTGCATCCCCACTGCAGTACTTTCGCTTCCTCCCAAGTCCCTTGCCCACTGAAGTTTGTTAAATCTCTCTGGTTTCTGTTGCACAAGCCTTAGACATTTCACAGCTTTGAGATGAGCTGTCACATTTGTCTGAAGTTGGTCACACTGATTCACAAGTCTAATCCTAGACTTAGTCTAGGTCTGACACAACTTACTTCACGATGAGCCTGAACAGATTTTCCTCAGCTTGAATTTCTTGGACAGCATAGAGATCTTTAAGTGAAAACTCCATGAATGATCTTTGAAAAGTCTCATCATCAAAATTCTTTAGTTTTTGTCCTTTACTGTTGCTGACAGAATTTGCCTCAATGTACAACAAGAACATACACTTGTCACTCTTATTTTTAGAAGCTCCTGTTAGAAAAATTGAGAAAGGATGATGGGGCAATTTTTTGTATCATTAAATACTCCTATTATCTACAAATGGCACAGAGTAATTCAGAAATATCATGCACAGCTATGTGCAAAATGTTTACATTTAAGTAATGAACATCTGCATTTTCTAAAACTGATGCAAAATAAATTTCTAATTACACTTGTTCTTTTACCTTCCTTCTATTTATGTACACAGTCAAATACTTTGCTGAATTGGAGGGTATATGTCTACACAGAGATTTTTCCCCCAGAATAAATTAAGTATTCCAGGAATTTTAAGTTATTACATTATTATAGTCAAATAAAAGTTGAATATAAAATGTTTCAACTCAATTTTTAAAGGAAAAAAAGATACACTGTCCAGAAAGCACTAAACATGTAGCTTAATAATTAATGATTTTCTATACCCCTCAATGATTACTGAGCAAAGAATGAAGTCTCAGAGTGTAATAGTACTGCAGTTACATGCAATGTATTGTTACAGCTGTTCACAATATATTTTAAAGTTTTAAAATTTCACTAGAGAAGACTAAACTAAGAAAGATTAACACTCCTTCACAACAGCGAGAAAGTTCTCCTGTTTGAAGGAGATATTAAAGATTAAGCAAATAATGAGTCACAGTGAGAGTTCAGGAAATAGGGATGTCCCCCTTACATTAGTGGTCCAGACATGGCTTTTCTATCAGCTGACATCAGATGTCAGACTGGCCCTTCACCTTCAGGCCCATAGTGGGTTGCAAACCCCACCCTGTGTCAGCAGTTAGAGGCAGTGCACCTTTGGGGCAGCACTGCTTCTGGCCCCTTCAAAGTAACTCTTCATTGTAAAACTTCAGTGACTTCTGAAGAAATGCACACTTAATGAGCTTACAACTTTGAGAGCTCAGAATAAAGGGGGCAGGTGGTGCTGTTCTTGTATAATCACCAGAAAACCCCCCACTCTGGGAAAAAAAGTGTTGTCAGATGATGTATTTCACCTTCCTCAGTGCTTGACACCTTGACTATCCCTGTGATTGTGACCATATCTCCTGGGACACAGCTGTCCACAAGATCCTGAACCAGTTCACACTCGATTGTGCGAGGGATTCGTCCTGCTTCCCGCTGGTCGTCTGACATGAGCTCCTGCACCCTGCAAGACAAAGCTGAGCTTACACACCCTCTCAATGGCAGCAGCCGAGATCTGCAGCTCTGTGCACCCAGCCAAGCCTTCCCAAACTGAACAGGGAGACAGCAGAAATGCCCTGGGAAATTCTAGAAACAGCAGGGCTGTAGAAACAGACTTTTTCAGTTCAGACTTCAATAAACTTTCAACAAATCCTGAAGCCAGGTGGGGGTTGGCCTCTTCTCCCAGGCACTCAGCAATAGGACAAGGGGGCACGGGCTCAAGCTCTGCCAGGAGAAATTGAAGTTGCAGATCAGAAAAAAGTTCTTTCCAGAGAGAGTAATCAGGCATTGGAATGGCCTGCCCAGGGAGGGGGTGGATTCCCCATCCCTGGAGGTTTTTAAAGTGAGATTGGACGTGGCACTGAGTGCCATGATCTGGTAAAGGGACTGGAGTTGGACGAGGGTTGGACTTGATGATCTTGGAGGTCTTTTCCAACCCAATCCATTCTATGGTTCTATGATTCTACAATTCTATGCAATTAGGCATAAAACCCAGAAAGACAATAACTATGAACTCCAAGTTGACATTCAGATTTTCCAGCACTGCTGAGCATGCTAATATAGAAATAAGTACATGAAATAAGGTGCACCCCATATACAAAAATTAAGAGACCAGACATTACAAGCCCTCAGAGACACCTAATTGGTATTTAACCCTAGAAAAACAAAAAAAGTTTCTCAGAGCATAACAAGCACAATAGTTCACTCTGTAGTTGTGACAGGCCAGCCAGCTTCCAGTTCTGGCTCTGCACTTGGAGCTCTGACAGTTTCCCTTGAAGCCAAGTCAAGCTTTACTTAAGAAGTTGTAATAAATATTGCCCTCTAGAGCTGCTACATCGGCACAACATTTAAATGAATTTTTACACTGCTTGAATTACAGAACATCAATAAAGAAAAACTTATTTAGATGTCATTTGTCACATGAAGACTTTTGAAACAGAGCATGTGAACTTAAAGAATCCGAGTGTTAGAGTGGGAAAAAGTAAGCAGAGCCCGGTTTTTCCCAAGCTGTCACCCTTGCTGCTGTGAGCCAGTGGGATTAACAACACATCACATTCTTCTGAACAGCTATTATGGAGCAGTAGTAGGATGGTCACAGCGCTAATAGCACTTGGCAAGAATGAAGTGAGGAAAACCAGATCCACTTTTCCACCTTCCTACATTTTAACACTGTTAATTTCTGTAAATACAGGGAGTTGTTCCATTGTTCCCCCATTGGTACCATAGCAAAGGTCTCACACATTTTACTTGCTGATTAGACATAGAAAGTAGATGAATGGGCAGTTGTAGCACTATTTCCTTCTGCTGACTGAAGGACTGGGGGGGACAGTATCACTTCAAACTAAGGTGTTCAGCTCTCCAGTTTACCTTAAGTTCACTCCCTTCAACTGGCACAGCTATAATATAGTGACCATTATAACTCAATAGGTCTTTTCTAGCTGACTTACAGGTCATTAAAGGGAATCATTAAATCATAGATGCAATAAGAAATGATCAAGAAAACCTGCAAAGAGCAGAACTGAACATTTCTCCAAGAACTCGGTAATGGCAGGAGGAATTTCCAGGAAACTATTACACTGGGTAGGTTACAAAGTATACCAGCACTTGGATAAAACGCTTGCTTTGAGATACAAATGTTGAAGAGTGCTTGCTGCAAAAAGAATAAGATTATTAAAATTACACAGTGCAACATGGGCTGAGCCATCCTGTCACTTTTTGAGTATCCTGTGGCATTACATTTTTGTGCAGAAGGGAAGACATGCTTACTTAATAGACTGCCAGTCCACTGTAGTGGTTAAAGGAGAGCTCCTGTCAGCTGTGAAGGATCGGCCACGGCACTCGGGAACAAGGCACTGTAACAACAGGAATTCTAATTCATTCTCAGCCTTTTTTAAAACAATCCTAAGTTGAAATTGCCTTATTTGATTTAAAAAAAAAAAAAAGCAAGGCAATATGTTTCATTATCATTCCAGGAAAAAAAGCTAGTTAAATTAGGGCTACAAATTACCATGTACATAATTTATGAAGAGTTATCAAGCACAGACACCTGAACTCTGACTCCTGGTTGTTAAAGCAAATACAGCTGAATTGCACGATCCCCTTGGTGAACTGGTTTGAGCTGGAGAAAGGCAGCTGGGGGGAAGAGTAGTGGGTGGATGGTCTTTCCTGGGTTGTTTGTTGAGTGAGGTTTGTTGGTTGGTTTTTGGTTTGTTTTTAATACCCACAGATGGTCCAGATGAGATAATTTTTTTCCACTTGAGCACATCAGATAACATAAAATAACCAGACACTGTCCTATATCTAATGACTTTTTAAGTCTAGATAACAAACAGTGAAATTAAAATAGAAAGATCTAAACAAAACTCATAAAAAAACCCCAATGTAGGCTAGAAAACTCCCACAGCAAGGTGGAAGAGTCTTTTTAAACATAAGTAGTGAAACAGAAATTAAGAGATAAAATTTTTTTCTAGATTTCAGGGAGTTCCTACCTATTGCTTGTCACATAACTCCCACAGCAAGGTGGATGAGTATTTTTAAACATAAGTAGTGAAATAGAAATTAAGAGATAATAATTTTTCTAGATTTCAGGGAGTTCCTGCCTATTGCTTGTCACACACCCTGTTTCAGCAGGATACATTTTTTTCAAGTAACCAGGCTCTGAAGTAATAAAAGTTGCACAGTATGTTTAATTTTTTCCAACATGTCAGTTGTTTAACCTAGTTTTAAAGACTATATATTCATTTTTTTTCTTTTTTAATACCAGTAGTGCCTCTTTTGTCCAAATCACAACAGATAAGGGAAAAAGTATGAAGTTAACTTATTTTAACTTGCCTTAGTTGGAAGGGTGTACTTTCCATCAGGGAGAGGAACACTCTGAACATCTCCACACGTGGCACATACAAAAGCCAGCTTGGTGCACAGAGGTTTAATGTTGCTGACACGCACGACGGTGCCACGCAGGGCGATGTATTTGCCGTAGCAGTTGGCCCGGACGTTTTTCAGCTGTGTTAGTGGGTCATAGTTGTACACCCTGCACAAAAGTTAAGCAATAATCTTTTGAAAGTTTAGCAGAACAAAAAGAAAACCCTAACCCACAAACCTCAACCAAACATAAACAAACAAAAAAAATCCTACTCCCAATCAAAAGCAGTAATCCAGAAAAAAATGGTTAGCAATATTTTGTGGGTAGACTCATGGCATAGTCTTTGTTGTTCTAGAAAGCAGCATGACATTTAATATTCTCCAAATGTCTACATCTCAGCAGCTGTACAGTTTGTTTATGCAGTGACACCTCCCTCGTGCCAACAACTGAGACTAGCAATGCAACAGGAACTACTTTATAATCATCTAAAACTGTCTCTTCCCATTATTTCAGATAAACACAGGAGTTTACACTTGGACCACAAAAGGGTCAAAGCTTTATTATGCTTATGCTCCAAAAGGAAGGGTGAATTTTTGTGTTTCAAGGACATAAGAACCTATCACCAGGTACAACACACTGCCCCTTGTTACGGTCAACAAAGCATCTAGACAAATAAATGAGAATAAAACTTCAGACAGAGTTGTTTGTCATGGAATGGATGTCACAAGACAGTCTAGTCCAACCCTCCTGCTCAAGCAGGGTCAGCCAGAGCAGTTGCCCAGGTATTTGTCCAGCTGAATGATCAATATATCCATGGATGGAGACTGCACAGCCTCTCTGACACTGAAACAGTGTTCATGTGGAATTTTAAGTGTTTCAGATTGTACCCTCTGTCTCTTGTCCTGTCACTGGGCACCAATACGAGTATGGCTCCTGAAATCCAGGGTTTTCCCTGCTCCTTCAGCTTAGGGCCCTGAACATCACCATCACATGGAGGTGCAAAACTGTCTGAGAATCATGATCTATTATTTAGTTATGGAATGCTTTTGTCTACAGGGTAATGGTCTGTAACTGTCTCTTAGAATTTGAGAGCTTGTAGATACCTTTTTAGGACACAGGTTTCTCCTGAACACATTCTACCGTGTAACTAAAAGAGTGCAGTTTATAATCATAAAGTGCAAAACTTAAAAATATTTCATAGGGCAACAAACCCCCAAACTAAATGCATTTGCCATGCCAAAACACACTGCTTTCCCACACCAAGCCAACAGCAGCAGGGAATTAAAACCAATAATAAAAAAATAAAATAATTTTTTTTGAAAATGTAATTTAAACCCATGTAAAGCTTATACTCCCAGCTCCCCTCAAACTCTTGAAGTCTGACATACCATTACTTCTGATAAAGAAAAAAAGTTTTAAGAACTTGCTTCATTAAAAACTCAAAGGAAAATATATTTTTATAATTATAACAGCAATTATGTTTCTTGTAAGAAATATTCAGAATTATTGTACCATCAGCTTATTCAGAATTACTGTAACATCAGTTTCTTAATTTCAAATTGAAGTTCAGTGAGAAAGAATATTCTTGACTATCAGTAATCATATAACAGACGTAAGATAAAAAGAAATACTACATGCTCATATGCCACTGTCAAAGGAAAAATAAATATTACCAGCTGCAGTTTATGTCCACACCCTCCAAATCAGACTCCTTCTTTAAAGATGTGCTTTTTGCTAACAAAAACTTGATCATAGTAACATCCTAACTTCTCCAGCAAACAGAAATTTAAATAGTTCTTAAGAGTTTTTAGCCAATACATGCTTTATAGAATAGTTGTGCTACTTGTAAGTTAGTTCTCTACTTACAAGTTTTTCTAGTTACAAGCTGTAACTTGTTCAGTTTATAAGCAGGTTTCATTTCACTTTTTTCTTCAGAAGGACAGAAAAAAGTCATGGTGAAGAAAAAGCAAAATGCAGACTGTTCTTCTGGAAGTAACTTCACAGAGTTGAGTCTTTCCATAAATATGTAAGCGTTCAGCACCATCCTGTTGTGTTCAGTTCTGGGCCCCTCAGTTCAGGAAAGACATTGAGGGGCTGGAGCGGGGCCAGAGAAGAGCAACAAGGCTGGTGAAGGGACTGGAGCACAAGTGCTATGGGGAGAGGCTGAGGGAGCTGGGGGTGTTTAGCCTGGAGAAGAGGAGGCTCAGAGGTGACCTCAGCACTGTCTAGAACTACCTGAAGGGAAGTTCTAGCCAGGTGGGGGTTGGTCTCTTCTCCCAGGCACTCAGCAATAGGACAAGGGGGCACGGGCTCAAGCTCTGCCAGGGGAAATTGAAGTTGGATATCAGAAAAAAATTCTTTCCAGAGAGAGTAATCAGGCATTGGAATGGGCTGCCCAGAGAGGTGGTGGATTCACCATCCCTGGAGGTTTTTAAAGTGAGCTTGGCCGTGGCACTGAGTGCCATGATCTGGTAAATGGCCTGGAGTTGGACCAAGGGTTGGACTTGATGATCTTGGAGGTCTTTTCCATCCCAGTTGCTTCTATGATTCTATGCATGGACACTGGCAACCATTAGACAAGAAGCAAAGAGATCTTGCTTGGAAAAAACCCAAATACTCAACACCCATTACCGAGCATGAATGAGAGGCACATTTATTATAGGCTCTCCATGGAGTGGTAACCCCTCCTGCACCTGCAGCTCTGCAGCATGCCTTTCAAGGTCCTTGGTCAGCACCTGGATGGAACAGAAAGGAGGACACAGCTGCAATTTATCCATGCAACATGGGTTCATGGGTTTCCTATTAGGTTCAATTAGCATCTCTTATAATCAGATCCTCCTACTGAAGTCTAATGACTGCCCAGTGACACCCCACTAAACAATGTTTTTCTGCTTCTGAGCAGTTTTAAACTTAATTTTAAATGGAATTTAAAATCAACACATTTGCTGTGTTAGTTTTTTTTAATTAAAAAATGTATACAATCATCTTTAATGCTGTGGTCAAAAAGTGAAGTTTCATTTGACAAAAGCACCACAACCTGAACTTGTCTGTCAACAAGCACTGAAATGCTGCTTTAAGAGACACTGAACAGAGCCAGGACTTCTTGAATCTGCTCATCATTGACCTACTGGCCATGGTTCTGCTGTGTGAGGTGGGACAGGCAGCACAAATAACTCACAGTATGCTTAAAAAGACCCCCCAGGAATTAGAACTCCCATCAGGGAGTAACACAGGTAATAAAACTACATTTGGTCAGCTGCTTTAATGATCAATAAGCAAAATGCAGCAAGACCAAAGCACTTCCAAAATATGATTTTGTGGGCCATACAGAAATGGGAGAGATTAAAGGATGAGAGTTTTAAATAAACAGTAATTTCCCATAAGACAGAAAAACAGAGATTTGAGGTTTACAACACTTATAACATTTTATAACTTTTTTGATGTGATGTTATGCTTCTGTGTATTAGAACATCATATTTACCTGATGAATTGCCAGACCCATACACTGCAGTATTTTCTGAGGCATATCCCTTAACTCCGTGGATATATTTGGTATGGATTTAGTCAATTCTCTGTCTTGTATTAGTTCCTTATAATCCACAAGAATACTTCCTTTTCTTTCTATTTCATCCTGTGAAACATTGTAAGTTATAAAATACCCTTCAAATTAGACACACAACACGTCCAAATTACATCATAAACATTTCATGTCTATGATGGAGGTTGTTTTCGATGGAAAAAAGACTCAATATTTGTAATTGTATCAACAACAGGTTGTTGGGGTGGGATATGTTTTGGGTTGCTTTTACCTTATCATAAAGCTCAATGCGTTGCACGAAAAACTTTTCAAAGGCTTGAGTCTTCTGGACAAAAGGAGACTTGTCATTATAAGCTAAGTAGAAAAAGAACACATTAGTAACTGACAGAAATAATTATCTCAGTTTCACAAAATACATAAACAGGTAATTTATCTTCCATTATTTTCCTGCATTCCAAAACTAAGGAAGATGACAGATTTCTACAGTATCACAGTAATGTTCTCTTGTAAGACGTGTTACAAAACAGAACTTTGTCCAAGATGACAGAAGACAAGAACATGATCAAGAAAAGACCAGCAGAGTCTTTGATAGACTTCAGGTTTAATGTGCCTAACTGAACAGGTTTTAAAAAGTTTATATTTTACCTTATTAAGGATTCCCTTCCAAGGTTTGCAGCTCACAGAGATTAGAGGATGTCACTAGACTGAAGTCTGTATTGTACTCACGTTTTTATGTAACAAATACAAATTTTGCTTGTTTACTGTTGAACTTATAACACTAACACTGGGTGTAACCAGTCCTAGAAAAAAATCAAATACTTGCTACATATAATTGGTCTAAAAATACCTTCAGAGAAATAAAGTTTCCAGCCCTTGTAGGGAATAAACTGGTCCAACGTTGATTGGACTACTCGAGATTTTGCTGGGGGAAAAAAATGAAAAAAAAAATACATGAGCATAAGAGAGTGGATAGTAAAACTTTGCACTTAGTGACTCTTTTGACAGGAGACAAACAGGTGTAATTCCCGGCACAGCAGTAGGTCAAAAGGAAAGCATTACGCTCCAGAAAGCAGATAGAAGCAGAGGAGTTGGCTCACCAGCCTCGGGAATCTTTCTGCTCTCTGCCTTCTGGCCCCTGCCTCGCCATCCGCCTCGCCATCCGCCTCGCCATCCTCCTCGCCATCCTCCTCGCCATCCCTGAAAGCCTCTCCCGCGGCCCCTGAGATCCCTGCTCATCCCTCTCGGCTGGCGCCAACAGACTGCGGCAAAGAGGCACAAATTTTACCAGAAGACACTCAATTCACATCAGAGCCGTTTTCCCCGGAGCGCGGGGAGGACCGCGCGGGAGGCTCGGCCTGGCCCTCCCCGCACCACAGGGACGGCACTGAGGGGACGAGACAACCGCGCCGCCCTCCCGCAGCGATGGCCACCGTCTGGCAGGAGCTTGGAGCTCCGAGTGGGCTTCTCCCCCTCAGAACAGAGCAGAGCAAGGCAGGGCAGGGCAGGATAAGGCAGCACAAGGCAGCGCTGGGCAGCGCAGCCCTCAGCGCCGCTCCCGCCCCAGGGTCGCTCCCGCCCAGCCCTTGCCGCTCACTGCGCAGGCGCCACCCCGGGCAGGGCGGCCATGGCGGGACCGCGCATCATCCGAGAGGGGGACTGCGCCGTCCTCAAGCGCGGCGATGTCTTCAAGGCCGTGCCCGTGCTGCGGCGGAGGTGAGTGCCCACACCGGGCTCGGCGGCTCGGGTTTGCGCCTTCTCCTGCCCTCCTACCCCCGCCAACGGCAGTCGCGGGCCCCGGCGATGGGAGAGGGGACCCTGCTCCCGCTCCCTTGTCCCCGCTCCCTTGTCCCCGCTCCCTTGTCCCCGCTCCCTTGTCCCCGCTCCCTGCCCCGCCGCTGTCCCGGGCACAAACCGCGGCCTCGCCAGGCTGCTGTGACAGCCGGAGGGAAAGATCGTGATGCTCCCTCGGTTCTTGCGACATAAAACCCTCCACCCCCAGAAAACCCGGAATATCTCCTGGCTGCGCTTCTCCTGGGAATATTAAAGAGATTTAAGGTGGCCTTGTGCTGCCGTTGTCACACCGGTGGGGTGGAAGAGGAGGGAAGGTGCGGCCGCCTGGGACGCGAGTCGTCATCACACTTCGCCGTGGCACAGCGTTTGTGCGAAACGCAGCACTGCCTTGTTAATTAGCCACTGTTAATTGGCCTCTGCCCAGCGGCGTTAGTCTGCAGGAAGATGCTGTGGATAGTTACTGCTCTGGGTGCGATGAAAAGTCTTCTATTCCTCATTCCAAGGTCCACTCTGGCATAGTGAGAAGCACCTGCACCCAGGGGGGGAAGCTAAATCATAGAATCATAGAATCAACTGGGTTGGAAAAGACCTCCGAGATCATCAAGTCCAACCCTTAGTCCAACTCCAGTCCCTTTACCAGATCATGGCACTCAGTGCCACGGCCAATCTCAGTTTAAAAACCTCCAGGGATGGGGAATCCACCCCCTCTCTGGGCAGCCCATTCCAATGCCTGAGCACTCTCTCTGGAAGGAATTTTTTTCTGATCTCCAATTTCCCCTGGCAGAGCTTGAGCCCGTGCCCCCTTGGCCTATTGCTGAGTGCCTGGGAGAAGAGACCAACCAAGGACACAGCCTGGGCTCTCCCCAGGGCAGCAGACAATTTTAATAGACCAGAGTGTAGAAGTCAGTGTTGGGTAATGTGGCCAGACATCTGATTCAGCAGGATGGAGATCTGAAGGTACTACGCCTGGATGAGGCTGGTTTAAAAGCAGTGCAGCTCAGACCTAGGGATTTGGGAGTGCTGGTTGTTGGCAGGGTTAGTGTTCACCAGGAGAATCTTTGTTACCCTACAGGGCATTGACAAGATCTTGGTCATTAAGTCCCTCTACAGTTTTTGTTTATAATTTCTGTCATAGAAGAAAGAATAAAAAAGCCAAGGAGTAAACATAGCCATAAGAAATTAAATCATTTTTGTGTTTGTTTTCCTCTTCTGTTATCTTATGAGGGTGAGGATGCTCCAGGAATAGGTGGCAATAGCTGTGGTTGGATATTCTGTTTAGAATGGTCATCAAAATGGAATTTGATTACATGCACACAATTTTTTATCTATTTAAGTTATTTTCAGTAATTTCAAGTCTTTTATAGTAATTTATTAGTCTTAAAATCTGGGCTGTCAGGGATTAAGAGACTTTAATTGGGTGGGTATAATGTCATTTTTATGAAAATGTTATTATTACACCGTATTTAAATTCTGAATAATTGGGGATACAAATAATATAACATGTAAAACAGATGCATGAATTGCATACTTCAGTCAGTAGAAAACTGGAAGTAAGAAAGAACTCAACCTTTTTGCTTAGCTTCAGAATTAGTGATGACTATAATTTGTATAACAGCTCATATTGGCAAGTTTTCATTTGAATGTGAGTGTGGCATAATATAGTGCTACTTGTTTCACTTGACAAGGTTGGTACTTCTCTGGTTACCAAGGCAGCCTTTTTAGGCCAGCCTGAAAGTTGAAGGCTTTGTGGATCCTGTTTTGTGGCAAGAAGGAAGAATGCAAACCTGCCTTAGTGCAATCAAAATGAAAGGGATAATACAATTTTTTTATAAACATTTCTAGCATGACAAGACACTCTCTGCTGTCTGTTTTCTTCATAGTCTTTCAGCAAATGTTGTTTCAAAGGAGCTCTGCAAAATACATGTCCATGCTCATCTCCTTGCACTAATCTGCATGACCCAGCCTCGATTTAATATGATTAATTTAATTCCTTGCCTTGTTCTTTTCTCTGTCCAAAATGGTACTGTATAATTTGAGTGCCATAGTCTTGTTTCACCTGTCACCTTAAAATTTCTTTCAAACTGAATTTTTTTTTCTTACCATGTGCTTGATTTAAGTTCTTTGTTCTTTTCTTAACCAGTTTCAGTTTAATGTGGGGTTTATGGTTAATTTCGCTTTTTATGCTTGTTCTGGTTTTCTTCAAGCATATAGAGAAAAATGTCATGTATAAAGCTGTAGTTTAAGTCCAACTATTGTGGGTTTCAGACATAGTAAAAATAATGCTTTTGGTATCATTAACTTTTCTGTTATTTCAGAAAAATTATTTTTGAGAAGCAGTGGTTCTACCTGGATAATGCCATTGGACATATTTATGGAACTACATTTGAAGTCACCAATGGTGGAAACCTCCAGCCAAAGCAAGAGGTGGAAGAGACTCCCACAGGTATCACGGAGGAGTGACTGGTATTTGGAAAAACTGGTTCAAATTAATTCTTCTTTGACAATACCAAAGATAATGGAAAAGCTTTCTATTAATTGTTTGTTAACTTAATATTACTTATATTCTTTCTGTCATAAAAGTGAATGGTTTTGTCTTGATCTGTTGTTTCACTAGTCCTGTAACAAATAAGCTTTTTAATATGGGACAGAATCTGAGCCTTAGTTTGGGTGAACATGTATCTACATTAAGGTTTATTTTACAGATGATGTTTCATTGTTTGGGCTGTGCTTTGCAAGGCCATGAAACATGTGGTTTTAATCGTGAGAAATCTGCTTTCTGTGAAACTAAAATCATGTGTTTCTCTAACTTGTTTAGAGCTAGATTTTACAAATCTATATCCTTTTCCCTTAGAAACAAAAGAAGCAGGTACAGATAATCGTAACATAGTTGACGATGGGAAGTCTCAAAAACTGACTCATGATGACATAAAGGCTTTGAAGGACAAGGGTATTAAAGGACAGGTAAAAATAAGGTTTTGGTGTCATTTCTGTGCTACCTTGATAGTTATGTTTTAGTTTATGAAATAGGCTCTTCTTTTTATCTGTGTATAGATTTCAGTACTACTCTTTTGTTCCTCTGGTCAAGTCATGTTTTTTGGTTTTACAAAAACACTAAGGCTATTGTCAGAGAAAAATCCATGTAAAGTTGGCAACTTTGTCAATGGAGAGTGAAGTGTAATTTTTTATGGCATCAGAAGTCATAGCAGGTAAATAAGTACAGCTCACAAAATCACCATTTAGTTTTCCTTGGGTATAAGATTCAAAACACTATTTCTGTATTACAGACATTTTAAAACCATGCAATAATTAAGCTGTCAAAAGTGTAGGGAAGGATAATGGACAAACAACCAAGTATTAAGAAGTAACACTGTGTAATAAAGGTATCATCAGTGAGCCAGTGGGCAGCCCTTACAAACACATGTGATGCCTGGGCTTTCTCTGTACTTTGAAAGCTAAGAATGCTCTCAAGGGATGGGTAGAAGAGATGGTAGAAAAGTGATTGGTATTTAACCCTGCACCTTGTCATGAGGTGAATGAGGCCATCTTAAATGTTAATGAAGCCTTGCAGCCACTTCTGTTCTGCACATGCTGTCAGGGAAAATTCTCTCTCATCTTTGGTTTGCCCTTTCTAGTAAAAATAAGGAATTTCTCACGCTTACGTCAAGTTCATCTCCTGGAGTGGCTTTTCTGCATTTGCCTGCTTAATAATGGATAGTTCCAAGGAGTTTGGAATGGTGTTTCTTCTGTTTCTGTGGTTATGCTGCTAGTTGTGTTATTTCTGGGAGAAGAATGTACTAATCAGTCTGATAGGTTTGATGTTTTCTATTTGTTCTCATTATCCATGGCAGAAGATCATTCTGACTTGTCTGTATGTCCTCAGCATGTCTGTGCCATACATCTACCATGCTTTTATTTTAAGTTATTGAAACATTCTACTTCATTAACTCTGGTTTCTGAACTGTAGCTGAATATTCAGTTTAGGTTATATTAGCAGCAGTAGACATTATTCCTCCATAAATGTCTAGTAAAATTCAAACTCCTGTTTGTGAATGGCATGTCTTTGTGGGGCAGGCTCAGTTTAGAGAGGATTGTTATTTGAAATAAAACTTCAGTGTTGTCGTGGCTTAACCTCAGGCATCAGCAAAGCCCCACACAGCCACTTGCTCACTGCCCCACCAGCAGGATTGGGAGAGAATTGGAAGAGTAAAAGCTGGGAAACTCGTGGGTTGAGATAAAGACAGTTTAACAGGGAAATCAAAGCAAGACAAGGAATTCTTTCACAACTTCCCATGGACAGGCAGGTGTTCAGCCCTCTCCAGGAGAGCAGGGCCCCATCACATGTTTTGGTTACTTGGGAAGAAAAATGCCATCACCCCAGACATCTTCCCCCTTCTTTCCCCTACTTTATATACTCAACATGATGTCATATCCAAGGGTCTGGAATATCCCTTTGGTCAGTTTGAGTCACCTGTCCTGGCTGTGTCTCATCCCAGCCTCCCATGCGCCCCCAGCCCCCTGGCCAGCCAGCCTGGCACTGTGAGAAGCAGAAAAGGCCTTGGCTCTGTGAGCCCTGCTCAGCAACAACAGAAACATCTCTGGATGATCAACACTGTTTTCAACACAGATTCAAAACCGCCTCGCACCAGGCATTGTGAAGAAAATTACGCAGCCAAAACCAGCAGAAGTGTTGATGGGGTTTGATTTCCCATCCCTTCACAAATCCCTCTCAGTTCCTGAGGGAGGGGTGTTAAGAGGAAGGTGTGAAGTGGCATCTACTCCCAGGCCATTGGGTAGTGCTGCAGCTTCCTCTTGGCTTTTGCTTACCCTGGAGAAACACTCCTCAGTTTCCTCACAATAAATTTTACTGCAGCAAGAAAACTGCTAAACAATATAAACAACCCAGACATTTCATTTTACCAAGATTAAAGCAAAAAAGAAAGAGATGCTGTTTCACACCATTAATAATACATTTTAAGTGTCCTTTTGTCACTCTGCCCCCCAGTTCCCGTTAGGCCAGGTTATAATGTTGCTCTTTCTATAGGTTTAATAAGAACCTACCATGTTGGCAGTTTGAGCACAGCAACCAAAATAGCCCTCTGCAGCATTTCCTCTTGTATTGCAGGAATGGAAACAAACCCTGAGAGTGGGTTTGGTTTTGTTGGAGATACAAGTGATTCCCCTCCCAGCTGGAATCTGAAAGTATGAGGAAGAGTTGGATTGGCAAAGGGTGGAGATGAGAACAAGGAGACCAGAGAAACAAAACTAGAAGTCTGGGAAAACCTGGGAGCTAGAGAAGGAAGAAGTCAGAGGGAGTGCTGTAGGAAATAGTAAATGTTAAGGAGCTTGGAGTTGGTACAGTAATATAGCACAGTTTGTGAGCCTGAGAAAATCAAATGGGTGAGGGAGATGCCTGACCATTAGCCAGAGTGGAGGGGAAGAATTAGCAAAAGATGGAAAAAAAAAGACCCTCAGAGACAGATGCTGAAATCAGACAGAGGGACTCAGGGAGGCAATTGGATCAAACTAAATGTTATGTATGACAGCTGGTTCCTTGTTTTATTTCTGTAAAATATTTTTTCATGTATAGCTTGATACAGGGTTTAGGTACTGCAGTCCTGTAACTAGGGGGAATGTTAGACTGACAAAATACAGCATTTGTTCATAATAATTGGCCATGAACATAACTGTGCCTCATTGTAAATAGAGAGTAATTTAAGGTAGCTAATCACTTAGAGAAGGCAGTGTAGTCTCATTCACATTGAGAATGGAATAAATAGGTAGTACTGACTTCACAGTCAGGGCTGAAGGAATGACTGGCTGATGCTGAAAGGAACAATCCTGCTTTTTTCTTCATTTCTGGCCATACAAGTCCACCCTCTCTCATGAGTTAGTTTTGGCACCTTTTCCACAAAATACCTCATTTCCAGGATAAGCATTTTCAGTTTTATCATTTTCATGCTGGCATTATGTAGTTGAAGAACACCTAAAGACAAAACTATATTATTAAATTCCTACATGTAGTCACTGCAGTGCCTCACTAGTCATGTTGATAAACAGAAATTTATTTTGCCATTAATGTCAGTAGAAGTTAATAGTATAAATGCCTTCACTGGAAGAAAATATTTTCAGTGCTTGTTTAAAAAATACTATATATGAAATGAATGAGAAATAAATGCTAGCTATAATAAAAACAAATTATCTCTTCCAAGGAAATAGTTCAACAGTTAATAGAGAACAGTACAACATTCAGAGACAAAACAGAATTTGCTCAAGATAAATACATAAAGAAGAAGAAAAAAAAGTAAGTGGATTTTAAAATGTGGAAAATACTTAGTAATTCACTGAGTTGTTGAGATTAAAATAAAACTATTAACTATGTGTTTCTTACAGGTATGAGGCAGTTATTACAATTGTGAAACCATCCACTCGCATTCTTTCAACAATGTATTATGCAAGGGAACCTGGGAAAATTAAGTAAGTTTCCATTTTTTTTCTTTTTTTAAATTATAACTTTATTATAAACTGTAATTATACTGTATTATTAACTTTATTATTAACTGTATTATATTTCTTACATACTATACCAGAGTATAGAATACGCACCTTCCTTCTTTTTTTCCTTCCCTGTGAGTGGGAAGATTGCAAGTTAGTGAAAAGTAATTTGGTATGGAAAATGAATCAATATGCTATTGCAGCAAATAGGACAACTTTTGCATGCAGAAACAGCTTTTACCACTTCCCTGTCACCACAGTCTTGCTGATTACCTTTGTAGACACGAGTTCTGTGCATTCTCAGAGGTGTCTCTTACCTGGTTCTGGCAGGTGGTGCATCATCCCTGTTTTCTGGATCGGTAATCAAAATAACAAACCACTTACCAGAAGCAGGAATTTTTGTCTTTGATGTGTTAGGGATTCAAAATGTTCCATCAGAAGTCTCCAGAATTTAAAGAGGTGTGGTTAACGTTGGGGTCTGGGCAGTGATTACAGAGATCTCCTGCAGAGATCCAGCCCTGTTCGAGTTTTGCATACCTAAACTAAAAGATACATTGTCACAGACATTATTTAAGATGGACAGATACATTCTTTTTGATATAGTAATAGTATATCTAACATGGTGAGATTTAAATTCTCAAATATATGTTATCTAAGGCTTCTCAGATGTTTTTCCTTCTCCTTCCACCATCTCTGTCACTCGGCTTTATTTCACTGTTAGGGTGTTGTAATTTCTGTAGCCATCACTGAGCCTCTTCAGTGTGCACTGCAGGCAGCAGTGTTAGGTTTTGGTCCTACAGTGCAGGTGGTGTGTGCTGCTGCAAACCAGGTGAAAATCACAAGGGATGCACTGTTGGATCAGGAAGTGCATTCATACTGTTTGTTCTTTACAAAACTGACATGTCAGGAAAAAAAAGTTAAAAATTAAAAAAACTGACACACCACAAGATGTTCACTCTGATATGTGCAGCATATTTCATATCCTACTTTTGCTATTCCTTGCTAATTGTTTGTTGGCTCTGGTTCTAGTTCTTCATTACCAGATGGGATGAAGTTCAGTAAGGCCAAGTGCCATGTCCTGCACTTTGGCCACAACAACCCCATGCAGCACTACAGGCTGGGCACAGAGTGGCTGGAGAGCAGCCAGGCAGAAAGGGACCTGGGGGTACTAATTGACAGGAAGCTCAACATGAGCCAACAGTGTGCCCAGGTGGCCAAGAAGGCCAGTGGGATCCTGGCCTGGATCAAAAATAGCATGGCCAGCAGGCCCAGGGCAGTGACCCTTCCCCTGTACTCTGCATCTGTGAGGCCACACCTTGAGTATTGTGTTCAGTTCTGGGCCCCTCAGTTCAGGAAGGATATTGAGGTGCTGGAGCGGGGCCAGAGAAGAGCAACAAGGCTGGTGAAGGGACTGGAGCACAAGTGCTATGGGGAGAGGCTGAGGGAGCTGGGGTTGTTTAGCCTGGAGAAGAGGAGGCTCAGAGGTGACCTCAGCACTGTCTAGAACTACCTGAAGGGAAGTGACAGCCAGGTGGGGGTTGGTCTCTTCTCCCAGGCACTCAGCAATAGGACAAGGGGGCACGGGCTCAAGCTCTGCCAGGGGAAATTGAAGTTGGAGATCAGAAAAAAATTCTTTCCAGAGAGAGTGCTCAGGCATTGGAATGGGCTGCCCAGAGAGGGGGTGGATTCCCCATCCCTGGAGGTTTTTAAACTGAGATTGGCCGTGGCACTGAGTGCCATGATCTGGTAAAGGGACTGGAGTTGGACCAAGGGTTGGACTTGATGATCTCAGAGGTCTTTTCCAACCCAATCGAATCTACGATTCTATGGTTAATTATAAGTTTCTGCATAGAGACTCTGAGGATCCCTGACGCTACTCCTGAAAATTTACCTGTAATCCAACTTTTTTTTGCAGGCTCCTGAGCCAACAGGCCGTATTTCTAACTCTTAATATTTAGCTACTTTGATGTTTGCTGAAACCCTCTGTCTTGCAGCCACTTGAGGTACGACACCCTGGCTCAGATGCTGACCCTGGGGAACATCCGCGCTGGCAACAAGATGATTGTGATGGAAACATGTGCGGGGCTGGTGCTGGGAGCGGTGATGGAGCGAATGGGGGGTGAGTTACACAGTAGCTTTAGTAATGCACACACTGAGGGCTTGTATGTATGGCCACATTTGGGAATTGGAAGATTTGGGAAGGGCTCTCCCCACGTCGGTGAGCTCTTTGAGCCTGCGCAGTGGATTTTTTAGGTGAGGCACAGTGTGCACAGAACTGGCCCCACCGTTTAAGTCCTAAGGTCCATCTGCCACGGCCGAGTGAGCTTGGACAGTGACAGTGAAGTCCTCGGGACTGTCACAGCACCCGGTACTAACCGGGGCTGACCCTGCTGAGCATCTGAGATCTGACAGGATCGGATGGCAGGGAGGCATTGAACTGCCAGGGGACGGTCCCCACTGAGACTCGAACTCAAGTCCTTAGTTTTCAGAGTCCAGAGTGCTCTCCTTTACACCACGGGACCACCCCTACTGAGGGCTTACCTAAAACCCAAATACACAGCCCTGTCATATGTCTAAAAGGCAATAAGTAGTTTCTCAGTTTTTAGAATCTAGTTTAGAGCCTCAGATATTCAAAGAGATACTTGTTTTTCCGTTGGAGAAAGTTGCATTCTGCATATTTCAGTTGGATTTATTTTTTGATATTTAAAAACCCTAAAAAATTCATAATTGATAATTAAATTGATGTAATTACTTATATAATGAAATTTAATGAAATTGATATTCCCATAGGTAGGTCTGTTTTAGGTCCTGTTTTAGCATAATGACACTGTGTTCAGAAAAAGCTGTAAGTTTGTAAAAACTGTATGTAGATTCTTCCCAGACACCTGGAAGTCCAGAAAAGTGAATGGCAGAAAGCAAGAATAGTAGTACTGGAATTCAGACAGCCTACAGCACTGAAAATGTTGCCATTCCTCTTGTTCTCTGCACCAGATTTAATGTGTATTTTCAAAGTGTGTGACAATTTCTTGAGGAGTAGTTTGGCTTGTTTTTCAAACTGAGTTAATTAGTTGCATCATTCAGAGACACTGGACAGAGGTGACAGTTAATTCCAGAGGGGCAGGAGGCGTGATGTGATGTTGTGCTCACAGATGTGCTGTCTGTTGGCTGAGAAGCACAACACACAGCAAATTGGGTTTGTTGCAGCAACTTTGGGCCATATGGCTACTTTTTGAAGTAAATGAAATATTTCAGCATATTGAAAAGTTATTTTTAGTGTGTTTAAACATCTGGCAGATCTTCCTTTAGAGCCTGGATGTTGAAGAAATTCTTTGCCTATTAACACTGTTTAAATTAGCTGTTTAAATTAGCTGTTTAAATTGTATTTTATTGAAACAATTCCATCAGTAAGTAACAAAAACTGTAGAAATTTCATCTTTTAATTATTAATTAAGTTAGCTTTTCTAACAGTTTGTCATTGCTTATGTATTCTGAGGTAATCCTAAATACATGTTTAATACACAAATATTCTATGGGTTACCTTGTTCTTTTGAGTTGCAAATTGTTGTCCTTTCAGTGAAGGTGTTCTACCTTGAGACACTCTTCCCCAGCTTGTTAAATCTGATGGTTAGATTAAAAGCAGGAAATTTACTTCCCTGTTCTTAAATGAGTACTTCATTGAAGCACTTTAGAAATGTTGAAAACATGAGCAGTTTAGGAATTCTGGCTCTCCAATGTGTTTTGATTCTTTTGCTCTCATAGGCTATGGATCCATCATTCAGATGTACCCAGGAGCAGGACCTGTTAGAGCTGCTACCAGTTGTTTTGGGTTTCCAAAACCTTTTTTTGATAATCTTCATGAATTTCCTCTCAGCAAAGTGCACAGTCTCCTCTCTGGGACATTTTCTACAGAGACTCTGCCTTCAGACCCAGAAGAGAATGCACTAGTGGAAGAAGAGAGCAATGGATTGACTGACGAGAAACAGACTTCCCACCAGGAAGCAGAAGAGGAACCTACCACTGAAGCAGCTATGGAGATCAACCAAACAGAAGAGCAAGAAACAATGGACATTAATGCTGAAGATGTAGAGTTTAAAGAGAACAAAGAAAAAGAAAATAAAGAAAATGTAAGAACATTTATTGTACCTATCCAAGCTTTACAATGTCTGTATACATAAAATTCTGCTGTCTGAATCAGACATGCTGAAACACAGCTTGTTTAGGTGTTAAAATGGAACTTTGGAAGTTGTTCTTTGTCTTACATTGTCATCTAAGATGCACAAAGTTAAAATTCAGTCCATGCAATAAGTGATCCGATATATAATTAGCAGTTAAAGTGCAGACTGTTTGTTTTGTTGTTTAAAGGTTCGGGACAAGCAAATAAAACAATGGGAGAGAAGAAAAAAGCTAATGGAAGCTGCTGCTTTGTTGAGGGAGAAGAATGCTGATGGGTGAGTTTGTTTGTAGTTGTCTTTTTGGTTTAGGAATGTTATTCCCCAATTTAGTGTTCCCACTGAAACACTCCAGACTGTTGTTACAGCAAAATCAAAAGTGAGCAATTCAGAGCTATAGAAATCCCTGTGAGACTCAGCTATCAGCCAGAGGCAGCAAGGAGCTCAGCTGCTGCTGGCTGATAGGGAGGAGGTTTACTCCCCAAGAATTCACATAGTAGGAATACACAGTTGTCTGCAGGTGCACGAAAATAGCCAGGATGAAATAATATAAACATGGGACTTGTGAGAGATAGGTTCTAACCAATTGAAGTTTCTAGCGTGGTGGTGTGGTTTACTCTTTTAGCCAATAAGCTGTAGTCCTAACCCTATATAAACTGTGTGCTATGTCTAATAAAATGTCTTCACTATGAATCTCATAGATTTGTGTTGTGGAGTCAAGTTCCTCCGCCATTTAGTTTACTTTACCAGACCACTCACCACTCACCACTTCCTGCCCCACTCCCCCTTCTGCAGGATGGAGAGGGGAATTTGAGGCACCAAAGGTAAAGATCAAGGGTTGAGACAAGAACAGTTTACTGGAAACAGCAATGGAGTAGGAAACCAAGTGTGTCTTGGGTCTTTTTCAGTTCTTACCTAGTTGAAATTTTTTAGTTATTTAAAAGTCAATTAATTATCATAGAATCAGTCATAGAATCATAGAATTGATTGGGTTGGAAAAGACCTCCGAGATCATCAACTCCAACCCTTGGTCCAACTCCAGTCTATTTACCAGATCATGNACCTCCAAGATCATCAGGTCCACCCTTGGGCCAACTCCAGTCCATTTACCAGATCATGGCACTCAGTGCCACGGCCAAGCTCACTTTAAAAACCTCCAGGAATGGGGAATCCACCCCCTCTCTGGGCAGCCCATTCCAATGCCTGATTACTCTCTCTGGAAAGAATTTTCTTCTGATCTCCAACTTCAATTTCCCCTGGCAGAGCTTGAGCCCGTGCCCCCTTGTCCTGTTGCTGAGTGCCTGGGAGAAGAGACCAACCCCCACCTGGCTAGAACTTCCCTTCAGGTAGTTCTAGACAGTGCTGAGGTCACCTCTGAGCCTCCTCTTCTCCAGGCTAAACNTGAAGGTGTTCTACCTTGAGACACTCTTCCCCAGCTTGTTAAATCTGATGGTTAGATTAAAAGCAGGAAATTTACTTCCCTGTTCTTAAATGAGTACTTCATTGAAGCACTTTAGAAATGTTGAAAACATGAGCAGTTTAGGAATTCTGGCTCTCCAATGTGTTTTGATTCTTTTGCTCTCATAGGCTATGGATCCATCATTCAGATGTACCCAGGAGCAGGACCTGTTAGAGCTGCTACCAGTTGTTTTGGGTTTCCAAAACCTTTTTTTGATAATCTTCATGAATTTCCTCTCAGCAAAGTGCACAGTCTCCTCTCTGGGACATTTTCTACAGAGACTCTGCCTTCAGACCCAGAAGAGAATGCACTAGTGGAAGAAGAGAGCAATGGATTGACTGACGAGAAACAGACTTCCCACCAGGAAGCAGAAGAGGAACCTACCACTGAAGCAGCTATGGAGATCAACCAAACAGAAGAGCAAGAAACAATGGACATTAATGCTGAAGATGTAGAGTTTAAAGAGAACAAAGAAAAAGAAAATAAAGAAAATGTAAGAACATTTATTGTACCTATCCAAGCTTTACAATGTCTGTATACATAAAATTCTGCTGTCTGAATCAGACATGCTGAAACACAGCTTGTTTAGGTGTTAAAATGGAACTTTGGAAGTTGTTCTTTGTCTTACATTGTCATCTAAGATGCACAAAGTTAAAATTCAGTCCATGCAATAAGTGATCCGATATATAATTAGCAGTTAAAGTGCAGACTGTTTGTTTTGTTGTTTAAAGGTTCGGGACAAGCAAATAAAACAATGGGAGAGAAGAAAAAAGCTAATGGAAGCTGCTGCTTTGTTGAGGGAGAAGAATGCTGATGGGTGAGTTTGTTTGTAGTTGTCTTTTTGGTTTAGGAATGTTATTCCCCAATTTAGTGTTCCCACTGAAACACTCCAGACTGTTGTTACAGCAAAATCAAAAGTGAGCAATTCAGAGCTATAGAAATCCCTGTGAGACTCAGCTATCAGCCAGAGGCAGCAAGGAGCTCAGCTGCTGCTGGCTGATAGGGAGGAGGTTTACTCCCCAAGAATTCACATAGTAGGAATACACAGTTGTCTGCAGGTGCACGAAAATAGCCAGGATGAAATAATATAAACATGGGACTTGTGAGAGATAGGTTCTAACCAATTGAAGTTTCTAGCGTGGTGGTGTGGTTTACTCTTTTAGCCAATAAGCTGTAGTCCTAACCCTATATAAACTGTGTGCTATGTCTAATAAAATGTCTTCACTATGAATCTCATAGATTTGTGTTGTGGAGTCAAGTTCCTCCGCCATTTAGTTTACTTTACCAGACCACTCACCACTCACCACTTCCTGCCCCACTCCCCCTTCTGCAGGATGGAGAGGGGAATTTGAGGCACCAAAGGTAAAGATCAAGGGTTGAGACAAGAACAGTTTACTGGAAACAGCAATGGAGTAGGAAACCAAGTGTGTCTTGGGTCTTTTTCAGTTCTTACCTAGTTGAAATTTTTTAGTTATTTAAAAGTCAATTAATTATCATAGAATCAGTCATAGAATCATAGAATTGATTGGGTTGGAAAAGACCTCCGAGATCATCAACTCCAACCCTTGGTCCAACTCCAGTCTATTTACCAGATCATGGCACTCAGTGCCACGGCCAAGCTCACTTTAAAAACCTCCAGGAATGGGGAATCCACCCCCTCTCTGGGCAGCCCATTCCAATGCCTGATTACTCTCTCTGGAAAGAATTTTCTTCTGATCTCCAACTTCAATTTCCCCTGGCAGAGCTTGAGCCCGTGCCCCCTTGTCCTGTTGCTGAGTGCCTGGGAGAAGAGACCAACCCCCACCTGGCTAGAACTTCCCTTCAGGTAGTTCTAGACAGTGCTGAGGTCACCTCTGAGCCTCCTCTTCTCCAGGCTAAACACCCCCAGCTCCCTCAGCCTCTCCCCACAGCACTTGTGCTCCAGTCCCTTCACCAGCCTTGTTGCTCTTCTCTGGACCTGCTCCAGCACCTTTATTTATGAGTAAATATTAAAATAAAAATGAAGATCTATTCAAAGAAAAACAGAATCCAAATAGAATCTAATAGAACATGCCTGCCAAAAAAATCCTAACTGGCAAAGACAACCTGAGGTTTTAAGTTTATTAAAGTGGAACTAAATTTGTTGTTTTGGTGTTTTGACTGGTTGGTTTGTTTTTAGAAACTCACGATAAATACATTCCTAGAAATTCAGCCCCACAATACTATAAGAGTATTTGGTGCTTGTAACTGTTTCAGTATGTTCTCAGCAAATGCTGAAGTGACTTGAGTTAACCAAGTAACATTAATTTAGTTAATTTAGTAACATTAATACTGTTTTTCTCTCCAAAGAATATTGCTTCACTGGGAATAAAGCTTTTCTGCTCAGATAAATTTTCATGCACATTTATTGGTTATGTTTAAGTGCTTCTGTACAGGTTTTGGTTTTATTATGACAAAGTGTTTTAACTCATGTTCATTCACATCGTTCATGTGGCATTTGTAAGTGGTAGAAATGGCCTTTTTTATAAAGATGCAGAAACAGGTCATTCTGTGTTCTCTGAAGCAATAAAATGATAAAGGAGGTTTGTAAAAAGCACTGCATATCTGTTTGGCAAGAGAGCACCACCCCTGGCCATGGCTGTGGATGTGACCATTAAGCTGCCTAAGTAATGGTACTGGTTTTATAATTAATGTCTGTGCATGATCTGGCAAAGTGAAGATTAATATCTGACTTTACTTGACATTTCCTGTATTAGGAAACACTATATTCAGTTGTTGACTGAGTTCAAGGAAGCCTGTTTAGCATTTGTCTCTTGTTTTTAATCACTTTTATACTTCTTTTGTCCTTTGTAATGCACGAAAGCTGTAACAAATTACACACCTGAAGGGATGAGTGATTTCTTGCTTTGGGAATTCTTCAGCATGATGGGGAGAAAGAGAAGTTTATGGTGCCTGAGGGCACTATCCCAGATGGCTCAGTCATGATCACCTTCCTTTAGTCATCTGCCTCTTACAGCCCACTGTTCATTTAGACCAAGAACGACAGAGTAGCATGAAAAAATAGCATGTGATAAACAAATGCTTCAAACTAACAACTCTGTACCTTGTACCTGAGTACCCACAGGCAGGTAAAGTAAGGGTTGGTTTGGTTTGGTTTCGTTTTGCAGGAGAGAAGCAGTGAAAGGAGAGGTAAAAAGCTAATTAACGTTCTAGGTGGGGGGAAAGATGAGGACTTACTGGCAGAGTAAAGACAAACTGATTGTTACATAAAGATGGGCACCAACTTTAGGAAAATTAGTCCTTGAGTTCCTGAATTTAACAGGGTTTACTACTTAATGTAGAAGATACCATTTCAGTAGGATTTCTATCTTCTGTGCTGTTATGTGGTAGAACATTGCTTATAGTAGATCTACATGTTCAATTCCATTTATGAGAGTTGAAGTCTGATGAAGGTAATTGATGGAGAAAAAGGAGGATATTCATTGGGTATTTGGTATTCTTTTAAAGAAGGCTTTTTAAAGATAGACTGTTTATTTTTTCTGATACTGTGAAAGCAGAAATTGGTTTGTAGACACTGTGTGTTCAGAATTACACCACCTCCTTCCCTCTACCCTTCCCTGCCCTTCCTCTAACTCTTCCTGCTCGCCCCTCACCCATGACATTAACTTTGTGACTGTCCAGGCTACCTGCTGGCAGCAATATGTGCTGCCATATGAAAGAACAGAATTTGGTTTTCCACAGTCTCTCATCTCTCACTTACCTTCCTGTTGTCTGGCAGAGGTCCTGGCAGTGCCAGGGCAGCACTCCAAGCCTTCTGAAGCACCAGACCGAGTCTTTTCTTCATGCCCTGCTTGATTAATTACTGAGCACAATTTTTTTGAGTTTGGATTTGAAGCAAATGGCCCACAAGGCCATGGATGGCAAAAAAACAAAACAGAAACAACTGTAAGAGAACTTCTCATCTCTTTGTTTCTGTTGTATTTAGAAAATTGAACAACCATTTTTGCCTCCCTTTTGTCAGACAAGTTTAACGGTGTCCCCAGTGCTGTCCATTCCCCTGGAGAACAAATGGTGACTGATGGGTCATCTTACATAGTCTCTGTAAACTAGACAAGTAGTTTAATTAGCTCATTCTTTCTGCAAAAGCACAACTTACTAATTTACTCAACAACCATTTCTTGCAATCCAGTTTAGCAGTGATTGTTTTGGACTAAAACTGGAGATGGCTGTTGAGGATCTCAACCACCTACAGATGCAAAGTTTTACTATGGTATTAAAATGAGGATGGAGAATAAAATAAGAAACCTTTAAATTAGCAAAAACATAATTTAGAAGACTTTTAGCCATGTCTATTAGGGGATTGTTTTCTTTTTAAATATTCTTATATAAAACTGTATTTAACGAAGACTACCCAGTCTAAAGAATCCTGACTGAGGTTACATTCTAAACAACAATTAGCAGTAACAGAACTTAAATTGTGTTTGGAAAATGGTCTTGGAGCAGAGAAAACCAGCATGCAAATTGTGTTGGAAGAATTATTGTGGAACTCAGCACAGCTGGATTGAGTCCTCCTGCAATGCATTTAATATTCTGCACCTTAGGGAACGAGTGTTTTAGGCTCTTAATTATGCAAGTATAAAACCATGATTTGTTTTTATATTTGAGGAGTTGTTGGTAACATGAAAACAGCTGATGAGCAACTTCTAAGCTATAATTGATTGCTGTACTAAGTAGGAGAAAATGTCACTTGATGAGTAGGTTTTAGAAGCAGAAAACTAATGTGATGACACTTCTTTTGCAGCTTAATTGTAGCCAGCAAGTTTCATCCCACGCCCTTATTACTTTCTTTATTGGAATTTGTTGCTCCTTCAAGGCCTTTTGTTGTCTACTGCCAGTATAAAGAGGTAAATCAAGTATGTTACTTTAGCTGTGCCTGTTCAGGTTTGATCCTATTCTGCTCTATAACCTACTATTTTGTTTTTTTTAAGCCGTTATTAGAATGTTACACAAAGCTGAGAGAAAGAGGTGGTGTCATTAACCTAAAGCTGTCTGAAACCTGGCTACGAAACTACCAGGTAAGGATCACAGTAAGTGGTTGTCAAAACTGCGTGAATGCTGGGGAGCAAAACACTCTGCAAATAGGATTTTTGGACTGGCTGAAACTGTATGAGCTCATGCCTTTGTTTTACCCGAGAGTAGTAGGTATTCTGAAGAGTTCTGATGCTTCATGGTAACAGTTTCAAATGGCAATCCTCTATTTTCTTCCTACAAAGCTTTTCACTTAAGCACTTGCTGGAATATTTGTAGCAAAGTGTTGTGCTTTAGTGGCTGGCCTGAAGCATTGTCATGTAACAGAGATGGAGCAAAGTAACAAGTGCTTATTCATTTCCAGCTGTTTTGACAGCTGAAAAAAAATGTGTACTGTTAAGAATGGTGGTGACTTAGAAAATCATCTTCTTCAAATAACACGTTTCCTGGAACCCAAGTAACAAGTTTCTGGTCTGGGAACTGAACAATAAAAACAAGATGAGGGGGAAAAACATCTCCACAGTGAAAAATGTCAGTCTGAACAGGATGTTTGCAAGAAAATGAG
The DNA here is from genome assembly GCA_013396695.1 of Sakesphorus luctuosus. NCBI lineage: Eukaryota > Metazoa > Chordata > Aves > Passeriformes > Thamnophilidae > Sakesphorus > Sakesphorus luctuosus. The sequence goes on along the minus strand of VWZD01005121.1, from coordinate 152,211 downwards.
TTGCTTCTTCATCTGTGAAGAATCATCAAATCATAGAATCATAGAATCAATTGGGTTGGAAAAGACCTCTGAGATCATCAAGTCCAACCCTTGGTCCAACTCCAGTCCATTTCCTAGATCATGGCACTCAGTGCCACGGCCAATCAAGAAGCAGAAGCACGTCTGAGGAGCAGCTCAGCCTGTGTGAAGAGCTGCATTTCACTGCCCTTCTCCTTGCCCAAGGGGGTCTGGAGCCCATAAGGAATTGTTATTTAGGGGATGACTTAATTCAAGGGTGGTCACAATGACTGACTTACTGATTAGGCAACCAAATTGGGAATGACCGGGACACTCATAGATGTTCACACAAGGTAGGCTTGGCCAGGGTTACTGTATCCAGGTGCAGTGAGGAACAACAGGGAGTCTCCTGGACACAGGTCAGTCAGTTCAGAGCTGCAGTGGCAGTCAGAGCACGGAGGAAACAACTGAAGGGAAAGCCTCTACAAAGAGTGTAATGCAGCTGGAAGCGATGGTTCATTGCATGTCTTACCTGAAACGCCATAAAGGTGACAGTGACAGAACTGGGAATTACTGTATTCCTTCATGTTGTTTTGTTAGATCAGCTGTGGTTCCAAATACACCACTTCTGATCACGTGATGGGATTTCCTTGCATCTCAAACCTTGACTTCACAGTTTTCCTGGAAATGCCATGAAGAAGCAATCAGTAAGGCAATAGCTTGTACTCTTATGTATGTCTAGGTATGATTCTCACCTGCAGATACTTGGCCCTTTAAATATAAATACACTTCCCAAATGGCTGTTTATTGTTGTGGCTGGAAAAAAATTTACATCCAATACTGTAGACTGAAATTACACAATTTTATGTGCTGGTATAGAGTGAGTTTTTGCAGATGCTTGTTGTGGGGTGGTTTTTGGGTGTGTTTTGTTGTTTGGTTTTTTTTTTAAAGGTCCTACCAGATCGAAGCCATCCAAAACTGACAATGAGTGGAGGTGGAGGGTACCTTCTGTCTGGCATCACTGTTGTCTTGGATAAGGGCAGATCTGATTCCAGTAATTTAGAAGCACTGAAGATGGAGGAGCCATCACCTAAAAGATGCAAAGTTCAAGACCTTCATTGTTAACACTTGGAGAATCGATTTGTTTGTTTAGATCTCAGGAGTCTTACTGTTAGTAAAATAACAAATATACTTTCAGTGCTCTTGACAGCACAGAAATTGTACCTGTCACACATCTGTCAGGAAAAGCAGCAGAACTGTGTGGTGGGAGGATTGTCTCACTCCTTAGCAGTTTACATGATCTGAATGTCTGAAGAAAAACCCTTGGAAGAAAACATCACACTGAAATCACTTCAAAAAGAAGAGAAAATCCAGGAAGATAAAGCATCACTGAAGGCATTCTGTTTGCTCTTTGCCAAATTTGAATATGATGTAGTTTTTTAAAAGGTTGAGTCTGAATCAACACATCTAACTTTCCATTTTCCCAGAAGAACATCAGAGAATTCTTATCATCATTCTGTGTGGTGATTTGCTCCCCATTTGGACACAGAACTGTGTTCAGTAATTTAAGAAAGTGGAATGAACAGAAAAGAAACGTACTCTTTTTATTCCACAGGAACAATAAAAAGAGAAAACTAATATTAGAACATGACCCCATGTTTACAGCATGACCCCATGTTTTCCTGAAATACAGAAGAGAAAGTGCATGTTCTTAAATTAAAATACTAAGTATTTAAACAGAATGTCTTTATTAGTATTGTCTGTCATTTTCCTGAGAGTTGTTATATGTTTTTAAGATATTACTATTTTAAAAACTGCTATATGTATATATATTTATTCTACTATTTGATCTTTCAGAATGTCAGCTTTTTTATTAATTTTTTTTAACTTTGCATTTGCCATTTCAATTAAACTGCAGGGTGGTTTTCCTAAAGAGATTTATCTTCTTTTTCTTACTTTTCCCTCTTACTGAAAATAACAAGGTCTAGCATAGGCTTTAGGAGGATAATTTCCTGTCTGCATCCCCTGCACTCCTGGTGGGAAGCTTTAGGTCCATGTGGGAGCTCGGAGGGCCAGCAGGACTTGATTCTGTTCTTGAACTCAAATTTCTGGACTGACTGGACATACTGTGGAGCTTTGGGATCAAGTCATCAGACTTCATAAAGCTGTAAAATTCAGTATTTTTGTAAGAGTAATGCTCTGTTCACCATTAGTTCGAAACAGGGGTTATAGTTTGCGTAAAGAAGCAGTTAAAGATTTCTCTCAGGAGAACAGGTACAGTGTGTCTTCAGGTTTTATCCACTGCTGGGTTTGCAAACTTCTCAGTGTTGTTTTTCTACTTTTAGGGAAAGTCTCTTTTCTTTCTCTCTTCTTCTCCCACTTCCATGAAACACCCATCCATGGAGAGGGAGTAGGTTTCACCATCTCCTCTGTTCCACCAGCCATGTGGGTCTGGAAAGTGTGCTTTGTCCCCCTCACCTTCCCATGCAGTGCAAGTGTTGTGGATCACAGGGAGAGTAGAAATGGGATGTGTGGTTCTTAGGAAGCTGATTAAAAATTCTGGATTTCTCACCTTCTTCGAAGAAGTAGGGAAAAGTGGGATGTGTGTCCACACAGATGTACTGAAGGTACATGGGACTTTGAAAGCAGCCAACGTCCAGTATGTGATGAAATCCTGAGATAATATAGCTTAGAGCAATGGACTGGAGCCTGTAAGCTTGGGAAAGGCAAGGAAATAAAGAGATTGATGCAATCCAGAAGACTAATAGTGGAAAACTACCAGCATGTTTTAAATCCTATGTATCATGTATACTGAGACACTATGAGGAAAAAAAATAGTGTAACTAAAAGATCAGTTTGAGAAATAAATACTATTGGAGCACCTGAAAAGTTGATTTAGATCAAAGACAAAGTGGCTGCATTTCACCAGCATTAACACAGACATGGCCTCAGTACTGAATCCTGTTCCCCAGTTTTCAAATGTGCCATAATGCTTGCACCAATGAGAAACAATAAGGGAATAAGAGACAAATCATTAGTGATATTCCCAAATGACAGAACGTATTCTATGTGTCATAGTTGAAGAGCATGGCTTGAAGTACCATTGTTCCTGTTTCAATTGAAACACACAAATATGGAGGCACCAGCACATCAGAAGGGCTGTAAAAAACACATTTGGATAAGTGGTTAAATTGGACTCCAGATATTTGGAGTAGTTGAAACTAATTATGGGATTGCTTCCTTTTACTGCTTTGTAGTGTCCTAAGATCACCAAAAGGCTCCTTCCACATCCCCCCAATCATTTAAATGATACAGATCATTCTGAAATAACCAAAGCAAGGAGAAAGTTTGGTCCAAGATCAATGGTTTTTATTATTGCAAACTCAGACAAATATATTTCTGAAGAACACTAACACAATTATTTCCAAAAGCCTATTAAAAATACCTGCCCACATGAAAGGTTATAATACTAAAATTCATGCTATTCAGATCTCAGTAGCATAACAGCAAATTAAGGACGTTTTCAGCTGTATAAATCACTACACTATAGTGGACAGTGAATAGTATTTCCTGGTTTTAGGGCAAACAACAATCCAGTGGCAGTGAATTTACCACAGAACACACAGGTACTGCGAGTACAGCGACACCGACCTCGGCAACACCGAACACCTTCAGCCTCTCCTGAGGCTGTTCAGCTTCTCTGCTATACTCTGCAGCTCCAAATCCATAGCAGCCAAGTTTTCCAGCTCTTTTTCCTGTGAAAACATAAAGAGCGTTTTACTCATCAAATAACGCTGGCAAATGTTTTGTTCCACGGCAATGAGAGAAAAGGGTATTTCTAAGGCAGATGATCAGCTCCTTAATGGTCCCTGAGCAGACTGCTGGGCTAAGAGGTGTCAACAGCAGAGCAACACATACTTTGTGCAATTTCCTGCTTTTAACTGAATTAGGGCTGGGGAACGCATCAAAATACTCATTCTGAGAGCTGGTCCTAATCACAACCTAATCTTTTTTAGATTTAAAGCACCATTATCTGGTGGTGACGTGCTGCTCTCTCACAGCTGCCATTCCCTGCAGTCCCTTCTGTTCACTGAAGGTCCTTTAGGAAGTTACAGCCTGACAATCACAGGGGTTCAGGCTTATGACATGCAACAAGAGGAACATCTCCACAATAATAGATAGTAGGGGAAGCTTTATACAGCCAGTTCTTGTTTATTTTGACTTGCTAACACCACTTAACATCTATAAAAATTAGTATCAAGCCTCCAGTGCTCCCAGCACGGCCACAGATACAGGAGGACCATTCAGCTGATGGATGTAGACTCGGTTCTCCTTGATAGTGAAACAGAATCCAGCAAAAAAAAAAAAAAGGATTCACCTGTGTGGGAGCTACATGCCCGAACTGGGCTTACAAATGCAAGTCAGGCTCTGCTCTGCCATTACAGCTGATTTCACTCTAAACACCAAACTTACTTTCCAGCCATGTACTTGAAACAACCTGACAGACCAAATGGTGCTTGTCAGTTACCTCTCTGCTCCTGCTGCCACTGGCATCTGTGTTTTATCTGTCTGTAAGATCCTACAGGGAGAGGTAGGGCCCAGAAAAGAAGGAAATCTTTCCCTTCCTGTTTTGCAGCAGGCAGAAGTTAATGTCTTTATTTTACAAACTCTGCCCTGGGGTAGTTCACCAAATTCAAGTCTCATCATTCAAAGAAAGCAGATTTTTAAATCACTGAAGATCTGACTCTCAACGTAACTTAATCTTGTCTGTGTTTTCCCATGCACAGTCTGCCAGCTGCCTTAGGAATGGGTTTGGAAGTGCATTTGAAGTCAGCCTCCCCCAGGTTTCAGAGAAACACCTGTACACATACCTCCTGTTCTGTCAGAGGCCTCTGGCTTAGACTTCGGTCATACCCAGTTATGTGACGTTTCTTCAGGTCTTCTCCAGAACTGTACAACTCTGGGAATTCAGCTGATTTCTTCCTGTAATTCAGAAGCTGTGCAAGTTGATCCATCTTGTTGTATTGCCTTTCCACATCATTTCTGTTCATTTTGCCAGGATTCCTCTTCTCAGTGCGTTTGTGCTTCAGAGCACTCAGGATCTGCTTTCCCTCCCACCAGTCATAGTCATCGTATTCAGGGAAAAGACTCTTCTCCTTCAGGGCAGGCCTGTTTTCCTCTTTGCCCTCCAGCAGCTGCTCTCTTGTCCCATCCCTCTTCTCGAAGTGCCGGCTTTTCCACCACAGCAATGGGTAGAAAGAGCTGTAGGATGCTGCGGTTCTCTTCTCATTCTCTGCAGGGAGACGGCTTCTGTACTCTTCCCTCTCTGTGTATCTTTCCTCCTCTTCATTTTCCACCTGATCACTGCTGTGATGCTTCTTTTCTACTTCCTCCTCCTCCTCCTCACTGTAGCTGGGGTAGTGCTGCTGCTCCGTGCTGTGGTGCCTCCTGGCCTGCCCTCTGCGCTCCCGGGCTGAGGCTTTCTGTGACCCATCCTCTTCAGTGTTCCAGAAGCCATTTCTCCCCCCAGCACGATGCTGCTTCTGCTTGCTGCCACCACTGAGGTACCTGTCCAGCTCTTCCTCATTTTCATCTGCCAGGTATGTCCTTCCTTCGGAGTGGTGCCTCCTCACCTCACGTGACCCATCGTGATGTCTCCTCTCCTCTCGCCATTTCTCATCACTGTGGTGATACCTCTTGTTTTCTTCACTGCTCTCTTCACTGCTCTCTTCACTGCTCTCCTCACTCTGCTGCCACCTGTCTCTGTACTTCTCACTCCCCTGGACTGAAAGCCTCTTCTCTTTCACCTCCTCAGTCCCACGCCCCCCATGATAACTGCTCTTCTCCTCACGCTGCTGCTCCGCCTCTTCACGGTGTCTCTGACGGTGGTTCCACTGGTCCCAGAGATGGGCCTCCTCTGTGTCTGATTCCTCAGCTACTTCTTCTTTCTCAGCACCATGGCCCCTCTTCTCTTCATAGGAGTCACCCACTCTGTGCTTCCCATGGGAACCTTTGGGTTTGTAGGGCTGCTTTTCCTCCTCTGTTTCTTCACTCTCATCAGATTCTTCACGCTCTTGCTGACGGGAGAAATCACGTTCCTTAGACTCATGGTGGTATTTTTCACTTCTTTCTTCTTCTGCCCCTCCCTCTTCACCCTCATAAATTTGTTTGTAAGGGCTCTGCATTCCCTCCTCCAAGTGCCAGCGGCCCACAGAGCGCTCATCATTCCCACCATGGAACTCGTCTGTGCCTCCAGAGTGGGACTTCTTGTTGAGAACAGCAGGCTCTATGTCTTCAGCACAGCACTGGCTCTCTTTGCTTTCCTCTGCACTGTGGTAATTGTTCTCCTCTCTTCCAGTTTCCTGATAGTGGGTTTTTTCCTCTATGTGAAGTCTCTCATCTTGAACAGGCGTGTGGTGTCCAGCCTCCTCTTCCGTGCCTTTACCTCCCTCATGAGCAAGTTTCTCCTCATCACTTTCCTTCATGTATGTTTTAGATTCCTCTTCTGCCTCACTTTGTTCTTTCTCCATGCTCTCAGTATATTTTTCAGCCTCTTCTGGGTCCTTGGAATGCCTCACTTCAAGTTGTTTAATTTCACTTCTCTCTCTGTCATTTCTACCACCTATAATAACAAGAGCAGCGTAATGGAGTCATCCAACCCTTCACTGAGATGTTATTTCAGTGCAAATACATAACTGGCTACCAAAGTAGCAAGAAGATTTGGACAGAATTGTTCTTTTAATTCTGCTTTTAAAATTAGTAATTTGCTAGTATTTTGCATGCTTGCCTAGAAAAGGATTAACTAACTTTCATTTAGTTAAGCATTTTAAAAGTGCTGCTGGAATTTCCAGAATAAGTTTTCCTCTTTGCCTTTTTGTTTGTGATCATATTTTTAGTATTGAATTAAATTAGGTCTCATTCCCACTAAAAATCAATGGGACCTGGAGTTGTGTTCAGTTCTTTGAGTGCCAGGCCTTCTCCATCTCACAAGCTTATTCACAAAAAAGACAACCATCTGTTGCAAGCTACTTGAAAATATTAGGGGCTTTTAGCAAATTTTAAAAGTTCTAAGTTGACTGAAAAAGATATTAAAGAAATCTGTTGCTTTGCAATAGTTAGGTTTCATCAAATCATGTTCCTTACACTATATCCAAAATGCTGAATGAAAGCCTGACTTTGTGTATGTAACAACATACTTGTGTGAAGATATTCCTGCCTCACTTGAGTCTGAGTATAATCAGAAACAGATCACAAACTGGCTTTTTATTTTCCAAAACATGACTAATATACAGGCTTGGGGTTTTTTTCCCTGAAATCGACAATATCACAAACAAAGCTCAATGACACTCAGCATCTCCTAAGGAGTCTGGGGCTGAGTTAAATAAGACCCCATGTATTCCCAAAGCCCAAACCCCGCCCTCTTTTGATGACTGTATGAGGGGCCATGCATTATTCTCTCTATAAACAAGGAGGAGCAAATAGGTTTCAGTGTTGCTTCTTGGTAGCAGGTAAGTTCAAGAGCCTTTTTTACTGTAGTCAAATAGATAGAACTGGGCAGACAAGAGGGATGTGCATTCTGCAGTTTGACAGTGTCAGACTTGACCACCCTTCCCTGCAGACAGTAAACAGGTATAAAATGGGCCTACACCTCACCATGGAGGCAGCTCAGCACCAGGAATGGGCTCACCCCACCTGAGCACTCCCACAGGGAGCTTTCAGCAAATCTCCAGACCTCTGGAATCAGCACCACAAACTTGTTTCTGGGCTGAGCGAAGGACTCACTTCTCTGGAGCTGGGCATGGACTCAGCTGCCTTGTTGATTTAAGTGTTGATTTCATCTGAAGACAGTTCCTACCCTCTGGAATACACTCAGCATTTGGTCCTAACATGGTCACATTTGTTGACTTCTCAGGCTACCTAAAGAGCCTGTTGAGTTCTCTCAGACTCTCCAGGTGGTTTAAGTAGAGAGCCACAAGTGTTAGCCAAGAGCCCCTGACAATTACCAGGCCAGGCTGTTTGTTCTTTGAGTGAGACAGACCACACAGAAGGGAATCAGAACTCTGATGCTGAAATTTGGAGGCACTGGTTTCACACAGGCTGAAATCAGTTCACCAGCTCTGACACAAGACAGAAACCATCTAAATTCCTTTCACAAGTTCAATTAATGTTGTACTTACTCTTCTTCAGGATTTGATTGCATTCAGGATTAATTGGTGGTGCATTTGGCTTAGAGAGAGCATTGGACAGAACTTCCACTATGCACTGGGTTACCTAGAAGAGACAAGATAGGAGAAAAAATTATCCCAGCAAAACTGGAAATCTTCCTTCTGACCCAGCTGGTGGAAAAGCTAGTTTAGGATTAGAGTTCAGGCTATTATTAATGAGTTTTGAGTAATTCCTAGCTCTAATATAACTTTCTGTGCATTTAGATGTCAACTGCTTTGCTCCTCACTGTATCAGTAAGAAGAGAATCGTCCTAAGATCTTTTTATCTCCCCTTTTGTTTGTGTAGGTAACAGGCTCCTTTTGTACCTTTTTAAATATTAAATATTCAGTTCAAAGGAGAGTCGAACAACATGAGGTAACAGCACCCTACAAAAAAAAAACAAAGCAAAAAACCCCAAAACATCACACACATTCAAAGGATGAGAATCACCCTGTAGGATCTGTCCAAATGAGGATGTTGCAAAGGTAGTTTGGATTGCCAATAAACAAACAGCACCTTTGTATCCTCTGTAAGTGACATGCTGACATCTTCTCACGTGTGTGTGCTGTAAGCCCTGCCTGGTTTTTAGCACTTAACATTCAACTGGACAGTCTCCTGGAAGCAGAGGAAGTTGGTTGATTTAAGAAAGTCACACACAACCTCCTCTAATTCTCAGTGCTACCAAAGTAGCTGCTCTGTATAAAATGATTTTCAAGTGTTGAAGTTGGTTGTGAACAAACACTGGGGGTACAAGAGCCTTAGGCTGACAATCTGGGTGGCTGATGGGGAAGAAACAATACAGCAATTACAGTTTTTCTTCCACCTCTTTTCAATTATTACCAGGTGTTTACTAATCTAAATGATCACACTAACAATCAGTGCAGAGGGTCTAAGCTGATGGCATTTATTTAATCACACAGGTTAAGAAACTCAAAAGCAGGAGATGAGAGGACTACATTGGAAAGTCTGTTACATGGTTGGTAACTGTAGATATTTCACCTTTCCTCAAAGCTGCCATCTCACTTTTTACAGTACAATAACATGTACTGTCAAATGTTTCAGTCCATTTTCTTGGGAAGCTGTACAATGCACAGTTTAAGAAGTACCACACTGACACAAGAACCAGCTTCCCTTTCCATCAAATGCATTGAAGTGTACACAGGTATCTGCTGACAGCTGAAAGGACACTGAGTTCCACATCAGCAATGACCTGTTAAGGGTTTATCCTTAGGAAAAAAAGCATTACCCTGAGAGTTTAAAGACAGAACATTGAGAATGTCACTGATAATTTTCTGAAATTTGCTTTGACAGAGAGCTACTCACCATTTCTTCAGTGCGGTCTCTTTCCACTGGAACTGTGCTGACACCTAGAAGAAAACCAAATTATTAGACTCATTATTGCTGGCAACAAGCATCACTGGCAGGAGTTCTCAGTCAAACTGGTCTGATGAGAGCACTTGAGTTTTGGGTTGGCTGGTCAGTAAACTGGACACATTCCACATTAAATCTTTCCTTATACAGATGGAAAAGCAATGGGAAATTGCAGCATAGCATGAGAGAAGAGACATGTTAATACTTCAAGCACTAGAAGATTATACATCACCTAAAAAAAACCCAGACACAAAAACCCTACCAAAAATGCAACACCAAAGAAAGCAACACTTCAATTCCAAAATGGAACTTTACTTCAAATCAGGTCTTTGTGTAGTTGCACCTGTTTGGTGGGAAAAAAAACAACCAACCAACAAACAGGAAACAAGCAAGGCCTTTTTGCACCCCAAGAACCTTTTGGCTTCTACAAGGGGATGTGTCTGCACCACCTGCCAATAGGAGACCATTCTTCAAGACTTCAAAGCATCTACTATCCCAGTCCTGTCTCCCTTGGATAGGAGGCAGAGCCAGAAGGCACAGGAAAATTTCCATTCACAGAGTGGTCCATTATCACTCCAAGAAATAGGAAAGCAACCCCAAATCCCAGTGGTAAGCTACTGTGGAAGGAAGCAGTGCAACACATCTCTGTCCCTCTCTTTGTCCTGAGGGCACGTGGGGTAACTAACACCTCCTCGCACCAATTCTATTGTACCTGGCCCAAGGTATGCGCTTTTGGAAGGAACCTATTGTGACCAAAACCTCCACTCTGCCTTACATTGCCATCACTGCTGCAGTGTGTCTCCAGCTGTTTAATGAGCTTGGCTGTTGGGTGTTATTAATTAATTGTGTGTCAATTCTCATCCACCTTGAGATTTCCAGAGGTGAAGTTAAGCACATTTACCAGCCACACAAGAGTATGTAGGAGCAAGGCCTGTTCGACCATGGGTTCACAGGCTTCCCACATGGTATAGAATCACAGTACACAAACACACACAGCTTGGGGTGCAGTTCTGAAGTTCCTACACAAGTCAGGATAGTCCTAAATATGACTATCACCCTCTCTGCAACACTGCTTGGTTGGGACAGTGAGAGATCTTCTGTTAAAAGATGAGCACAAAGCACATTATGTAGTCACTTTACCTTACAGCATCAGGAGAACTAGCACTGCTCCAGGGAAGCTTCCTGCAAAGCACACAGGGGCATGCAGCCTTGCACTATTTAAAGCAATAAAACCTCTATTTTCTGTGTTTGCAGAGGAAGCAGACATCCCCCTGAGCACTGACTCAGTGCATAATAGCTGAACATAAGACAATATTAACTCTCTTGATATTTCTGTTTTCCTCTGCTTCTGCTCCCCCAAACACAAATGCAGGAATGTGCTTCTCCAGCCCCATCTCTTCCCTGCATATACAACTGCGCTCAGAGAAGGGAACCCACGCAAGGATAGCACAGAAGGGATTCCCCTAAAATAGCACTCCATCATTTCCCCAGCATGCCAGGTGGTGTGGGGGGGAGATGGTGCTCAGAGCCAGCCCTCTCCCCCACCTTTTGCTTTCAGTGCTGACTGAGCCAGGCTTTGGGCTCCCTTACTAACCCAGTATGCAAATAACCATCACACAGCACGGCGCTGATGCTGCTGCAGTCTCACCTGCCTGCAGGATCCACCTGAGCACAGAGGATAAGGATGTGCATGCACATGGGGGCAGGAGATTGGTGGCAAATTCCCTTCTACTAAAATAAGTGTTATCCACTAAAAGAATATTCTCTCCATCCCATGGGTGTTGGAGATGCTGCTCCTACGGCATAAGCTGCTCACAGCCACCACTTACGTGTAAGCAGAGGAGATGACCTGCTTTCATTGCCTCTTCTTGGGGAGGCTCCTCTGGTCCTTCAGGCCATGAGAAATCACGACACACACACGGGCAAACATCTGATTCTGTTCTTTTAGTAATGCAGCCACAGCACATCTCCTGTGAGTTACACCCAGGTGATGTGATACAGCACAGAACTGACCAACTTCTGAACATCTTTTGCTACTACAGATACCAACTTCAGGCTACACAGGCTGCCAGTGGCACAGGAATATGAAGTCAGGTTGTGTTCACTGCCTTTGCCAGGTTATTCAATAGTTCATGTCTCAGCAAGCGCTTGGTTAACAATGAAAGCCGACACACACACAGAGGAAGCATCAGGCTATCATAATAATGTCAGGAGAAGCAAATGGTATTGGACATATGTCATATTAACCTGCCTGGAGAAACAAGATGAGTATCCAATCCATCCCAGAACCTGAAATAATATATTGAGGCAGCTGCTCTGCCAGAGCTGAGATAGGAAGCCAGTGGGCAGCCAACATGCCCCACTTTACACCAGTGCTGGCACTGCCAGCCCATGCCAGCTGGCAAAAGCTCCCTTGGGGCCACCTGCTAGCTGAGGATGGCTAGCCAACATGTCTGCCTTCCTCTCCACATGTGCTCAGGACAGGTGAAGGCATCACCCTGACACCACCAGCAGAGTTAGGCAGCAGGGCACCCACCCACTGGGCTTGCAGGGACACAGCAGACGGTACAACTGCAGGGCTTCACTGGAGAAACAAAGTCAGAGCACATGCCAGTGGGGCAACCTTTCCCCTGTCCACAGTGAAAAACCAGACCACAGAGACACAAAGTAAAGCAAAGCCCTGGGTCTGCTTTACCCTCCCAAATTTGCCCAGGCAGTTACGATCAGATTATTTGATTGTGCCGAGAGTTGATGAATATAATAAAAATCGATGAGAAATGAAGGACAAATTCACACGGTTTTTGCTTGCATCTCCAAGACTGAGACAGATCTTTGAGTGGGTCTCTGATGAAATCCCCACATGGCTTTGTTTCATTAATGCCAATGACTCAGTGCAGTGTCATTCCTCACCAAAACGTCAGCAATGTCTTCCTAGGAAGGATCACTAAACTTTGGCATATTGATTTGCAGGAGTACTAGAAAGTTCTTGAAGTTAATGTTTCACTGATTCGACATTTGGAAGCTAGACAGCTACAAAGGATATAAATAAGGACCTGAACTGTTTGATGGCATAAACAGGAAAACATATTAAGTAATAAATCTCCCTAATCGTAGAATAAGTCTGGTGAGCTTCTCCGTGTTGGGGTCTCTTCCCCCATCTTTCACCCTCCTCCTTTTATTTCAATGAAGGCACTTGAAAGTAGTCAACTTCTTTATAATGTCTATAAAAAGTCCTAGAAGTGTTTCTATGTGGAGACTTTTGATAGACCAAATTACTCAACTCAGAATGACATCAACTCTTTCAAGCAATGATGTAGTATGCATAAAACAGCATAAAGCCAAGCCATAACCTCTTTCCATTGTGTTTAATGTTCACTTCATGGGGGGGTTTTAATATTTAACGCCACGTGCCAAAACCAAAAACATCTCGTTAGTTAAAGCTGCAGCCCTGCTACTTTACCATCATTTCCCAGTACCACTCACTGGCTGGCAAAAACCCTAGCGGCACCTTTGTAATAAAATGACATCAAGAAGTCTTTGTGGAAAGATGCTGCACTGGGATGAAAATAAAGGAAGAGCAGCCGAGGAGTCCACGTGCAGCTCCGTCCCCCCGCCCCGGCCCCACCGCACCCTCCCCCGCACCCCAGGGAGCCGCAGGGCGGACCGGGCACGGTGTCACCTCTCCGGGAACCCCTTCAGGAGGGAACCCCTCCATCCTTTTACTCCGGGGAGCCGCAGGGCGCGCCGGGCGCGGTGTCACCTCTCCGGGAACCCTTTCAGGAGGGAACCCCTCCATCCCTGCACCCCGCGCCTGGTGGGGCTGTTCCCTCTCCTCCCGCTCCGCCGGACCGCCNGCCCCCGGGGGCGGTGCCGCCGCCGCCCGCACCGCCCTGCGCTCCCCTCGCAGCGCCGCCGCCCGCTCCCTTCCATCCCGGCCCCGCGGCTCCTCGGCACCGGCAGGTCCTGCACAGGCTGGGGAAGCCGAGCTCGTTTTCCCTTTCTTGCCGACTACCACGTACGTTCTTCCTGCCCTCCGCCTAACACTTCAAGACCCCTTTACACTCCCCCGCCCCGCCATTCCTCAGAAAAGGGGAAAAGCGGGGCTTCCCTGCCTCTTTCTCCAGCTCAGAGGATGCGCTGTCGTCCTTAGGTGTTTCCCACCGTCAGAGGATGCCGAACCTCTACCTACAGGGAGGAGGTGCGGCAGCGCATCCCTCTTAAACAGCTTTCACAAGGAATCACCGCTGCGCTTCCACATCCATTTCCGATCAAAGGCTCTTCAGGAGCTGCAAGCAGCCTTTCTTCCTGAAAGGTTTTTTGTCCTTTCCCCTCAAATCATTGCCCCTTCCTCTCAAGCCTCGCCCAACACCTGCACGCAGCAAACCCAGAACCAGAGAACGACTGGAAAGCGATCCCGGTATTTCTGTCATTTGGTGAATGAACGACACGCAGTGTTCCTCAAGAGTTCTGCCGCGGAAATCACTGCTCTTAACATCCATCTCCGCAGGCAAACCTCTTATTTACTGTGATGATGCTCTGGGGAGCCAGAGGAAACCTACAGAGATAAAGTTTTATATAATTTTCTTTAACAGCCCCCAGTGTCCCAATTAGTCCTTATGACAGTTATGATAAGCTCTCCACAGAGCAAATGGGAATGCTCCACCCCATTCCCTTCAGAGCTAGGCAAAGATCTGAATCTATTCTGGTTTTCTTTTCATTAACTCTCTGAGGGCCATCTCCAAATGACATGTATTTTTTGTTTGTCCTTGGAGCTAAGCAGATGGCTCTAATTGTCAGTGTTCATGGAGGACAATGGATCTATACATCAAAATGGCAGTTACCTCTATTATTGTCTTGTGTACTGACTATTTTATTAACAGTGCCAGGCTGCTCTAACCATATAGCCTTTAAACATATAAAACAGGACACAAGAACAATACCCCAGTTAAATTCATATGCAGCCTCATTGGTGCATAAAGGAAGCAGGAACTTCAGCTCCATCTGAAGCCTGTTTCAGAAGACAGCCCTTAACACCTGGAGGTGAAACCAGACACTTTGTTCACCTTGCATTCAGATTACAATTTCTACTAAATAATGGGACCCAGTTACATGGCAAACAAATCATCTGCAATGTCTTCTTTCAACCTCCCCCTCCTGCATGCTGTTCCTGTACTGCCTATGCAAGGCCCATCTCCACAGGCAGATGCTTCTTTGGAAATCATCATCCTTGGCTTTGGGAAATCAAGAGTCTGATTCAAAAGACTATGACGAATCTCACTGGCTCCAAGGTCCCCATGTCCTCCTCTGTCTGTGTGAGGATTCAGCCTGGCCTCAACCTCCTCAGCTGCTCATGAGAAAGAATTTTAAGTTAAATATTTGCTTTTCAAGCCTTCTTTGCTTCTGCAGGCACATAAATAGCACTCTCTGATTATCCCTGTGTAACTGCTCTACTCCAGCATTTGCCTGGCTACACTTACCGTGGACATGACAGTCAAAAGGGGCAAGTGATACAAAGATGCTGAATAAAAATAGCCACCTATTTTAGTTTCTATGAAGTGCTCATACTAAGCACGTGTATAGGACAAGTCCTGTTGATAGTCAGTACACCCATCAATACAGGAGTCTTCTTGCTGCAGAACAGAGAAGTGAGATTAAGCAATCCCACCCCCCTGCCTCACATGGCTTCTCATCCATCCCTTGCACTGCAGCAGGAATTGCTGGGGCTTCACAGCTGTCTGCTCTCTGCTGGTTGTTTTATTTGTATTTGATTTGTAGAATTTCTCTGACATGGTCCCTCATCTCAGCATTGTGTGGGCTGATCCTAAAGAATCAAGAAGTCCTTGAAGGGACAAGTATTTTTCACTACTAAGCAAAGATGTCAAAGCACTGCTAGGGCATGTTTTGGTATCAGTTGCATCAGGATCTACATGGGAGCACGAGCTCATGCCTTCAGATTTGATCAGAATTGAGGTTACAAAGATTTGCAAGTTTTGCAGGAGGTCCGTGACAGATCCAGAGACAGAACTGGATGGAATATACCTAATTCCATCCTCAGGGCAGGATTTCAAAACATGACCTTGCAGACTTTTTTCCCAGCACTAGAGAAACAGAGCATCTCAGCATTTTGCCCATGGTCAATTACATCAGCCTGTATTTTCAAAACAATGTTGCTTTACATGGACTCTTGCAGCCATGTACCAGGTGGGACAAGTTTCCCCTCAGATCAGGAGAGAGATGTGACTGCACTAGATCAGGATTACTGCAGGCAGCAGCATATTTCACTTGCTCGTTCGTGAGTGGAACATCCCAACCTTCCTTCTCAGATGTGTCAGTACTTTGATTGCAGTGATATACATGCCTCATAATGTTGTGACAATCTATTGCTCTGTGAATAAACAGCATTTATCCTGCTGGATTCTCTAAAACACAAATGCTTTAAAAAAAATCACACACTGGCTCATGCTAGAAGCTAGAACTTCAAAGGATGACAAGCAAATTTCTGTGTCTGAACTCCTTCTAAATCGAGAGGAGACTGGTTGGGGAATATGAGGATTGCCCTTCTAATTAGATGTGCTAGTGGGATTATCTGCATTCTTGGGTGCCAATTAGTTTTCCTGGAATTAAAACACTGCAGCCCATCGCATGAACAAACTCATCTCTTTCCGTCAGAAAGTGGTTAAGAGGATGGATCTGGAGAAAGCCAATTGAACTGGAAAAGCCAGCACATAAGGGACACACCATCTATCCAGTTTCAGCAATAGCAACAAAAATCCTTTGGGAGGTCTTGTCATATGCAATGGTAGTTGCAACACAACAGGTAATGGAGATGCACAGATGCTCAGGCTTTGCTGCCTCTATACATTACCCTATACATACATTTACCCACCAGCTGTTACAGTGGCTTCAAGCTACACAAAGTTGCTCTAATACCAGTTTATCTCAGTAGCTCTACAGTGAGGCAGGATCAGGTACCTCTTAGCTCATATGGTGATGGACTTCAGAGGAATTAAAACCCATCAGACACAGCCACTGGAGAGGGAACAGGCCAGTGCTCACCTGGATCTCATCCACACTGCATCCCAGCACAGGCTGGCAAAGCAGAAGGGACAACCCTCCAGGGGTGCATGTGCCCATATACACCCCAAATCTTTGCCTGCCTCCAGCCAAAGCCTGTCTGAGAGGCTGCTCCCAGGACCACATTCAGACCTTCTTACTGAGCAAAGGCTATTTATGCTGCCTGTACCAGGCACCTGCAGTGCTGCTGATGAACGGAGCTTGACTGTGGAGCCATGGGAGGATCTCAGAAACAACTGGGATGGAGGTTTCAGGAACAGTGTTTGCTTGAGCTGAATCCATGGGAGATGAAATAATACTCATACTAGATAAGCCAAAACGCTTCTAAACACCTTGCAGCAGCCTGTGTTTGGGCAAATGGGGCTGGTACAGATTGTTACTTGTAAATGGGTGGTCAATCAGAACATTTTGGTTTAGTTCCTCTGTCATCTGACACTCAATCGTGACAAAAAATGCTCTCTCACAGCAGAACTTTGACTTTAGTGTCAAAGACCTTCTTCAAAGGAAATCTAAAGAGTTTACAGGGTATTTCTGCTTCACAACCAAGAGAACGTTCAAAGTTCAGTGCAACTCTTCTTGAACTGTCTTTCTTGGTCTTCTTCAAATAAAAAGCAGATTTTGCTCATTTGCAACCCTCTTCTCTTCCAAGCAGGATCCTTCTAGCTTCAGTTTTCCAGTAATGTATCTATGCCACAGAAATAAGATCAAATATTATATGGACAAACTGAACAGAGGTTTAAAATCTGCCTCCAAGACATATCATAACTGTCAAGGGATATGAAAAATACATGCACAGATCCTGTTATGGTCTTCTGGAAAAAGCCCTATGCTAGCTGATATAAATCTTCAGGACCTCTGGATACACTCACAGGCTATTGGACCTGTAAATATATCACAAGAATAAAAAAATCCAAAGCACCAAACACAAAAGGAAGCCAAACCCAAAACAAGGGTGAGAAAGGGAAGACCAAGTATAAAAACCATTTCCCCAACATCCCAGGTTTTCCACATGAACATCTTCACATATGCTGCTCACACATACCTATCTACCCCCTCATAGTCATGCCTCCCTCATCAGTTAGCTCAGATGGCAGAAAAATAGATTAAGCTGCAATACAAACATAAGTACATAAACAAAAAGCAGCCTTTGGGGCCTAGGGAACAAAGGACAAATTTTCCATACTGCACTGTCAGCACGATTGCCACCAAAATGCAGTGCCACTTCCAAGGTCCATCCCTGACAGCAGCTCACTGACCTTGCTTGCTCCAGACAGCAAATGCAACTTGGCTCTTGCAATTACACTGGCAATGCCTCCACAGGAAAGATGACATTGATGTGAAACAACGTGCACATCTCCTCCTGTAAAAGACAGTTGGAATTTGCCTAATACTGTTGCACCACTGGGATTTTTAGTCACAAGACTCTTCATTTTGTCTTGTGCTGCCACTTCTTACCTGATTTGCTGCAAAAAATGAGCTGCTGGAGTCCAGGTCAAACCCCACCACTCTAAACGAAGCAATTATCAAGCTAAAATGCAGCTTTGGATCTGCAGGAGCTCAAGAAGCCCTTACATGATTACTCATGGCTCTATAAATTGGGCTGGAATAAATCTCCTCATCTCAGCTGTAATGAAATTGCCTTCCTGACAACAGGAGTAACTTCCACAGCCCCAGCTGTCTCCTCCTCTACAAGGTGGGAAGTAAGGGCACCCCAACACCCTCCTCACCAGAGATGAGTCCTGGACTATGAACAGTCCTCAGAGCTGCCAGCATATCCCTCTGGCCCAGCTTTTGGCTGTTTGGCATCTCTGCAGGACTGGAGTTCCCAGGCAGCTGCAGCCCAGAGAGCAGCCCGAGGGCACTGGAGCATCTCACCCTCCAGCCTGGGCACAGCTGAGCTGCACACCAAGGTCCTTCCCCAAAAAACTCTTCCACAGAACAGCCCCTGCCCAACCCCCTCTGCATTTTTTAAAAAGTATGCAATTAATCACACTGAAAACCTCATGGTGAAGTTTGGGGCTTGTGCACTAGATTGTAAAACAGGATAGAGATTTCTTTCAGCAAGCAAAATGCTGACTTAAGCCCTCGTATTTTGAGTACTGCTTGTCATTAAGCAAAAATTACTGTAACAGTTGCCTTTGCGCTGCATATAATTTCATTCAGGCAATTAAATTGCCCCATTCAGTGTTTCTGCCTGCATTTTGTCAACTATGTATGTTCCATTTAATATTTAAAGACCGGGGTGCTAGTCTGGCTTACTTAGTAATTAATTTCTTTAAATATTTATAGCACTTTGACTCTCAGCAAGAGTTCTGTTGTGTAAGAACAATGTTGTTCTGTGGTCGATGGTGTCATGGAAATTTCAGAGGCAAATTTCCATTTTGTACAATAAAAATATATAGATTTCTGCAACAGGCTGTAATGATCCCAAAGTAAAGTTTTTATTCCTGAATGATGTATGTACTGAAAACAACAAAAAAATCCAATTATGCCCTTGCACATGATTGCAGACTAAAAACACAGTGTACAGAGAAGTATTTCATGACAGCAGTGGTCATACAGCAAAAGGAATCGCCAAAGAAATTTTCCATTACCTCTTTTTTAATTGCCACTGGCACTAAGAACAGAAACCCATCTGCAAAAAGACCCTATGAAAGAGAGAGCAAAACCTACTAAATACAAGAGGAGATTTTGCTAGGATTTCGTCCCCCTAGAATATCCTTTTTTCCTTTTGCATACCCTGACTTTAAGACTTTTAGGCTCTTGGTGTGAAATAAAAAAAGCTTATAAAAAAGGCTTAAGAGGCTTAAGCTTAAAGGCAGCCTTGGGAAATGACAATACCTGGAAGATACTCCATCAGCGTAAATTTATCTAGTAACCATGAGGGTGGAAAGGTGATGCAAACATGGAAAGCAGAAAAAGAGACCCTGAAAGAGACTCTGCAGCCCTGGATATGAGAAAGAGCGAACTGCAGGGGTGGTTTTGGAACTCTCATGTGAGGTATACTGAGCTTGCAAAGTGGCATGTCCTGGCTTTGGGCAAACATAGTCTCTGTGTGCCTCCTCCTCCTCTTCCACGCAGACCCATGTTGGGTGGCTGCCTCAGGAGGGAAATTTAGGCTCAAATGGGCCAAGTGTGGCAAAACTACCCCAGGAACAAAGGGCAATCAGGGCTGTCAGTGGTGCCTGCTGCCCTGAAATGCTAAAGTCTGGCTTTTACCAGCTTCATTTCTCCTCGTGGTGGGCTTGGAGCTGACACCATCTCCTCTTCTTAAGCACTAGCACCTCATGGTATGGGAACAGGAGGAAGTGGCACAGAAATCAGTCCGACCCTAGCCCAGTTTGACACTACTGTATTTTGAGTCTAATTCACTGCTGCCTTTGGAAAGACTTCCCCAGCCTTCAAAATAGCAGTCTGTGTCTCCTTATCCTAGAAGATGTTTTTTCTCAGTAATTCATGTGCAACAAGTCTATTCTTGAACACCAGACAACCAGCATTAACACTGACAGAGACAGAAACCCAGACATGGGACTTGTCTCTCTACACACACATGTTTCTCATCGCTCCACGTGGAATTGGACTGTGGCACCTCCTTCTAAAGCACCAGCATCCCAAACCTAAGATCAACCTCTCCTTATAGCCAAGTGAGAACTCGGCATAAAAATACAAACCAAAATACAAACCAAAGCAGCTCCCCCATACATCCAGCCATGCTGTGGAGGAAAGTAGTGTTTTAAGAACACATAAGCAGTCATCCCATGGACACCTTTGGCTGTTGTCCCCACTCTCTTAGCCCCCAGCCCACACCCAGAGCAGTGATGCTCTCTCAGGGACCAGCCAGACTGAGGGAGGATGAGGAGACAAGGATGCAAACACAAGCTGGCCTCACAAGAACACACGCTGAGTTCTTGTTAAACAAGCAAGCCTGGACCACAGGCACAAAGCCTCTATTATTATTTTGACCTCTAGCTGCAGACTTTTGAGGGGAGTTGCTGTTAGACAAGGGTGTGGGTGTAAATATCCTGCACTCTCACTCCTTCTCTGAAGCTCTGAGATACCCACACCAAGCTGCTGGGAACTTAGAACAAGCCAATTAGTGAAAGTCACACTGAAAATGTGTCACAGGGCACAGCATCCCCACCTCAGTATCTTTAATCACAGAATCATCCTGCTTCTTTGGCCAGGAGATGCTGATTTTAGCACCCATTCAACAGCATTCCTGGCTCATGTACTGCATCTCCCCCAGAAATGCAGACAATGCTGGATAGTGTCACCTGCCCTGAGGCTGACTGACATTTCCCTTTACAAGAACCTACCTTCTAGCCTGAGTGAAAGTTTGTTCAGCTTGAACTGAGGGTGAAATTTTCCATAGCAGATGTTCTTTCATTATGAGACTTTCCCTCTCAATTCACAGCACCTGCAAACAAACAGGCCATTGCAAAGGTGATTTAAATAAAGGTTTGACCTTTCAGCCATGAGTTTTCTGGCTTTGGTGAGCTCCAGCTACTGTTTTAATCACATCTTATTATTTCATGCTCTGCATGCTATGTGCCAGATTTTACTTTTAAGGAAGAAATGCTGGCATATGTTGTTGCCTAATCGATCTGTGTGGGAAAATAGTCATTAGGGAAAGCCTACAGAATAGGGTATTTTTAAAATGAACTTCTGTGTTGTGGGAAAACATATGCCCCACACAAAATCACCAATGCTCAGTAGACACATTTATGCAGGATGTATACTGCCTGCTGTATACCGATTTTAACAACCACATGTCCTGAAATATCCAGGCATTCCAAAGCACCTTAAACTCCTGGGGGAAAATCCTCCACTGCTGTAAATGGCCCTGTCTCCATTCACCTCATTGACACCTGCTGAGGACCTGCTTCAGCTCAGCTCTCTCCCTTGCCTCCTTTGGGCTCCAGGACTGGGTAGGTCGCTGGCATGAATCAGTACCTCCCACTGGCAGCTGTGTGGGAGGGGAAAATAAAAATTCTGTCGGAGTAAGGATCAGAGAGGCCATTGATGCCAAACATTCTGGAGAAACTCTGAGCCGAGGAAAGTGGGGAAGGACTTTGTAGCAGGAGGATTCATCAAGGATGTCAGAGGAGTTTGGATCAGGCAATTATGTTCATTCTTGGACAGAAGCAGCACTCACAATCTGCCAGACCGAGTCCAAAGATGAGCCCCAAGGCAGCTCTGGCGTCTGGTGTGGCTTTGTGCCTGCAGTATGAGTCACCCCTGTGAGACACTGAGGGATTGCTGGTCCAGCTCAGGTGGAAAATACCCAATCCAAAGCACACACATCTCTAACAGACTTTGGGTGGGATTTGGATCTGGGCTGCGCATCAGGGAAACCCCCAGGCCGTGGCTGTCAAGTCCTCACCATGTCCTGTGCTCCTCTTACTTGGCAATGACAGATCAATTTTGGCCTTGCTTGTCATAGCCTATGAGACTGATGTTATTCCCCATCTTTTACTTCACTTACACATTTCACTTGAAGATCTGGCGGAATATTGTACATCCATAGCCCTGAAAGGTGCTGTAGGTTTTCAAGTGGTGTCCTAAGCCAGGCTCAGAGAGCTGCTCCTCTGCTGTGAGCCTTGAACAACCAGAAGCAAAAAACCTCCTTGGATTTGTTCTGCAATGTACGTCACCAAATGCCTCTGCAAAAGCAGCTCCACATACTACCAGAGCACACAGGGGGATGAACAGTGGTGACAGCAGCTGGGGAGGCCAGCAAGCTGGGGAGGTAGGGAGAGTTCCCCATCTAGAGCACTGTTCAGTTTAAGTCCATCAGAGACTCTTCCTTCAAATAGAACAACATTCCCTGGAAGGAAAGAAAAGGAATCAAGAGTCTTTGTTCTTTCTTCCCTTGAGCCACAGCAGCACTATTTAGGGAAAGCTGAGAAAATTCCCACCTACAGGAAGCAGAGGGGCAGGGGGGCACTGGGAGTGCTTGGGACCACCCTGCTGGGCAGCTCTCTCTCAGGATCATTCAGCCAGACCTGGTGAGCAGCAAGCTGTGCTTGGGCTAGAGCAAGGGAAAGACAACCACTCAAAGGGATGTTTTCTATGGCACAAAGGGGCAACTTGCAGGGCACTTTGCCCAGTGTGCACCCAGCACAGGCAACAGCTGGCAGGAGAGTTTCAGGGAGAGTGTAACTTCAGGTGCATATTTTTGCCTGGCAGCTAAATGATCAGTGGTTACAGCAAAGTCTGCTTTTGAAAGCTGAACTGAAGCAGCCCAGGTGCCTGCTGAGCTCAGAGGTGGAGCATGTTTGGGTACAACATGGTTCAGCATCACCTGGTTCCTTGCCTTCAGGAAAACAGGTTATTTCCTGCCTTATATACTGCAGTGGAGAAAAAAATAAAATGGTGGGGTGGGTCAGTGAACCAAACAAAGGGAATGGAGAGAACCCAGTGGCACGGGGTCTCATCTGAGCTTTGACAAGTGCTGAAACCACAGAAGTGTCAATGCTGAGTCAAGTGCAAGCCAGGGAGGGAGGAAAGCACTTCACTCCTCAGAAGGAAACTCAGTTTCTCTGAGATTATTTCACAAGCTGGGAAGAAATGGACACAGGGTGGGACATTTCTTTGAGGGCCTCCTACCAGTCTTGGTACTTAACATGCAAAAAGACTTGTCTTTTCACCTCGAAGAAGCCATGGGAGGTCATACCTCCAGGCTACTGGAAGTGAGCAGCACAGAGAAGAACTGCAAGCACTCCCGACTATGAGGGCTGCAAACTTTTCAAAAGACTGCATGCTTCAGTAGCACAGAGCTGACAATGTCCTCTGCAAGATGCCAGCCAAGATTTGTAGGTATGAGTCATAATCCAAATTCTTCAGCTGCACCCAGTCTGTTCTGCCTACGTTGGTCTTTAAAATCAAACAGTTTCACGCTCTCCTCTGCTGGTATCTATCTTCATGCTCTTTCAGCAGCCATGTATTCTCTATGTTGTCATTGCTTGCATCTCATTACCTAAAGGGTTCAAGAGTAATGAGTCCTCTTAACTCTTTTCTTGCTGCACCAGAAAACTTCTAATGAGAAAAGTGGGATGTTAAAAGCAGGGGCTGTGCAGCCCCGAGAACCTGGAGGAGCTGAAGCAGAAGCAGGAGCTCTTTAGAGGTGCCTCTGGCCCCTGGTGTGCAGAGAAGCAGTGTGATCTCCCCACAGATTAACTTCCTGTGTAGACATGCATCTTCCATTTTTCCATCATTTAGAACACTTGACAACAAATGAACAGCTATTCCCTTGAATGTTTTCTCTCTCATTCAAAAAGTGGATAAAACGATGGCAGCTCATCCATGTCTGTCTCCGGGGCTCATTTGGGGTCAGACTAGGGTCAACCAGGGCTTCTTTTCCATCAAAACCCAGTAAGTATTTCTCAAACATCAGTAGCAGGACTCCCCTAAAGAAACAGGAACTTGGTATTTTGCTGCAAGTTTTCTTTGTGGAAACTGCACATATTTGGCTTTTTTTAAAAAAGAAAGAATATGAATAGGAGACTAGATGGTTTCAAAGCTAACCCAAAGCACAGACCAGTAAATCTCTAAACCACATACAGCAACTAAAGGGATTTAGATGCAGACCTCTGATTTCTCAATCTCTCTCTTCCAAGGAGGTTATTTCCCTTAAAATGGCAGTTAAAATGTTTTGCACAGAAACTAATTTAACTATGTGGAACAGCATAAATGCTGGTAAGAAATTAAAAGCACCACCATCTGATTCACACTGAAGATCTTCTTTCCTCCCTGTACATCCTTAGCAGTAGCTCCCCACCTGTGTCAGCACTAATGCCCTTCTTGCAGTGACAGACCTGTAGTGGTCAGGCAATGTGAGCTGTCAGGGAGAGGCCAGTAGTGTTATTGTAATTACTGATAGCACACTCAGGAGCATGTTTGCTTTTTCAACCTGCATCTATTGCTAAAATAGTTGGTATTACCTTTGTCTATAGTTTTTGCCTGTAGGTTGCTTTCATCTGGATTCTGGCATAGTAACACCTGAGGATTTATTTGCTAATACAAAAGTGATGTTGCATCCTCATCTCAACTCTTTTTTTTCCAAAGCACTATTAACTTTAGTAGCCAGGGGAGGATCTGCTCTAGCATTTTGTGTGCTCTCTAGCACATGCACAACACCTCTGCCACAAAAACAAGCAAGCAATACACCAAGCACAACCACCAAGAACCCAGATGTATCCATTTCATGACGACTCAAGGACAGGAAACTAAACCAGGCAGTTCCAATATAAATCTATTTGCAAAGAGAGACGGCACCCAGTCTTAAGACCTTGGGCACAACTTGCAGCCAGCTGGGCCAGCAGGGCCTCTTCCTGCTCTGATTAAAGTCAGCAGCCAAATTTCCATTGCCTTTGCTGGAAACACCTGCAGAGCACAGCTGCTCTGCCAGACTGCCAGGGGCAGCAAGGCAGGAATAGCAGCCCTGTGTGAAACTGAAGCAGGGAATCCGATGCGCATGACCACCAAACCCACTCTGAGATGTGGCCAGCATGGAAAGAGAACTAATGAGAGGATTCAGCAGCTGGGCAAGGTAAGAGCTGCCTCCAAACTGAAATGATGAAATATTAAAAGTGGTGCAAGCAGTGTGGCTGTACATGAGCAACCACATTAGCCTTGATGCTGATGTTTGAGACCCCAACTATGCTTTCTTCCTTCTTTGCCCATATGCTGTCACCTTAAGCACATCCCTTCCTTTTGCACTCTGCAATTCCTGGATCATGTCCATGCTGGTGAATGACCTCCTCTGTCAGCAAGCAACATCACTACAGCAAACCTCTCTTTTCAGTGGACAAGCCAGTGGGTGGAAAATAAGCACAAAGACATTTGTCTGCCAGGCAAAGGGAATAACGCAGCAAAGCAGCCACTGAGCTGGGAGACCTCCAAGAGACAGACCTCAGTGTGTGGGTTCATTACTCTGTTGCTGACTGATATCAGCCTCTTTGGGCTCAGAGAGATCTGCTTCATTTTAAATGGAACATTCCTCCAGGGATCTCATTAGCACCATCATGAAAGGGAGAAAGGAACTGAAGGTTGTTGGAGGGGTGATGGTAAAAAGGACAGAAGCGCTGTTGCAGAACGCGCTCAGAACCCGCATTTACTCTTTCTCATGCACACACACACTTTTTCTCTTGGAAAAGCTCACCCGCATTGCAATCATAATCTGTGGGATCATATGTCTATAGGTAAACACACACAGCTAACAGGCACCCCTACATGTTATGGTATCAGCCAGTTACAGAACAAAATGCTATTTCCCTCTCTAGGTGTGGGGCATACCATGCCAAGTTCTTTCAAACAGTCTGTTATAATCAACAGTACTTGGACATCCATGCCCACACAGGGGCTGAATTTGGGCAGGGCCACCATTCCGCTGGGGTAGGGATGTAGGTCAATTTAAAAGCCTGGTAGGTTTAAATTATCATGTTTGATGTCCCAGCAACAAACACTGCATTGCCCACCCCGAGCAGTCACAGACCCCAAGCAGTTACATGGGGACCACAGATGCTCCTTAAGCAGTGCTGCCCTGCAGAGACCAAGAGGGCAAGGTCTGCTCCAGGTGAACACCTTCATGGAGTATCTGGTGTTGAAGGTGGTACTATGAGAAGAGTTCTAAGGAAGTAATCTCTTTTTGCAGTGAAAGCAAAGCTCCAATGACAGAAATGAACCAGTGCCTTGCTCACTTCTCGTGTGACACATCAGGGCTATGTTCTGTCTGTGTTTGTTTCAAGAGGAATTGCAGGATGTCATCTGAGAGTCCAGGTGTTCTTTTTCTGTCTTCCAACAAGACTTCTCCTTCAGCTGGCTTTGAAAAACAGGCAGAAGGGGGGTAGTTTGGAAAGATCTTACACCCGTCTCTGTTCAAGACCAACTGTGCCATTTGGAGGCAACGTGACGCATATTTTGTTCCACCCCGGTTTGCCAGCTCTGAAATCTTCTGTGACAGACAGCGTGATGCAGCCTCGTAGGTCGGATCCGTCCTCCCTGGCTGCTTTTGGCAATACACCTTGTAGAAGTCATCAAGACATTTCCTGATGCTGGGATCTTCTGCACTGTCATGTTCGTACATCCATGGGAGCACAGCATCAATAGGTTCAGTGGGCTCAGGCAGCCCTGCTTTTGGGTAACATCTCACGTCTGCTTTCTCAGAGCCTTCAGCAGAGAAGCCCGCAGGAACGGCAGATGACAGATTGCTCTCTCCTGCAAGCATATGATCAATGACAATCATTAGTCACCAGGTCATCCCTGTGGCAAAATCTTTTTTTTTTGTCACCCCCCACACTGTAGTCTGGCAAACAGGCTCTTTGTACAACCAAGCTAAGTACTGCTCTAAACACGGCAGGACTGCCAGAGAGGTTTGCTGCATGGATTCATATAGGTTGGGCTGTGTTTGGGGATCTCACAGTTGTACCAACCTTGGCACTCTGTAGTGACTGAACTTAGTTGGTGGTACAGATCTCCTGGCTCCTTAGTCATACTTCCAAAGAGGTGGAAATTGGGATCTGCTGCTGCTGGAGATGACAGCTGACCCACAGGGAAGTCTGGTTTGCAGCTGAAACACTTCTGCATCCCTTTCAGTTTTCTTCCCACATCCCTGGGTCTAATCCTCCCCTTTTCATAGTTCTCAATTTAATTCCTACAGCACAGTGTGCAGTCCTGTCCTCCAGCTTTCAGTCAGGTCTACAGACTCCAAACCAACACTGTTATGGTGACCACATGGAGTTTCAGAATTGGGACTACAATGGGGGACCCTCTGCCTCCCCATGATGTCCCACTTTTGCAGCTCTGCTGCACTAAATGCTCTCCCCACATCCTGAAGAAATTTTTATAGATAAAATTTATGTCAAGGCCGAGGACTCATTCTTGACTACCTCTTCTCCTCCTTCCTTGCTCACCCACATCTCTGGATAACAGTGAGGGCTGTCATTTTCTGCTTCAATGCAATCCAGAGAGATGCTCTGTACTTGCACATAATTAATACAGCATAACAGAGACACAACACAGCAGAACAGAGACAGTTGGCAGTGACAAGACCAGGATGATCAGCACACTTCTAGTAGGAAGAGTCTCCATCAGAAGACTCTGAACTGGACTCTGGTACCCAGGTAATGCCTGTAACATCACTCTCATCTCCAAGCCCTCTGCACCAGACTGTTTGCCAAGCACCTGACTCACCAACAAGAACATTTTCTAGGGCTCAGCCAGAGGTTGCACAGCCGTCATCTGCAAGTTACATAAGCAGGATGCAGGCAGTCAGAAAATAGATTGGTCTTTTCTAATTCTGTGAAATATGAAGCAGAGTGCAGCCCTTCATTTTGGTAAGAGACCACGTTCAAAGGAAATCTCAGTGTGGTGGCAGAGGCTGTTCTTTCCTTCCCGGTACACAGAGAGCTGCCCTTCCCTTCCTGAGCAGTGTCATTAAAATGAAATTAAGATGTCTGTGTAGCCATAATCTACCTTGTCTCCCTTCCTCTCCCTCCTTCCTATCTTTGATCTTTCTCTTCAA
The DNA here is from genome assembly GCA_013396695.1 of Sakesphorus luctuosus. Lineage (NCBI taxonomy): Eukaryota > Metazoa > Chordata > Aves > Passeriformes > Thamnophilidae > Sakesphorus > Sakesphorus luctuosus. The sequence goes on along the minus strand of VWZD01005121.1, from coordinate 124,040 downwards.
TTTCACTTCATCTCTGATTATGGAATTTTAAATAGAACTTCTCCTTCTCTTGCAATGTGTCACTTCCAGCAGTACAAAGGAAAGCTTAGTGGCCCTCTTTTAACAATGGTATATGTCATCAGAATGGCAAATCAAAGAATAGGTCCATCTTTCCTCCATAATCTCCCAGCCTTGTTGCCTATGTTAAGCTGGAACTGAAGCCTCATGCATCTCTGATAATTGAATTAAGTGGCATTTGCACTCAGAGTCCTGTGGCAATTGTAAACCCCTGGTTGGGTTCCTGCTACTTCTTGCTCACAGCCACAATTTGTAAAGAGCAGCAGCTGCCTCCAGCTATAGATATCAAGCCTCCATGACCCAGGGAGGAGAAAAATCCTGCTGGTTTCATGTTGTCAGGGGAGACTTTTACGATGCTGCTCTGTCTTTCTCCTGTGATCTTAGTTTGAACATTAGGAAAAATTTCTTCACAGAAGTGGTTGTCAAACATTGGAACAGGCTGCCCAGGGCAGTGGTTGAGTCACCATCCCTGGAGGTATTCAAACAATGTAGATGTGGCACTTGAATACACGGTTTAGTGGTGGGCTTGCCAGTATGAGGTTTATGGTTGGACTCAATGACCTTAGAGGTGTTTTTAAACTCTAATGATTCTACTCTATTTTATTGTAAAGCCAGTATGGCCTATATAGCAGACACCCTCTGTTGAAGCACAGTCCACCAAAGAAGTGACCAGTAAGTACTTCAGCGACATATTCTAGGGTCTGGCTAGTCAGAATGTACGTTATTATTAGTAGTAGTATTAGTATTAGTAGTAGCAGCAGCAGTAGTATTAGTATTAGTATTACAGTTTTCTTTCAGTTACTGATTCAAATTTATGTATCTCCATTTTCCAATAGAAGACCCATTCTCTTGGTGAATTACTTTCCCAGCAAAGCCTTCTTAAGGCGAGACATCCAACGGGGTTGGATGCCCCATGCTGGCAGTGCTCATACCCAGACTGGATAAGGCCTTGAGCAACCTGGTCTAGTGGGAGGTGTCCCTGCACATGGCAGGGGGGTTGGGACTACACAGTCTTAAAGGTCCATGACAACCGTTTAAGACTCTGTGATTCTACGATATGAGAAGTTAGATGCAGAATTCCCAGAACAAATTTATACCTCACTGTTAAAGGTTCAAACACAGGAAGGTGGTGTTGGGAGAAGCCCCCTCAGAGAATTTTTCTCACCATATCAACACAAAAGGTTTAGGCTTGGAGTCCCAGGAGTGAGGACAAAAGACAGCTGATGGCTTTCAGATTCAAGTCTAATGGTGGGTGGATGTTAGAAAACAGAACCCTAGCACCTGGAGGTGGGGAGAAGTTTTTCTTTCTTTGCTCCCTGCGTGCTGGATTGATTTTTTGGGTTTTTTTTTTTGGGCAGCTGCAGGAAAAGAGCCACAGCTTGCTGGTGAGCTCTGATTCCTGGCTCTGCTCTTTGCTTTTTCCCCTCCATCCCTGGGCACCCTGAGCTTCGGAGAGAGAGAGAAAAAAAGAGAGACACAGCTGCTTCAGGACACTGTAAACCTCCTTTTCCCTCTTCCTGGGGACTGATTTGGACCGCAAGGAGATTCCTGGGAACTATCACCATTTTCTCCACTCACAGTTTTTTTTCCTTCTTTGTTTGGAACAGAAGACAAGGAGAGAGATCGAGAGAGTCCACGTGAGTTCATTCCCCGCTCATCTCTGCCTTGCTGGGAAAAAGACTGAGATTTCACCCTGCAGCTAACCAAGGTGTGACACTGACACTGTCCATAAATCTAACTGCTCCAGGAGGAACCTACCGTTTTGGGGGGTTGTTCTCTTTCATTTTTCTTTTACTTTTCATGCTGGGGGAGTAGTTTGCTCTGGTCTGTTTACAGTTAGATCTGTATCTGCATATATATATATATATATATATAGTAGTTAAGAACAGTTATCCTTCTTATATCCATTTTCTAATTAAAGTTCCTTTTTTTAAATTTAATACAGAGTGACGTGATTATTGTGTGTGGAGGAATCCTCTCCTCTGCTTTTTGGTAAACATTTTCCCTCAAACCAAGACACTCACAAAGTTCTGCTTTTCCTGACAATTTCCCAATACATTCTCAAATTAGGTGCCAAGACTGACCTTTTCCTCCCTAAGATATATCAGTTAAGGTAGAGATACTTACTTAATTCCCTCTAAAGGGCTGATACTGCTGTTGAAATGTGCAAATCTCCTGAATTATTTGTAAGCCACAGGGAACAAGCACAGTAGCTGAATGACTGCAGGGTCCAGAAAGAGCTTCTCAGCTGGGGCACTGCACAGCAGACAAGCACACACTGTATGCCAGCAAACACACTGCTAAAGGCAAAGACAGCACTCACCTAATCAATCCCTTTGCCTCCCTGCCATGCACCTGCACCCCTCAAGAAAACTGGGGTTCCCTGATAACACACAGCAGTGTTCAAGCTCAGACCTTTCTGGCCATCTCTTGGCAGCAGAAAAAAAGGTAGTTCTGTAAATTCTTTTGTAAAATCCTCTTATGGCAAACTTAACAACACAACTGTCACAGATACTTGTGGCTTGGCCCAGCACCTACAGGAGTCAATGCAAAGATGAGCAGGGCCCAAAACTCTCTCTCTGTTTGCCTGTAATAGAATTTAATCACCAGAGAATCTGGCTTATTATTTTTAGCTATTTTCACACAACTATACCTCTGAGCATTAAAGGGGGGAAAACCCAACAGAAAAGCTAAAAAACCCTGAAAGAGGTCATTATTCATATCTCTATTTCATTTTCACATGATAGATAATCATCAGTAAGAACATATATTATTTCATCTGCACCCCCACTCCATGCTAATTGAAGTTCAGCATTTGCAGCTTATTAGTAAAAGACCCGGGGGTGGATGAAAGGATATTCTTGTGTTTATAAACCTGCTGATGAAAATTTAAAAGCTCCATCTGGTACAAGCACATAACCCTACTGCCCGAAGCACAGAACCAAATCCTGTCTTGCACCTGGGCCACTTGCAGCAATGCAACAATTCTGCAATATTATTATTTGCACTTACACAAAAGCAGCTCATGTAGTTGAGTTTCTGTGTAACTGTGTTCATACACATACAGTCAGAGAGTAAAATAAGATCTTTCAAAGAGCTACTACACTGCTGGCTTTCTGGGAAAAGAAATCCCCCCCAGTTCAGGTGGGGAGCGATCCCTGCAGCTGCTTCACTGGAGCTGGTGCTGCTGTGGTCTCTGTCTCTATCCCTTGCAGGGGCTTAGCTGGATGCCAGCAACTGAAAATTCTCTCTTACATCTATAGTTGGATTTCCCCAAGTCTGCTGCCTTCTCACACTGTCTGACTGCCTCCCAGGAGCCCTGTGTGTGGGATGTGTGGTGCCCTGCCTGCCCAGTATGCAAAGGCCCATCCTGTTATGAGGGACTGTGAGATTTATACCATAGACCTGAGTATGGGAGGGTTAAACCACAGTGGTTTGTCATGAGCAGCTTAGCAGCATGGCTTAGGAGTGACTCCTTGCACAGATGGAGCTTGAGTTCCAGCCCATCCAAATGAATGCCAACCCCACACCCACCCAGAACTGCTCTGGTGCTCTCAGACACTCCTGGAGCAGCCACATTGAAGAAGGCATAGAGCCTCATCTCTAAATGGTTCAGCCCTTGGGCTCTTCCAGCCCCTTGACTGACCACATACTGTAGGTAACTTGGAGCTAGGGCTCAATTTCTCTATGTGCCTCTACCATGCCACTCTAAACAAGGAGACTATGAGAATGAGAAAAGCAAATAATTTTTTTGAACAGAAATAAGTTAATCTAGAGACATACAGATAGCATTTATGTTCAGGGGAGTGACTGAAGTTCAAACAGATGTTGATTAGATGATGCTACACCACATCCCTGTGTTGTAAAGTCACAAAATCACAGAATCAATTCTGGCTGGAAAAGACCTCTAAGATCTTCGAGTCCAACTATGACTGAACACCACATGTCAACTAGACCACAGCATTGACTGCCACATCCTGTCTTTCTTTAAACATCTCCAGGGTCAGTGACTCCACTTCCTCCCTGGGCAGCTCATTCCAATGTCTAATCACAGTTTCTGTGAAGAAATTCTTCCTAATGTCCAACCTAAACCTCACCCTGTTGCCGGTTGCCTGGGAGAAGAGGCTGACCCCCACCTGGCTACAACCTCCTTTCAGGCAGTTGTAGAGGGTGACAAGGTCTCCCTTGAGCCTGCTTTTCTCCAGGTGAAACAACCCCAGCTCCCTCAGCTGCTCCTCATAGGACTTGTGCTCCAGACCCTTCTCTGCCCTTCTCTGGCCTCACTCCAGCACCTGAACTGAGGGGCCCAGAACTGGACACAGGATTCGAGATGTGGCCTCACCAGTGCCAAGTCCAGGGGAAGAAACACTTCCCTGGTCCTGCTGGCCACACTATTCCTGATACAGGTCAGAATGCCATTGACCTTCTTGACCACTTGGTCACACACTGGTTCATGTTCAGCTCCTGTTGACAAGCACTCCCAGGTCCTTTCCTGCTGGGCAGCTCTCCAGCCACTCTGCCCCCAGCCTGTAGCACTGCATGGGGTTGTTGTGGCCAGAGTGTAGAACCTGACATTTGTTTTTGTTGAACCTTATACTGTTGGCCTTGGCCCAGCCTCTCCAAATCCCTCTGCAGAGCCCTCCTACCCTCCAGCAGACTGAAACTCCCACACAACTTGGTGTTGTCTGCAAATTTACTGAGGGTACAGTTGATCCCCTCATGCAGATCACCAATAATATTGAACAGGACTGGGCCCAACACTGATCCCTGGGGGACACTATCAGTGACCAGATGCCAGCTGGGTGCAANACTGGTTCATGTTCAGCTCCTGTTGACAAGCTCTCCCAGGTCCTTTCCTGCTGGGCATCTCTCCAGCCACTCTGCCCCCAGCCTGTAGCACTGCATGGGGTTGTTGTGGCCAGAGTGTAGAACCTGACATTTGTTTTTGTTGAACCTTATACTGTTGGCCTTGGCCCAGCCTCTCCCAGATCCTTCTCCAGGTCTCTCAGAGCCCTCCTACCCTCCAGCAGACTGAAACTCCCACACAACTTGGTGTTGTCTGCAAATTTACTGAGGGTACAGTTGATCCCCTCATGCAGATCACCAATAATATTGAACAGGACTGGGCCCAACACTGATCCCTGGGGGACACTATCAGTGACCAGATGCCAGCTGGGTGCAACACCACTCACCACCACTCTCTGGGCCCTGCCATCAGCCAGTTCTTAACCCAGTGAAGGGTGCACCTGTGCAAGCCATGGGCTGCAGCTTCTCCAGGGGTATGCCATGGGAGATGGTGTCAAAGGCTTTGCTGAAGTCCAGGTAGAGCACACCCACAGCCTTTCCCTCATCCACTGGGTGGGTCACCTGGTCATAAAAGGAGAGGGGGTTGGTCAGGCAGGACCTGCCTTTCCCAAACCCCTGCTAGCTGGGCCTCATCCCCTGGTTGTTGTGTGTATTGCCATGTGATCATACTCAAAATGATCTCCTCCATAACCCTGTCAGGCACCAAGGTCAGACTGACATGCCTGTAGTTCCCTTGGTCCTCCTTCCGACCCTTCCTGTGGGTAGGTATCACACTGGCCAACATCCAGTCATCTGGGACCTCCCCATTTAGCCAGGACTGATGCAGCTCAGCAAGCTCTTCCACCAGCTCCCTCAGCACCCTGGCATGGATCCCATCCAGTCCCACAGACCTGTAAGCACCTGAGTGCTTCAGCAGGTCACTAACTACTTCCTCCTGGGTTAGAGGGGGTCTATTCTGCTCCCCATCCCTGCCTACCAGCTGAGGGGACCAGCTGCCCTGATTATAACCAATATTCCTGGTAAAGACTGAGGCAAAGAAGGCATTAAGTACCTCAGCCTTCTCCTCATCTTTGGTGACTGTATTCCCCTCAGCATCCAACAAAGAATGGAGGTTTTCCTTGGCCTCCTTACCAATTCTGCCCCTAACTCTGACGTGCCACCCCAGGCTCATCCCTAGCCAGCCTGGTCTCATCCCCTATGTTCTGGTTGGGAAGACAAACTCCAGCTACAGACTCTCATGTCAGAGCTTAAAATCGTGTCTTGCCCAAGGCACCACCACGATTTTATGCCAGGCTCAAGACCTGCAAGGGACCACATATCCAAACTTTCCATCACAGAGGAAGACAGAAAACTGTCAGTCACAAAATCAGCCACTTCTTGACCTGGACACTGACACCTGTACCTCATTGTGCTCTTTTTACCCATGAATCTTCTCCCCACTGTGACTTGTTAACAGTCAAAAGGCAACACATTCTCAGCATCCACGAGCAATGAGACATACAAAAGTCACACAAGAAAGACAAAAGGTACCCATTGTTTTGGTCAATGGTAGCCATCCCTCCTTTAGAGGGCCATTCACAAGTTCTCACAGACTGTATTATTTCTGTTTTTCCATCAACCTGTCAGGATGTACCTGGAGTGACAGCAATCATCCACAAATAACAAAGGGTCCCTAACTTTGTAGTTGCTATGAAGTGCCAAAACAAGTCAACACAGACACATCCCTGAGAGTTGCTCCAGCCTTCTCACTGCTCCTAGAAAACCCCTTTTTGCTTCTCCATCAGACATGCCCATATGGCATGGGAAAGCTCCAGCAGAGGATGACAGCACTTGGGCTTGAGCAGAGGTCCTGACTGACACCAAATCTATGCCAAACTGCATGATCTCCAGGATGCATCTGCACAAGAGGCTAGAACAGGTCCCATGTCACAGCTGAACTCCCTACATGCCTGTGCACCTCACAATCACATGTTGAGCACTTGAAACTGCTAATGCAGAGAAAACCATTTTTTTATTTTCCTTTCCACCTGGATGATTTCCAGGGAGAGCTCACGTATCATCATGGTAATGCAATTCCCCTCTGTACAAGGAAGAAAGAAGAAATTCAGGGAGAATTTGGCAGGAGCTCATTCTACCCCCCATCTCCCACCACACTTCAGCCTGCTAGTTATTGCATATCTGAGTACTCAGGCATTGCAAAGTTAGACATTCTGGAACCAAATTTTATTGCCCTTGCATTAATAACATTTCCACTGATTGCCAACAGTTTAAAACCCATGCATGAACTGCTGATTACATCCCTTCACATGAACTGCAATATATTTGCATTGTATGATTTCTGTTACTAACATTTAAGTTGGAACTGCACCAAAAGACAAGTATCAAGAAAACGAGTATCCTTCTGCTCAGTGCTGCACAAACACCCAGCACCTGGAGTAATGACAGATCCCAAGGCGTTTGTTGTACAGTATTGAAGAATTGTGGTAGAGATTACAATTTCTCTGCACACCTCTCTGCCTTACAGAAAACAGCTGTTGACTTCCTGTGCAAAAGAAAATAAAATTTTCAATGACAGTATCATTAAAAAATTACTGTTATAAGCAGAGAAAATTTGTTCCTTGAGGGTATTTAAATAGTGAACTGAAAGTGAAAATAAGAATATAATAAGCCTTGCTACTTTGCTGTGTCCCTGATGACAAACAAACCAGCTTCCTCCTGTCAGAATATGCAGTAGGCTGTAGCTCACAAGTTTGTATCTGTGAGACTGCGCTTTACACATGCTATAACCTGCTATATTCTCCATCCACCAGCCCATGGGGGAGTCACATGTTGCTGAGTCTCACTGCTGAGAGCCGGCCAGGAGCTCCTGGTCAGGGTGGGCAAAACACAGAAGGAAGGGAAGGGAGAGGCTGGAGGAATTTTGGGACTGGAGTAGAAAAGGGAGACAGAGGAATTGCACAGGGTATATAGCCCAGCACTGAGTTAGACTCCTTGCTTTTTTTCTTCTGTCTGCTGCACATTTGTGGTGTGAAAAGTTGGGGGAGAGGCTTTAATTTGCACCGAGTAAGACGTAAGCAGTTATTTTAGGGATGCGTAAAAACTCTTCCCTTTCTGCCTAACTCCCTCAGGAATCTGAAATTCGAGCAAAATAAAAAGGCTGGCAAATGCTAAAGTGCTTTTGAAATGCAATATGCAGGCAGAGTGCATTCCCCTAGACACTCTTCCAAATGTCACAGTTGGTATTAATCTCTGCCCTGCTCTGAGAGCTCACATCCAATGCCTGCTGTGCCACACTTTTAAGACAGCTGGAAAACTCAGCTCAGTGAAAGCTTTCAGAGAACACTCTAGTTAAACACACTGGATTTAACAAACCACAGAGAAAGTCAGCTACTGTATGAACTACAAATTAACACTCCTTATTTGCTGAGAGCCCAGAGACAAACGCTGCTGTCATCTCACAAATCTGTCTCTAAGCAACCAAGCCCCACAGTCAGGGCAATAGGGATGGGCAGAAGCAGCATCAGCATCATGAACACCATCACTTACAGCTGTGCCCCAAGAGCCTGATGATGAAATATCCTCAACCAGGCCCCAGAGCAACAGGCATTGGATGTAACTGCAAACAGCTGCCATAAATGCAATAGCATCCAGGAACTTCTCTCTTTGCAAAGATCCCAGCTGCCTGAGATGTTATTTTTATGAGGTAAGTTCTTCCCTTGGAGCTCATAATCACTCTAAAAATAGAAACAGCAAGGTTAAGAACTCTTCAAATAGGTATAGTTAGAGTGATTTAATCTACCTGACTCTGTAGCCAGCAGAAAAACCCTAAAGCATCCTATTTGTCTCAAATTGTGATTTTAAAAAAGTTGCTTAAGATCTAAGGTTAAAGATTGTATTATCAAGAGCAACCTTTCTCTGAAACATAAATAATAAAGTTTGTGCAGCTGAAAACACTAACTGTCAATTAAAGTTATTACCCAGCAGATGAGAGCACCAAGGGGCTCTATTAAACTGCAGCTATCGGCTGCTTTCCTGTTACACACACAGTCTTGGGAACTCAGCCAGACTCAACTTGTCTGTGTAACACTAAAGGCACCAATTTCCAAAGGGAAACTCTGATAAGGCTCTTTGAGCTAATTGCTCAGCTTCTAATTAGGCAGTAGGAGACACTGTAAGAATAGTACCATGCAAGTTCATATGCACAGACACAGCAGTGCTGTGCCAGACTCCTTTCCTCAGCCACAGCCCAACTGTGGTTTCAGTTTCTGACAGACAGGATCCAACATGAGCATCCCCATGACAAGCCTCTGCCTTCTCTGGTGGTGAAAGTATAAACAACCCACTCATGTCAAGTCCCTTACAGCCACAGAATCACTCTGCTCACAGGGAGGACTCACCACTTGAATCAGATCTGACCCCTGTCCTCCTGTGAGCAGACAGAACTCTTCTAATAAAATGATTGGTTTTCCCTTCTTTTAAACTTCCAGTGTTGCTTTTTTATAGATGGAAGGCTCTAATTCAGCCCCAGATCATGTTTGTCTTTAAGCTCATCTTATTTCAGAATAAAAGCAAAGTCTGGTGCTTCCAACTGCTGAGAAACAATCCTGCCTGCCTTGATTTTCACTGTTTAAGATTTGTAAAGAATTTTGTGGAGGAAATCTGTGTTTTATCGTGACTATTTAAGATTTTTAATGAATTTTATGGAGGAAATCTGCATTCTATAGTGCCTGAAGAAGCTTCCCCACTTTATTTACATTGCACAGCTGAAGCACATGCTAGTTCTTTCTATTTTTTCCTGCCTAAATCTGTAAATTCCAGTTTGTTTATTCTCTTTTTTTTCTCCTCAGATGATTATCTATAGAAAGTTAGCTCTTCATGAACTGTTAGCTTTCTGACACAAGAAACATTCCTAAGGAATCCTAATTAACTACGGGGGATAAATTTTTATTCAACCCTTCAGTTTGGTCACTAGATAGTTAACTCCAGAAATCTGGAAAAGGATTCTCTATGCCATCCTCTTGAGCCAAGAGCTGAGAAAGTCCCTTGGAAGCCTGAGTCATCCAAGGAGACCTCTTGCAGAGAAGAGGGATTGATGAAAGAAAATGTTCTTCATAGTTCTAAGGTAAAGGACAAGCAGGGAGAAATCCTTCTGTTTCTGGCAAGACACACAAAGGTGAGATACTGCACGTTTAGACATTTTGCTGATGTGGCCATTCAGAACTGATGAAGTTGAGCTGAAATTAAAAGCAGACTTGAGAATCTATCTGGATGAGAATCAGGGATCATAGACAAGTCTAGCAAAAGTAAATCTGGAAGTTATTAAATCCAGTTCTTTGGGGTTTTAATGAACCCTCTGCTAGAGGCCCCAAAAGGCAACACATTGTATGATGCAAACACCCATTTTTGAGGATGGGGCTGAAATAAACAGAGGGAAACCACCACTCACTCTGAAATATTCAGTATTGGCCAGTGAAAATGCCAGGAAGCAGCCCTAGATTACAAATATTACTAAGACAATATCACTATATTTGCAATTATTACAAAAGAAAATGCAAAGCAATATCCTTTCTTGACGTATGAAATATTTTGTCTTTCATTCAGTTACACAAGTTCAGGAGTCAAGAATACCAACAATCTGATGCCTTTGGCAAGAGTAGGAATAAGCAGACAGCTCTCACTGGAGATGAGTTGCTCAAGTTTCAACATCGGTTTACAAAAATACTCCCTCTGCATCTCTTTGTAGAGTGACATGCATGACAGTTTGCTTGGAAGAAAACAGAATATGATGCTCTTCATACAGCTACCATGGAAGAGGAAGAGCCTGCCATGACACTGTTTCTTTAACGAGAAGAACAGACTAGCAGACCAATGTATTATATAAAATGTAGCAAAATATTTGCTTTATTTAAAGATTCTGTGACCTTGGAAAGGGAGATGGGATGGGGTGCTGTCCAGTGTACACTGCCTTCCCTTGGCACTATAGCAGTTGAAAGCCCAATTCATTACAGTGTTAGCACCCCAAACACAAAAATACAGTTTACATTGAAGAGATTCACAGGCATTTCAGCTCTGCTTCCAACCAGCTATGCACAGCTGTGGACACTTGTGACATGGGAATCACAGGTAGAAACAGCTTTGTTTAACATCTTTACTGATGATTTAGATGAGGGGATTGAGTCCATCATTAGCAAGTTTGCAGACAACACCAAGTTGGGAGGGAGTGTTGACCTGCTGGAAGGCAGGAGGGCTCTGCAGAGGGATCTGGATAAACTTGAGAGATGGGCTGATTCCAATGGGATGAAGTTCAACAAGGCCAAGTGCTGGGTCCTGCACTTTGGCCACAACAACCCCATGCAGTGCTACAG
>VWZD01005121.1:98611-112665 GCA_013396695.1 Sakesphorus luctuosus | reverse complement strand
AGGACAAAGGGGGCACGGGCTCAAGCTCTGCCAGGGGAGGTTTAGGTTGGATATCAGGAAGAAGTTCTTTATAGAGAGAGGGGTCAGGCATTGGAATGGCCTGCCCAGGGAGGTGGTGGATTCCCCATCCCTGGAGGTTTTTAACTGAGATTGGACGTGGCATTGAGTGCCATGATCTGTTAATTAAAGTGAGGTTGGATTAAGGGTTGGACTTGATGATTTCAGAGGTCTCTTCCAACCCAACTGATCCTACGATTCTATGAAATGCAGTTTTTGACCAAGAAAATACTGCAAAGCAAGGTACTTTTAAAGCATCCCTCTTGAACTCTAAGTAAAATTACACTACTTGTAAATACTTTTGAGAACAAAAGAGTTATGACCTATAACACCATCATCAGTCATCTTCATGGGAGGCCCTGCACTTGGAAACCTAAATGCTGATGTGGTATCTGGGGACCACAGATTGTAAAACAGCTGCTGTAGGGAAAAGAAAATGCTCTAAAACCTGTGGAGGTAGAAAACTGTCACATAACGCAGATGACAGTGAAGGGTGACTTAAACAAACTTCCATCCAACTCTTTACTCCCTCCAACCTGCACACCTGGGTCTTAGTCAAATGTATCTGTGTGAGTTTGTTCAACTTTCTATCAACTTATGATCTGGGTTCAGATCCCAAACTAGTGGGTTGATTTTCAGGAGTGCTGAATACGCAGATGCTCTTACCAAAGTTAAAAGAAGTCAGAGAGATTTTAGCAATTTGGAAAACAGTGTTATCTAATCTTTAACAATTCTTCAGCAGCAGATCACTCCAAGTTGTACAACAGAACAACAAGAGAGGTACCTCTTGGTTCTCAGATTTTAAGGTTGTGATCTTTCATTTTTGTCTAAGGCCAAAAGCACAAGTGTGGGAATACTGTAAGAAATGCTCACAGATGGACTGATTCTCTCTAGGTGGAATGGAAATAGCTCACTGTGTGCAGTCTGTACCTCTGCAGATCAAAACTCTTTACCTCCAGTCAGGATAGATCATTCATGCAGAACAACACACAACAGTTGCAGAGATGGTTTCCTGACGTTATGTGCAACAAGATGATTTTAAAACCATGCTTCTGGTCTGTGTCATGCTCCTGAAAATATGCTGCATGTCAGACAAACACAGAAAGGTCTGCTTTTCTTTGACAAGCAGGAGTAGAAAAAAACCCCCAAATCACAAAGAAATAAACTTAAAAGGCACAGGCAAATAGCAGATACAAAGGAAAACAACAAAACTACTGGTATTCTGGTGAACATCTGAGGGCAGAGTGAGGCATTTTCCCAGTCTCCCTGCAGGCCTGATGTGGCTCTGTGAATGGAACAGAGATGTGCCAGCCTGGAGTGCCTTGGCACAGAAGAGCAGACCATGTAGGTCTGTCCCCTCCATAGCTGTGTGGGCTGTGAGATCACACAGCTCGGGGCTGTTTCACTCTGCACTACCAGAGGAAGCTTCTGCATCAGCCACTGATCAAAGAATGAAAAACCAGACTCAAATATAAGAATGGAAGCAAGACACCAATCTCCACCTATGAGCTTTCCACAGGCTAATAAATGAAATATCCTCATATTGAAGAAATCAGAGTCAGATTTATCAAACAGTCACCACGGAAATTTTCAAGAGACAGAAAATGCAAATTGAACAGATTACAATGAAAAGCAAGTAAGATATACAAGTTTAATAACTTGGAGATATTTGTCCATCACTAGGCTGTGACATTTTGGCTTGCCACTTTAAAGGTACATTGAATAAACATTTGAGCCATCTACTTTTGCTCCAGTATTACTTAAAATGAAGTAATGAATAGAAAGATTATTGGACAAGAGCAATAGGCACATATATAGACCATTTACAATTGCTGGAGGCTTGAGAATCACAAGGGCTTTTTCTTAATTATCTCTGTGCTGTTTAGGGAATCACAGAAAATCTCTTCCATCAGACCTAGCTTGATAGAAAATTAGGTTTTGAACAGAAGTGTTTTGCCATTTAATCAGTCAGCTTTCTGCACAAATTGTCTATTGCTACTAAACCCTGGACCTGAAAACTGAAATTGGAGATGGTTATAAGAAGTGCACTGTGAGCGGATCCTCAGGACCTTAAGCAGCTGCACTCACTCACCAAACTTTTCTCAGCTGATGTCATGGCTGTGGTACTTTATATGCCTCTGAACAGATTAAAGAAAACCTGAAGTGCAGAGCAGAAGGGAGAAAGTCCTTAAAAAACAGCATGACTTTACAATCCAACAAGAAGAAAAATGACTGAGCAAGCAACTAGAGCAGTCGCCATTCCTATCTGTCCTCTCAGCCAGTCATGAGAAAGGCTTGGCAATGCAGGCATTTCCCTGCTGTAATTCAGCTTTGCCCTCAAAGGCCAAACAGGAAAAGATTTCAGTCATTCCAGACTTGTTTGCATCCAGACTTGTTTCCATCCCTTTAACTAGCTGTATAGTCTATTAGTCTATTAAGAAAACTTAGCCATGAGCAGATCTGAGTGCACTTAAACCTCTCAGTTCTACCTCAAATCAAACATTTCACTTGAATTATTTGTGGGCACATCCCTGGGTAAAGTATGAAGGCAAGAGGGAGCCCAAATCCTGTTCACAAAGCAAACAAAACAAAACTTCCTGTTGCCCATCCCATATTGCTACCCCACAGCAATTCTGCACCAGGATGGCTCTCCTGAGGGCTGCACACACTTTATCAGGGAAGAGCCTTGTGCTGTGTGTGCAGCACTTGCCTTTAGCAACACCTTCAACTAGTGACGAACTGTGGTTAGTGATAGTTACTGCAACCACCCAACTGTTCACCACACTCCTAGGACACAGATGTTTTTAAGCCACACTATGATCTTCCCTTACCACACATAGCTTGAAAACATTTTGTAATTGTAATGTTCACAAATACTTGTGAACAGAAATATTAGTTCAAGCCTGCAAAATAAGGTGAACAGAAGAACAGATAAACCAGACAATTCAAATGTTTCTTTGTTAAGGGAAACATTTTTGGCTCACCTTAGGCCATAAGATTGCCTAACTGAAAATATCTACTTCATTCAACAATAATCACAAAAGCAGAAGGGTAGGGAAAGAGAAAAAACTTTAAAAAGCATAACCCATATGATATTTGCATGCATAAATATTTGTACCATTTACAAATAATAAAGAAGAGCACCCTAAGGATTTTTCAAGGTGATGCAGGAGTGTTTGCATGACTTTTAACAGAGTAGTGAGATGAATTATGCTCATGTTTGTTTAGATTTTGTTCTCTGAATATGGGCTAGAGAGACTACAGAAATAGATACACTGATATGGGAAAACACCAGTGAATCCAGAACTTGCAGCTCATTGATCAGACTCCCAAACTTGCATGGCTCTTTTTACAAATGTGAAGCTACCAAGGTAATTGTGGCATTTAGCAATTCCCATTGCAACTGCTCCTCTCTCCAAAACAGTATCAGAGGGGGAAAAAAGACAGCAAATAAAAATTATGAAAATAAACATGAGTAAAGTCCAACAAGTGGACAACTAACAGATAAAACAGAGCCTAGAAAACCAGGGGCTACAGCTCAGGTGTTAAATGCATGAAAATTATGTTACTAAAGAACTACATATAAACTAAAAACAACCCAGTTTTCTGGGTGTGCAACCAGTCAGATGGGTTTAAAGGTGTCCTTGGACTAGTGATGGGGATTGTTTAACAAAGAAACAATTCTTTCAATATGGTGAAGTGCTGAGGCCAGAACAACAGGCCCTGAGCCAGAGTTAACCTCCAGATGAACATTCCAACCTAATGTATTTAGCCATGCATCTGCTTATTAGCCAAAATTCTGTACAGTCCTTAGTAAAATATGTAACAATACACCTGTGTAAACATGTACACCTGTCAGTAAGATATTACTGGTATTAGCTTAACAGGGAAGGTTAGTATCTGTTCATTAATGAGATGTGAATGTATCTGTCTTTATGTATTTAGAGACTAGTCAAGGCCATAGAAGAAGATGTCTGGCCTCATTTGATAGTAGATGGTCCAAACTGACCTCCTGATTTTCCTCTGGAGCCCTGGCCAGGCTTTGGGTGAAAACCAAGGAGAAAAGAAAGCCACATATTTTCTGCTCTAAAAAACTGATGTAAGCTTGTTTGTTTAACAGTGTAAAAGCTGGAGCCTTCCACAGCAAAGATGGAGACCTCACCTACTGTGTAGGGAGTTCCCAGTTCCCAGGAGGGGTTCTCTAACCCTTCCCTGTGATTGGGGCTTCTCAGCTCACATGCAGGTCTGGATGGTGATGATGGCAATGAGTTAAGGGTAACTGGTGATGCATCTTTCTTAATCACTATAGACACTCTTTGTAGTAATGATTAGGTGCATTTCTGAGCTTATCCTTTTGTAATTCTTTGCTTCTTTTGTAGTTCTTTGCTATTTTGCACTACAGTAAATTTACACACTTGTTCTTTAAAGTTGGTGTCTGTGTTTCTTGTGCTGACCCTTGTCCCCTGGCAAAACAGACAGTGGCCTTGCTCAAAGTTTGGGGATTTTTACCTGATCTCCGCTGGAGGAGACACCTCAGCATCTTGCTTTTGGATGTACATTTTAAGGAGCAGAGGGAAGAACAATGTGCTTCTGAGTATTGCTCTATTTGTTGAGAAAGACTCTGGCCCATGTAAAAAAATAATTGAAGAAAATGTGTTGGTCTGAGTCTACACTGAAATGGAACTCATAAATAAAACCCAACAGGGTGATTCTGAGTTACTTTCAGCTCTCAGTGAGCCCCTTAAGATAGACAAGGTGAAAAAGCCATTACAAAGTGCAATGTCTCACTGAAATAAGGGGCAAAATGGTTACAGAAGCCTGAAAATTTGGTTTAATTACCAAAGTAGCTTCAAATCCATGTCGCTCATCATTCCTAGGGAAGCAGCCTCAGTCCTGGTCCTGATATTGTTCAGGGAGTGTCTGGGAGCAGGTGGGTTTTCCAGACCCTTGTGCACAGCCCTAAATGCTGGACTGCTTCTCTGTGATGGAGAGCAAAGCATTAACACCACCCAAAAATTTGGCATGACAGAGCAGTGCACGTTCTGCTGGACCATTTCAGATTTGGCTACTTGTAGTCAAATTATAATGTGGTTAAAATTAATGCAGAAAATTGAAGATAATTTTGACCAAACTGTGCAACTCACTCATACCAGCAATGGAAACATGCCAACTTCAGATATGAAATCTCATTTTCCAGAGAGGTGTTCAAACAATGAATGTTCATACATATCTTAGAGTAACATGCCCTGTTCTTTTAAAAATGTCAATGAATTAATGACAAGTCTCTATTGAACAGCACTCTTGGTAGACATTATTACAAAAATAATCAATAATATTAATAATTTTAACATAGCCATTCATCTACTCAAAGGAAAAAACAAATATTTAACTTAATGAATGCCTTAAAATTGATATTTTTATTCAATGGTAATATTGGGTAGTATGATATATGTATGATATAAAACAGATCCTTATCAGTGACAATAGATTCAATTTTTCAAATAAAAATGAAAGTTTGCCACTGGTCAATTCCCTGTATCTAAAGTGGAGATAATCCTGACAGCTGTGTTCCAGTACAAGCTAAAGTCTCCTGGTTCTTATTTGAGATTGCTTGGTGAGTGGGATTTGACAGTCCAGACAAATTTAGCAGATCTTAAATTGTGGTAATTTTAACTTTTTTTAATCCCAAAAGTTTTTGATCAGCTCAAGAAGGCCTAGGAAACATAATTCAAACAGACTGGATTCTGTGACTGTAGTAAATACATCTGTTTTATTTATAAATAAAGCAGGGAATTCTGAAACAAAAGCTTCAGTGAACACTTCCAGCTCAAGTTTTGGGATTGGTCTTCAAAGACTACATAATAGGGTTTTTTTAGATCAAATGGGGACAACATAAGGATGTAAGTAGATAATTTCCATTACCTTGACAACCTGTTTTCTTAATCTCTTTCATTTTCTCTGCCTCAGTACCTTTGCCAAAGAGGTCACTTCTGCACAGTGTGTAAGCCACTTGAGCCCCTTAAAGAAGGCGTAGCTACACAAACAAGAGTGTACCAGAAAATGCTCACATACAAAAATTACTTGAGTATTTCTAACTTACAAAAAAAAGGTGGCTATGTGCATTTACCATTAATTAAACTGAGTCAGGAACAGCTGTCAAAAAAAAAAAAAGACATTCGGGGATCCCTCTGCTCTGAGGGTTTAGAACTGCTATGTTCATAGCACAAGAGTTTTTTTATTTCCTCCACTCTACAAACAAATCCATTTTCCACTTTCACACTCTTCCCTTGGTCACATTCACTGCTGAAGGTTAATCGTGACTCTTAAGACAACAGGAGATATATCTGACACTTCCTTCAGCTGGAAAAATGTTTAATGCATTAAGGGCACAAAAAATGGTGCCCTTGAGTAAGCAAATGAATCAGGATAAAATAAAGGTCACTGAGGAATAAAATAAAACAAATACTGTTTGTCTGTGCAGAGGCTTACTGCCCCTTCTGTAGCTTCTGTCACTTACTCTTTATAATAAAGAAATAAGAGGTCAGTCTGCTGCAGCACAGCCTTGAAACAATTCAGAGATTCAAACAGAGGTGAAGACAAAAGGCATATTTTAGTGACAGCTGCACTTGTGATCTATTGCCGACATATAAGCACAAGCAGAGCACAAAGAGCAAAGTGAAGCCATGCAAGGTTAATTATGGAGTGTGATCTTGTTACTTCCTTTAAAACCCAAGCACATCATCACTGTCATGTACTATAGAGTCCAAAAGATATTGTGGGATTTTTGTGTTTTGAGTGGGTTTTTTAACCTTCACCTCAACAATGAAGGCTTATTCATGCCCCTGCCAAACCATGAGGAAAAGGAGGCGTGGGAAAAGTTATTTAAATCTGCTCATGGTCAACAAAACACTGACACATTACGGCAGCGCAGAGTCAGTTTGAAGACAGCAAACGAGTGGTCTGTCCTGGTGGAGTGCAGACAGTGCAAAGCAGGAAGAAAGGCATGTTTGCTGCCTGGCAGAGAGGTTTGGCAGAAGTGATGTCATCAGCCTGTGCTGCTTCCTTTCCAAGCCTCATTCTGTGGCACTTATTCACACTGCGAGCTCAGGGGTGTGCTGACTGTTCCTTCCCATGGATAAACCAGCACATGAGGTGTGATGCTTGCCTGGTCCAGGATCCAAGGGAGCCTCCAGAGCGCCAAACAGGTGCACCACAGCACCATCCCTGTGCTCCCTGGCAGTCTTGATCCCAGAGAAGATGCAGGTTCTGCTGTTCAGGGCCATGAGCAGAGCAGCACACTCTCCAGTCTGCCACTGCCCACCCTGCTCATGGAACTTCAGCATGGAGGTGTGGGATTTATCCCCCCCTGAACCCATATCGTGGCACTGAGCTGTACTGTAGATGGACTTGGCAAACCACACTGAGTAAAATCTCTACTGGAAATCCCACAGTGGAAGTCTGGTGGAATTTCAGATGTGCTTCTAGGAGGTAGGTGGCATCATCAGTAGCTGCTTTCTTACATCCACTGTCCCTCTCAGTGGGGTCCTCTCTACCTGCCAGCACTTACCCAGTCCCACATCTCACTGTGTTTGAGAGATCACACTCCCAACACAGATTTTCATAGACTACAACTAAGGTAGTAGCAGTGTTTATTTTCTCAACTACATTACAGGACTTTTTTCTCATGTTGCAGAAAATTAATTTAAAGAAAATTTGAAATAAATGCAAATAATACATTTTAAATGCAATTTACAATTCAAGGAGACAAAATGATTTTGAAATCTTTAGCAAAAACCAATCTCAAGTTAAAAGGTGATTGAAAAGAAATTACATCCTGGCAACAGGTAAATTATATTACAGACAGCTAGTTGTCCAACAGAAACACACTGGACTGTGATACACATCAAAACAAATCTAATTACCCCTGAAAATCAGAGAATCTGTGAGTTTACCTAAAAAACAGGAAATGAGCTTTTAATTGTTTCCACTGCAAACAAAAAAGAAAGACATTGATTAACTTACTGGGCTCAAGAGAGGTAATTATTCTGCAGCAGATGCATCTGTAAGAGCAATTCTGTGACAGCTCCAGATTTAATCTGCCTTTGTTTTATGAAGACCATCTGCACAGGTTACTTTTTTTTCCCTCAGATTTTAGGTTTTGAGATGAACTCTGCTCAGACAGAATGCAAAACTCAATTACAGCCCAGTATCAGCAGCTCCTGATGCCAGACACAGAGACCAAGTCTAATGAAAGGCCCCTAGCTGAAAACAGTTTAATTTCCTTTAAAAAAACCCCCAAACACTCCCCAGCTTTGAAAAAATATTAAAAATATTATGAAAACAGATGAACAGATTACAACAGATTACTGAGCACATATGAAAGGGAGAATATTTGAAAAGGTTTTTGCCAGGAAACAAGCTAGGAAGTATTTTATTAAAGTTCTTACAGCTAAAGTGCTGTTTCATTCTGCAATATCACCCCAACAGCACAACATCTAGGTAATAATATTCTGTAATACTCTAAATCCACAGACTTGAAAAAGTGTTTAGCAAGAGGTTATTGAGGGGCTGGAGCGGGTCCAGAGAAGAGCAACAAGGCTGGTGAAGGGACTGGAGCACAAGTGCTGTGGGGAGAGGCTGAGGGAGCTGGGGGTGTTTAGCCTGGAGAAGAGGAGGCTCAGAGGTGACCTCAGCACTGTCTAGAACTACCTGAAGGGAAGTGCTAGCCAGGTGGGGGTTGGTCTCTTCTCCCAGGCACTCAGCAATAGGACAAGGGGGAATGGGCTCAAGCTCTGCCAGGGGAAATTCAAGTTGGAGATCAGAAAAAAATTCTTTCCAGAGAGAGTAATCAGGCATTGGAATGGGCTGCCCAGAGAGGGGGTGGATTCACCATCCCTGGAGGTTTTTCAACTGAGATTGGCTGTGGCACTGAGTGCCATGATCTGGTAAAGGGACTGGAGTTGGAGCAAGGGTTGGACTTGGTGGTCTCAGAGGTCTTTTCCAACCCAATCGATTCTATGATTCTGTGATTCCATGAAGAGATGCCAACGTCCCCATATTAACCATTCCAGTGCTGTTTCCCAGATCACTGCTGAGCAGAGCAAGGCTTGAACTCTTTTCCCAGCATCCACAGCTATGTCCCTCCACCAGCCCTCATCTCCAGTGCACTTTGTGGCTGCAGCTCTGCACAGACCAAAAAAGGGCAGTTGGTTTTATTTACTCAAATTAACCCACTGAATGAACTACACTGAGCAATATGATCTCAGGAGGCATCCACAGAGTAACACACCATACAAAATGAAGTCATCAGTAATGGTTTCCATGCTCTCCTTTGGATGCATGCACCCTCCAGGATGTCACCTGTTGTATGTCACCAGCCCCAGGAGAGCTCTTTGTATCAAGGTAGGGTTGAGGTACAACAGATGGTTTATTTCCTTTCCTTTGTCTCCCTTTTTTGCCTTTAAGCAGGACTTAACATGCACCAAAACACACTTTGTTTTGGTGGTTTAAAGACTGCACTGAGCTTTAGGGCATATTCACGTGAATATTAATGACACCAGATGTTCCCAAAAACACAGAGATAAAACAAAGATGGTTCTGGGTGAGGTGTTACAGAAAAAGACAAAGCAAGAGCTAAATCATGCATGGTCACATAGATGATGTTCTAAAAGACGCAGAGCTGACATCATTAACCTCTTCTCCAGGTTACTAACAGCAGCAAGAAGGCAGGGACAACTACATTAAAATGTGAGTGAGTTATCACCAACCAGATATAGTTCTAGATAACATTTAAGGCCCCTAAGTAGTTTAGCTCTTGCCTAATTAGTTATGTTCTGTGACAACATGCACTAATGGCAACAACCTAGACAAGACCAAGCATCACTCAGATCCATGGTCATGATTTAACCATAAGAAAAGGAAACAAGAGACCAAAAGATGCTACTTAGCACACCATCTCTGTCCATTCACTGTTGAAACCTTCCTATCAAAGAAAACTGCCACATGTAAGGGCAATATGCCCTTTCATGTGCTTTATTCCACAACTGGACTCCAGGTAAAGAATTCTAGGCAGATGAGCATCTGGAGTATTGAGCTGATTGTTGATAAATTCATCTTCCCAGTTACATACACTTTATAGTCCTGGGAGTGTTTGTTGTCACATTATTACTCCTTGTGTGTGGGGCCGTCCAGTGGTACAAAGGAGAGCACTCTGGACTCTGAATCCCAAGGACCTGAGTTCGAGTCTCAGGTAGGGACCGTCCCCTGGCAGTTCAAGCCTCCCTGCCATCCCATCCCGTCAGATCTTGGATGCTCAGCAGGGTCAGCGCCGGTTAGTACCGGGTGCTGTGACAGTCCCGAGGACTTCACTGTCACTGTCCAAGCTCGCTCGGCCATGGCAGATGGACCTTAGGACTTAAACAGTGGGGCCAGTTCTGCACACGCTGTGCCTCACCTAAAAAATCCACTGTGCAGGCTGGAAGGGCACACCCACGTGGGGAGAGCCCTGCCCAAATCTGCGTTCTAGAAGCCTGGCCATACAATACAATACTCCTTGTGTGGGCAGGAGAGGTGCAGAGAGAGAAAGGCTGGTGGGTTAAGGTGTACAGCAGTGAGCTGTGCAGGCAGAGCAGTGGGAGCCTGCAGTGCTCACCCAAAGTTCAAGTCCTTGCCTGGTCCCTACACCACTGAAGACGATGGGCCTGGTTCTGCTCCATTGTTTGCTCCCTTCTTTAATCACAGGTGGAAACACAATATTGGAGCCAAGGCACACAGATATTCAGATATCCAAACTCTCCCCCTAAGTTTCATGCAACAGGCCACTTCTGTCACTTCATTAGTCATTAAAGCAAGAGCAGTTAGGGATGCTGTGGTGAGAAAGAGAAATATAGAGAAATAAAATCCATATAGACAAATAAAATCCAGAGGAACACACTTGCTCCTTGGAGACAAAACAATTCTTTCCAGATTGGCAATGAACAGTGTTTTGCTAAAGGAAAATCCCAGACACATAACCAGATTTAACAGCTTCCAAAACAGCAGTGAAGCCTGATTATTATTCATGCAATAATCAACTTGCTGGCTAAGTTATGGAGGTCTGTTTGAGAGGTGAGGAGAAAGGGAAGGCCCAGTACTGCCTGGCAGTGCTTCAAAAAGCTTGGAAGGTTCAGAGTAAATACCTTCAGCAAGGCTGCTGAACCAAAGCAAGCCTCCTGTCTTCTCTCACATTTGACCACCCCACTGTTTTGGGATCATTCTGGTCTTAGTAATACCTGCTCCAAGATCCCACAGGAACTTGTGGTATGTAGAATTGTAATATTTCTAAGGAGGCTAAATTTTCCTCTAGCTGCAGCAGTACAGCCCTGTAATAATGCATTTCTTTCCATGGCTTGGCTGCAAAGAGCATTTGGCTAAGTTTGATCACCACATATTCATTTAGTACCAGTTTAAAAAGGCAAATTCTGGTTGCAGTGTACAGCAAAAGGTAAACTGGCAGGACAGACCCTTGCCAGATCCCCTCTGAAGGATTTCCTTCTGAAATCATTTTAGAAGTGGTTAAACTGGTTTGTTTGTTTACTTAAGAGGAGGATTGAGTGTGGAAAGCATCAGTATAATCCCAGAAAGCACTGGCTGCAAGACTTCAACACAAACACAGTTGACACTGGTGTTTAGAAACAGCACAGGGTTCTGTTGTGTGCTAGAGGGAGCAAGATTTCGGCAAACTAAGGATGTAAAAAAGCAGGTTTCTAGATTGAAGTATTAAAAGCAGCCACATGCACTTTTAGAAGATAGATTACTCCCTGAAAGACACCATTAGGTTTTACATCCCTTCATTCTCTGACCAGCTCTTCAGCATGCTGTAGAGACAGCAGTCAACTAATCCAGAACAGAACATGAAGGTTCATCTACAAATATTTTATTGCCAGGTATTGTTAATGTGAGAGAAGTCATGAGGAATTTAAGTGACTGAACATGTTGTGCACGTATGTGGGAGCAGCACAGGCAAACGCATTGCAGTGTGTAGAACCTCATTTTCCAACAAGGCCTGTTGGCCCTCCTTCACCACATGGTCTAACTCATCCTGGTGGGTATGCATTTCACACTTGCCAATTATGGAGCATGATGCTTACATTCTGAGCATCAGATCCAATTAGCAACCTCATTTTCGCCTCTAATTTTCTGCAAAAGAATGATTCCTCTCCTTAAAATAAAATCAATTACAGCTCCAGCCTCATCAGAAATAAATCACTCTGCATTTGCCATCAGTGGACTGTTGAAAGCTAATCACAATATGTGATTTCTTAACAATGGAAACTTATTCCCTTTTATATTCTATCATTCCTGAGCTAAAGAACACTAATATTTCCCTCCATTCAATCCAACACAGGAATGAAACCCACTGGAGCAAACCCAGGGTCTCAGTCACTGTTGCTGACTCCACTCCTGGAATGCTGTCACAGGCTCTGCAGATGATTCACACACACACAAATGCTATTAGACAAGTGCCTCATATAAAATAATAATTAGCAGCAATAATAAACATCCTATCACAAAGCACTGGTGCAGCATGAAATGGATCTTCTCAAGTTATTTTATTTTGCAACTTCTGTTGCCTTCATTATATTTTAATTAAGACTGCACCAGGAGAAAAATTAACCTAGAAATAACCTCATTAGACATCCAGAGAAGCAGGAATGTAGAGCAATGTTAAATTCAGCTGGGATTGCAGATGGCAGCTCTGTAAATCAGGTTCTGTTTCAACTCAGCATTTCAGCAGAAAGTTCATGCCTTCAAGAAATTGCTCCTGAAATGTAAGATACCATGAAACAGATCCCACTTGTGCTGCACCATGACCAGGAGTAGAGATGATATATTTCTCTGCAATCATTATAGATAATAACTACCTAAATCATTGAATTCCAAATAAGTTTGTATCATGAATACAGAAGAATTTGAGCTAGGCACCATGTCAGCATATTAAGGATGAGTATTCTTTAGGTCTGTACAAGTTACCATATTTTTGATGTATCCTATCTGTGGGTTACTCATTAACAAAATAAAATACCACTGTAAAATTTACTGATACATAAATATAATCAAAGCTGTGGACCCCAAAAAAGTGTGTCCTCTCTTCCAACTCTGCATTTGCTGCTTCTCTACTCCAACAATCCCCTCCTGCTTCTGCTTTTGGGCATGTTATCCAAGGATTTATTTTCAAGTAACAGTACTTAAGAGGTACAGACTAGTGAAGGCAAGAGTTGTACATATTAAAGGAGTGGTATCAGCTTTGCCATCTGCAGAATGGGAATACTCTTCTCTAAAGGGGAAAGGAAGGAGATGCCAGGCAAGATCAGATAAGAATTATATCTAGTCTAGTATATGGGCTCTTTTAGGTGGCACTGTTGTAACAAGGATCTGACAGGTGTGATCTGACACTTGAAATTAGACAGTGATTAGCACAAGCCTTGAAACACCATCCTGTGTATTCAATATTTCAGCAACATTTGTATCAGCAAGAAGTACTGACTTAGTTTGCTCTAACTATGCAAATCAGTGAGTAGTCCCCTTTCTTGATACTGCTGAGCTCTTGGCCTCAACGATTTCCTGTTGCACTGAGTTTCACAATCTAACTACCTGCTGTGTAAAAAGTGCTTGCTTTTGATTCTATTACCTTTACTTTTCCTTGCCTTCCAACATACACAGAACCAACTTTCAGATTCCTCTCAAGATTATCACAGTTTGGTGGATTTAAATTTAATTTAAAAAAAAAGGAAAAAAAAGTGTTGTGTAATTTTTGAGATAGAAGTGCACATATAAAATAGACCACTACAGAAGCACCAAAGCCTCCATTCATCTATAAGACATTATAGAGTACTTGTCTGTTTTTCCATCCTTACTCTTTTCTGGTTCTTTTTGTCTTATCTTTTCAGATTAAAAAACAAATAAACAAACAAACATACACACAGACAAGATAAAAAACAACAACAACAAAAATATGC